>CM057235.1:38479971-39079971 GCA_029891385.1 Erythroxylum novogranatense
AGCCATGTTACAACATCAATATTCAAGTCCAAGTACAAAAGATACAAAACTCCACCATTCTCCACATATGACTGAAATCTTATTCTTACAATAATCTAACTTAAAACACCACATGCATAACCAAACCAATTGTCTTTACTTTCTAATTTCTTCAAAATTTTACACTTTCACTTTCTATTTCTTGATTTCAACTTTCATTTCAATCCACTCATCCACTTGAACTTTCATAACCCATACAAATCTATTCAAATTTCAAAGTCATCAAAACCAATCATTTCATTTCTCATCAATTTCTTTTAAGCACAATAATATCTATAACACAATTCATATACAAAGACTCTTATCAAATTTTCATTTTCATATTTCTAATTTCTACTAAAAGTTTGGGGTCCAACAATAATCTTATCACCCCTTTCAAGTCGAAGCTTCTGGAAGGTAGGTAGATCCACACTTGAGAGTTCAGTCTTCAAAGACTCATGTGGTGAGGGGCTTCGTGAACAGATTCACAAATTGGTGTTTGCTTTGGGCATGCTGGAGATTTAAAAGGCCCGAGTTCACCGTGTCACGTACTAGATGGAAGACGATCTCCAAGTGCTTAGTCCTTTTGTGGATGGGGTTCTTCGAGATGTAGATCGCCATTTGATTGTCACAGTATAAAGGTATGGCCCCTTTACTTTCAATTTGAAAACACCAGAGTAATTACACAACCTATTTTAATTCACACGTAGTGGAAGCTAGGCTTCGGTATTATACCTTTGCTGTGGATCTACTAATAGTCGTTTGCTTCTTTTTTTTCCACGATATGGGAGATTTTTTTAGGAACACACAGAAGCCAGCTAGGGATTGTCGACTGAACATGCAGCTGGCCTAGTCTACATTGGAGTAACCAGTGAGTTGTAGGGTTAAGTCAGATGAGTAGAATAAGCCTTAATGTTGTGTTCCTTTGAGATATTTGAGGACATGTATGATTGTTTTCTAGTGGGCGCCCCTTGGCAATTTCATGAATTAACTAAGTTGTTTTGTGATGTAGGTAAGGTCGGGTCGGGTCGGGTGAAGTTCAAGTACTGTAGTCAACTGATAATTCTTTAGTAAAGTTCTAGATCTGTAAGCAGCTTGCCTTCATCAGTGGTAAGTTTCCTTCTAGGAACTATGGGTGGGATGCATGGCTTACAATTCAATAGATTTGTTTCTTGTAAGATGTCCCTTATGTATTTGCTTTGGTTTAGTAGCATCCCCTTGACCGATCTAACTATTTCGAAACCTAGGAAGAACTTAGCATACCCTATGTCTTTGATTATGAATTCTCTGTGTAGGGCATCTTTGATGTTGTTTAAGTTTTCTTCCTTTACGCCTGTGATGAGAATGTCATCCATGTAGATGATGAGGGCGATAAAATTGTTTTCTTGGCCTTTAGTGTATAGGGAATGGTCTACTTCAGGTTTGTCGAAGCCTAAACCTTTTAGTTTTGTGGTCAGCTCTTTATGCCATTGTCTTCTCGCCTGTTTGAGTCCATAGATAGATTTCATTGGTCAGCAAACCTCTCCTTCCTTGGCCCTTTTATAACCTTATAGTGGTAGCATGTAGATTTCTTCCTCTAAGTGGCCATGTAGGTATGCATCATTAATGTCACACTATAAGATAGGCCACCTCTGAATTGTAGCTATAGCTAGGAATGTCCTAATTGTCACAATACTGGCTACAGGTGAGAACACTTCTGAATAGTACACTCCTTCTATTTGGTTGAATCCCTTTGCCACCAGCCTTGATTTTAACTTATCAACAGTGTCATCTGGGTTGTGTTTCACTTTGTAGACCCACTTTGATGTTATAGCCCTCTTCTCTTTAGGTAATTTTGCCAATACCCAGGTTTGGTTTTCTTCTAGGGCAGCTAGTTGGTCATTCATGAATTTTACCCAATCCATGAATTTTTTTGTTGTTTCATAAGATAGAGGCTCAAAGGTAGTGCATACATTACCTATAAAATCCATGTGTCTTTATGTATGTGTAATCTAGAAATTGAACTCCTTGTCCCCTCTTATTCCTGCGGGATCATAGACTTGTAAAATTATGTCAGCAAAGTCGATGCTAGAAGTGGAATGGAGAGCAAAATCTTGGTAGACATAGTCATCAAGGTATCGTGGTGTGGTGTCAGTTCTTTGACTCCTTTTGACATTTGTGTTTATGGTACTATTTTGATTGGTAGTGGGGTTAGGCTGAGGTAGTGTGTTTTCGGGTTATGGTATGGTGTCTATATGTGGTGAGCTTGATGATTTTGGTATGACACTAAATGTTTTTGAAACATCAGCTATTGTGTTATAAGGGAATAGTGGTTGTAGGGCTTGGTCAGACTCGATCTGTGTGGTGTCAAAGGGAAAAATGTTCTCAACTAAATGAAAGTACCCAGACCTGACTGCATCAACCTTGTTCTGATCTCCATATTACGTCCATTCTCAAACCTCCTACACTTGTCTTCTTCTGTAGGGATTAGAGCAGTAGCATAATCCATCAACTTATTAAATCGGATCTTATATTCAACCACTGTCATCCTACCTTGCTTCAGTTCCAAGAACTCCTACATCTTCATGTCCAAATAGATCTTCGGCATGTAATTGTCTTTGAAGACCCTCAGAAAGTCTTCCCACTTCAATTGGCAAGGCCTGGTGGTACTGCCTAGAATAGTTTTCCACCAATAATATGCAGGGCCCTGCAGTAGAGACACTACATAATCGAACCTCTCATCAGGCTCGCAGTCCATCTGATCAAATACCCTTTCTGTCCTCTGTACCCATCCCTCGGCCTCAGCAGGGCCTGTGTTACCATAGAAATCCACAGCTCCCTACTTCCGCAACCTATCATACCTCCTCTCCCTTTTTTTGGGAACTCTAGGAGACATCTCCTCATATCGAAGTACTGAGGACTCCCTACTGGCTCCTACCGATCCTTGTTCAGTTGTTAATCAACCTGATCACCTAGAGTGGATGACCTATAACAAACAATAACTTCAATCATTATTTGCATTTCTCACGATATTTCATGATTAACATTATATATATATCCCAACAGATGCCAAACTATGCTTTGATACCACCTAAATGTAGCACCTCCTTATCGCAGGGTACACACCGGGATGCCCGAAGGTCATTTCGGTATGTATCCTACAATACGGGCACGTCATGTTCGATCACTACACTCACTTCACTTGGCATGGTATCATAAGAGAATCACAATAATTTAAAACCACTTTTTCCTCATTTCATTACATAAAACCGAAAGTCTACATTGCATCTTTAAACTCTTACTACATGTACATGAGGTAACCATCATCAATGGTTCACTCAATTCATGCATCACAATAATTCACAAACATATAATCACATAGTGCACTTTTCATAAATTTCACATTTCCACTTAAACATAGGCATTTCTTTTCAACAAATGTACTTAACAATGTGCATATAAAATGCTCATGAAAAACTTTCCATTTATTATGTTGTTGTGACCGAGTGCCTGAACTGTCCCATATCTATTTTGAATATTAGGCTCATTAATAACTGTCCCTTATCCACTTGGGAAATACCGAGCTCATTTTACATAGTGAGCCTTAGGCTCTTAATCAATTTTGAGCTCGAGACTCATTTTCACTCATTCAGCTTTTAGCTCTGATTGATGGCTACTCTGGTCACAACAATCATTATCTAATTATGCATTTATGTATGGACGACATGTACCACAATCACTCACATTATAAAGCACTTAGGTCTTCAAATTCACATTCAAGTAGCACTTCAATATATATTCCACATTCACAATCATCAGACCTCCTGTCCGGAAACAACAATCAAACACATTCATTTATTATTCAAAGCATAATTTAAACAAACAATAATTGAGAGAAACAGTCTAGGTTACTCACTAGCTACTCTCGAAGCTATTGCTTCAAAGTCTTGACAATGTCTAGAGGATGGTGCTCAATTCGATCCTCTATATCAAACACATACACATATATCATAATATGCACAATCATAATTGTTCAATAATGCACATATATGAAATTAATTATGTACAATGCATGTTCATGATAACCCCGGGTATTTATCCATCAATTTCATCACCAAAATCAATCTCCTATCAATTCTCATCTAAGTATGATTTATGCTTAGGTCTACATCTAGCACCCCCTCACCGTAGGGTATACACCGGAACAACCATAGGTCGTTCCAATACATATCTTACAATAAAGGAGAGCTACGAACGATCGCTACTTTACTCTCATGGCATCATACTCATAAATCATAATATAAAATCACTAAATTTTAAAACGCAAAATGCTTTCCCATATCATAACATCAAAGAAGAAATTTACATGTCTATCAGTTTTCCACTGTCTATATACATTACTCCAAAAAGAAAACTAATAAAAAAGTCTAACTAGGTCATCTCCAAATATCCCAACTGACTGACCTGTGAGCCATAACTTCTCTTGTCAAAACGATCTACACGGCAGGAAAAGTCTTCCTGGAGCTAGGAGTCTACTCTCTCGATCCTGACCTCCTAACTTCTAACCTTCATATCTTTTGGCTCCGAACTCCAAATTTTACAAACTTAGTACCGTTGGAAAGATAAAGGACCGATCTACAATTTTTATGAAGAAATTAACAACAATTTCGGTCTCTAAAAAGGTCAAAAAGTCCCTCAAAGTGACTAATCGATCAGTTTCACACTAAACAGCATCAGAACTTCCAAAAATCATAACTTTTCATCCACTTAACCAAAAATTCCAAATTTTATATCACTAAAAAGAGAAAAATAAATGCTACATCTTTCAAGAACCACATAGAAGCCAATTCCATCTGTAACTATATCAAATTCTCAAACAAAGGTTCAGCCTACCCAATTTATTCTCAACAGAAATCCTATCTTTCAAAATTCATAACTCCACATCCCCTTGGCAAAAATTTCCATACCATATAGAAATAAAAAGCTTAGACAATCTAATACAATTCTCAGGAAGGACTTTAAGTCAAAATCCAATTCTAATTAGGTCGAATCCTCTCATGAATGTGGCTGTCCTATTAGGGTTTATGAAATCAGTGTTTAACCTAAACCATAACAAAACTTTCCAAATTTATATCTTACAATTCTCACATCCAAAATTTGCATAAAATACCTCATTAGAAAGCTATAACAATCCTCTACAACTTTTCAGAATGTCATTTGAGCCAATTTCACCCTTAACAGACCCAGAAGAATTATTGGATCCCGTTTCCAAACTGCATATACTTACCACTGTCACACTTGCTCTGGTACCTCAGATGTCGGATCCGGGACCCAAATAAATATAACTTAACACTCTTACTCTTTCTCTGATTCCACACGGTGTCGGATCCCGTTTTCGAACCCAATTACCGTATTCCTGAAACCTTGCGCTTATAACATTGCAGTGCTATATGCTGTCATTCCGTAAAAGTGATGAGCGCACACTACCTAAACATCATAATCACATATTGACTTGTTCATATCAAATATAGCTTAAAGCCTCACGTTCGCATAGAGGCTAGAATCACCTTAATCTGAGTTATATAACTCAAGATACACTCCAAAAACCTAAAAGAGTTCATACCGGAAACATGCTCTCTTAACCGGCCTTTCACTTCCTTTAATGAGAACTTCCTGAATATAACTCCAAATGATACCAATTTTTGCATCACGAAAGATATATGTCTTATAAATCCAATGGTTCAAGCCTCACCTAAATTGGAGGTCGGATGAGGGATTTATGGCCAAAACAATAGACCATGCTCACTTCAAAAATCGAATTGAAACTCTTTTGGCGCGATTGCTATAACGTTTTATCTGGATGTAGGATTGTGTTCGTTCGTTCACCATTTGAAACCAGATATCTAGATCTACAACTCTTATGAAGACCACAAAACGAGCTTCTGCCACCAAAGATGTCCAAAATGCACGTTTTTCCGTAGCTGTCCGTTAAACGGACAGCCGGGTGAAGCTATTCTAATTGGTTCGCAAATGTCCGCTAAACGGACATGCAAGTCCGTTTAACGGAAGTGGGCAGGGGAAGGGGTGTTTTGACACCCGAGGCTGTCCGTTTAACGGACATTCGTGTCCGTTTAACGGACACGCCATTTCTCAAAACTTCCAACCTCTCATCCTTAAAACCACTTGAGACTAGCATCTTTCAAAACTCATAACTTCTTATTCCAAGCTCCAATTGGTGCATAATATACCTTCATGGAAATATAATAAGATGAACTACAAATCTCATGAAGGATGCTAAGGCTAACTCCATCACTAAAGCAGGTAAAAACTCACTCGAATGTATTGCTCTTCCAATAACCAATGAAACAGTAAAATTTGCAACATGAACAGTAACTGAATGTGTTCTAATCCTCATAACTTTTTATCCCTAACTCCAAATGAGACAAATGATATACCCTTGTGGTATCAGAGCCCAGAAGTACTATCTTATATGGGCATTCTGAGATATGTGTCAAATCATATGCATATTAGTCATCTCATAGCAGGCATCGACAACTGATCCCCAGTATGAATCACATGCATGAGCATTCCTTAAGAGTATGAGCTGTTAGAAGCATCGAGAGAAATGATGATCTGATAGAATGTGAGAAAATAAGGATTTATGGACATTTTGGAAATGAAAAATAGTATCTAATTTTGCATAATAGATACGAGTCCACCTTAAAGGGGTACATATCCTTGAAGGTGATATATCCTTTGGGGGTGAAATAAGTTTGGATCGGTATATTGCCATGGATTGATTGAGGAAAATAAGAATATGAATAGAAATGAACAGACTAATGTGTAAAGATAGAATGAAATGAAATCATAAAAATTGTTATGATCATAAAAGGGCAAATTTGGAATCGAAACGGTTATATGAGTATTGTGATAAGAGTTTGTAATTCAGTATAAGGAGATAGTAGGGGAAAATTGAGATCGAAAATTCATAATGATTATTCTTCGAAAATTTTGGATTGGTTTTGGATATAATAGATAAAGATTCAGTGTATTTGTATCAGTGGATGTACTATTGAATATGAAATCGATATTGCGATTAGGTGATATGTTCTCGAAAGTGATATGAATGTGAATACACTGTCATGGATTGTTTGAGGAAAAATAAGGATATAAGTAGAAATGGTGAGATTCAAGTTTATAAGAAAAGTTGATATGACCTTGAGAGGTTGAACTTGGACTTAGAATGGTTGTGTGATTACCGATATAAGAGTTTATGGTTCAGCATGAGAATATATTTGTGGAATGGAGATTTAAGCTTCGTATGGGTTATGCCCTTATAATTATGAATTGATTGAGAACATACATGTGAGAGATGAAATAAATGACAGTTGAAAAAAAGAGATGATGATAGTGATATATGAAAAAGTTGTTGAGTTTAGGTTGATTCGCCATGGTGAGTGCACAACTGATACTGGGGTCATGATAAGTGAGAATATTAAGCATATTTGTATGATATAGGAAGCAATCGGTGACTTATTAAATAAGTGCTAATCATAGTTCCTATAGTTCAAAGTTCAAGATGAGTTAGAGTAAGACGTGAGAGTACTTGTAGTGATCTATTTGGAAGGAATTAAGATTGTCAATGATGTTATCATATGTGATGAATTTGAGGAAAGAAGAAGGACACGATTAGGGCATAATCCCCATGATCAAGAACTGACACAAAAGGAGAAAAATTATCTAGAATTGAATGGGATTAAAGTATCCTTAGTATAAGTTACTAATTGGTGAATCGACATAAATACATCTCTAGATAAGATGTAATAATTTTGGTGATATATGCCAAGTTATTAGACAAAATGAAAGTGTTTAGTGCCTCATAGAGCCTTATTACAAAGGATGTTCCGATCTTGGAAGTTATGGCCTAAACTGATCTTATTAAGATATGATGCATAGTTAAAATTGATCTTCTCGAGGTATTAAGAATGACTGATACGTAATTATGGAAAATAGTTGATTGATAAGGATTTTTTGAACAGTATCGATGATTGTAGAAAGAAATATTCTTTCAAAGAAGAATTCCCTAAATTGAGTTAAGTTGATCAGACGATTCGATTTAAGAGTGATAAATGAATAAAAAAATCGGAAGTGAATATGTAATAAGTCAAAAGTGAATAATGGAGTCATATCCTAAGCAGAGACTCAGACATAGGAAGTGGAATATGCTACTGAGAGTGTATGAATCAACTACATAAGTGGATTTTAAATTCGAGGTGACACTATTGCAAATGTGAGGAGAATATAGGTCCACCTTATATTCGATGTAAATATGTTCAGGAGATACAAATTGAATATGAGGAATGTGATACCAACACACAAAGTGAAGCACGCAAATAAATTGAAATGTATGGAGGAATTAGTATGAATGAATAGACGTTTGAGTAAGTTGATGTGAATTATAGGAATTCGAACAAAAAGAGAAAATTATTAGAGGTAAGAAGTCAAATGGGAAATTGAAAATGACATGAGACAATATTGTCTTCATTGAGGAATATGACACTGTTGGACCAATGGTGGTTGACAAATTAAATCCCACTTATGTTTTGATAATAATAAAATGTATAGAATTGGTTAAGAAATTGTTTCAGGTATTTTGGGATTGATATTCAATAAAAGAATTGTGCAAATCAAGATAGCATTAATCTTTGATGGGAAAGAGATTAATCATTGAGGAATCAAGATGGAAATTACCTTAAATGTGCAAGAGATATTCAAGGATGAAGATTATGGATAAGGAACTTCAAAGATATGTATCCCAACAATTAAAGATCAAGATTTCATGTTATATATCAAGTGAGAACAACATAAGTCGACTAGAACATCATAAGTCGACTAATATATGAAGATCTGTTAGGTTGAGACAACACAAGTCGACTAATCATACATAAGTCGACTTATCGAGGACCACAAGTCGACTTACACATCATAAGTCGACTTATAGAAGAGCGGAGATGCAAGTTTACGTAAAATGTTGTCACAAGTCGACTTATACAACTCGACAAGTCGACTTATACAACTCGACAAGTCGACTTATGGGTACAACACATTAATTCCAACGGTCCAATTAGCCACAAATGGAAGGGAGATTATCAAGGAACGGTAATATTAATCAAGCAATGGCTAGAATGAGCTCCAACAGTTATATTTCTTCAAGTATAAATAGAGGATGATGGAAGAAGAGAAAATACAAGTTCTACAAGCCTATATACTCTTCTATTGCTCCAAAATTGCTCATCATTGTTCTTATCTTATTACATCATGTATTGAGCTTTGTTCTTCAATCTTTATCTTATTTCTCTTACAATTTGAGTGACTAGTGAAAGGTCACGTGTGAGGTAGCTTGAGTCGGAAATCAAGCGGTATTGGTAGGATTTATGTCAGAAGACAAATCAAGTGTAAAGGTAGCTTGAGCCGGAAATCAAGCGGTAATGTAAGAGTTCACACTGAACTACAAAGTGTGTAATAAAGTGGTTTGCAAAATCCTAAGTGGGAGCTTAGGTAGAGGGCGTGGAGTCTTAGCAGAGCCTCTATAAAAACGATGTTTGATCTTCTTCCCTAATCTTTTCATTTAAATTTGTTTAAATTTTTTTTGTGTGAATTAACTTCTGATTTTATTGTAGAAAATTACAAAAAGTTTAAAGATCTATTCAACCCCCCTTCTAGATCGCTTACAATTGGTATCAGAGCAGAAGTATCCAGGGATGGCACACAACAAACTAGCGGAAGAAGGTAACACAAATTATCGCCCTCCTTTGTTTAATAGTACTAACTATTCTTCTTGGAAAAATCCTATGAAGTATCATATTATAAGCGAGGGAGTGGAGTACTGGAAGATCATCATCTTCAGTCCACAAGCACCGTTGAAAGAAAATGGTGAGTTAAAAACGAAGCTAGAATACGACGACAATGATTGGAGGCAAGCCTACATCAACGCGAAAGCTACGAAGTTGATATATTGCGCTCTCACGGTTGAGGAAAGAAACCGAGTTAATTCTTGTACCAGTGCCAAGGAAATGTGGGAAAGACTTCGCATCACCCATGAAGGAACCAACCAAGTCCGGGAAACAAAGATCAACATGCTTCTCCATGACTATGAAATGTTTGTCATGAAGGAAGGTGAGTCTATTTCAACTATGCTTGATCGTTTTGCAGAAATCATAAATGAATTTGGCAACCTTGGAAAGCATATGACGGATAGCGAGATGGTGAAGAAGATTCTTCGCTCTCTACCTAAAGAATGGGATTCACAAGTCACCGCTATTATGGAGTCCAAGGATCTCAATCACTTGGAATTCAACGCCTTGGTGGGATCTTTCATCAACTATGAGATCATTCTCAAATCAAGATGAGGAAGAGGTAAGTCACAAAATTCAATTGCTTTAAAAGCTAATGTTTCTTCTCTTGATGAAAGTGACAAAGAAATAGATGAAGAAGAAGAAGACGAAGAAATATCAATGTACGCCAAAAATTTGAGAAAGTTCAAAGGACTGCTCAAAAATAGGAGAAAAGAATTAAGTGGTGGAAAAAATGGAGAAACGAAGAAGTATACTGTAGAAAGAAGTTCTAAAGGCTATGAAGAAAAGAAGAGTTCAAATCTTCGGAAAAATGACAAGTATGACAAAGGGAAAAAGAAAGCTAGCCTTGTAGCCACGTGGAGTGATGATGAGGAAGCATATCAAAGCAATGATGAAAACAACCTTGCTCTTATGGCAGATAGCTTCTTGACAAGTGATCATGAGGATGAGGTAATAATCTCAGATCAAGAACTTAGAGATTCTTTTACTGCTTTACAAATTGATTTTGAAGAAGCTATTAAGATAAACAACAAATTGAGAAAGAATATAAGAGAACTAGTTGCTGAAAATAATGCTTTACATGAGACGATTAATGATTTAGATTGTCTTAAGGAAGATCATTCTGCATGTCTTGCTGAAAAAGAAAGTCTTACTTGTGAGCTTGATAGACTTAGAAAGGAATTTTCTTATGTGGTTGAAAAATTTGCTGGTGGGAATGAAAAGTTTGAAAAGATGTTATCTTTACAAAGATATTCAATTTCTAAACATGGTTTAGGATATGATCCTTTTCATAGAGATTATTGATTGATTTCTAAATTCACTAAAGACGAAAAAGTTGCTCAATGTGCTAGATGCTTGAAAGATGGTCATATAGAAATTGCATGTAAAAGTGTTAGGAGATGTATCAATGTTAAGAAAATTTGGGTGATTAAAGGTACAACACCTCCTAATGTGGTTTATATGACCAACCAAAATGGACCCAAAATGGCCTGGGTACCAATGAGTAGAAAGAATGTTTCAGTTGTAGGTACAAGCAAGGAATGAAAATCCAACAAGCACATGGTACATTGATAGTGGATGTCGACTAATTGGTAACAAGTTGACTTGTGTGGGTCAATAAGTCGACCTATGATGTACACAACACTATGAAAATGAAGATATTTGAGGATAAGTCGACTTATGGAGGTAAACAAGTCGACTTATGTCTACACGGATTCTTATGCTATTTCAAGTGTGTGGTGCTTCTTATGACTTTCTGATATTTGTATTAATTGTTGGATTGTTATGTTATGACTTTGCATTTCTTTACTGTTTTTGTTTGATTATGAACTGCCAGTCGAATATAAGTTATCTGGGTCTTCTTTAAAAAATTCTCTTTTTCCAAAATCTCCAAAAACATATTTTCTTCTACTTTTGAGATTTATTCATGATAATGTTTCTCCACCATGATGATTTTTGTATCTAGCCATGACCAACATTTCATATTATTTGTATTTGTTTGCTACTTAAGACTATTTGAGTTTGATGACTTGTTTCTCTATTTAATGTGATTGCGATATTTCATCTATTGTTGGTTTGTATTAATTGTTTTGATTATGACAAAAAGGGAGAGAAAAATGAGAAATTGGATATTCTTTAGTTATTTGATTAAGGGGGAGTATGTGATAAATGTCTTTAATTTAAGTCTATCATGATTTCAAATTACTATTATGAATTTGATCTTACAAGGTTATTAAATTCAATGATTTATATGATTGAGGGGGAGACTTCTAACCAAAATGACAAGGTATAAAAACCTTGATCAATGTTTCTTTGTTTTCATTTCTTAAACAATTTCTAAGTGTTTTGTCATTATCAAAAAGGGGGAGATTGTTGGACCAATGGTGGTTGACAAATTAAATCCCACTTATGTTTTGATAATAATAAAATGTATAAATTGGTTAAGAAATTGTTTCAAGTATTTTGGGATTGATATTGATAAAAGAATTGTGCAAATCAAGATAGCATTAATCTTTGATGGGAAAGAGATTAATCATTGTGGAATCAAGATGGAAATTACCTTAAATGTGCAAGAGATATTCAAGGATGAAGATTATGGATAAGGAACTTCAAAGATATGTATCCCAACAATTAAAGATCAAGATTTCATGTTATATATCAAGTGAGAACAACATAAGTCGACTAGAACATCATAAGTCGACTAATATATGAAGATCTGTCAGGTTGAGACAACACAAGCCGACTAATCATATATAAGTCGACTTATTGAGGACCACAAGTCGACTTACACATCACAAGTCGACTTATAGAAGAGCGAAGATGCAAGTTTACGTAAAATGTTGTCACAAGTCGACTTATGGTCACAAGTCAACTTATACAACTCAACAAGTCAACTTATAGGTACATCACATTAATTCCAACGGTCCAATTAGCCACAAATGGAAGGGAGATTATCAAGGAACAGTAATATTATTCAAGCAACGGTTAGAATGTGCTCCAACAGCTATATTTCTTCAAGTATAAATAGAGGATGATGGAAGAAGAGAAAATACAAGTTCTACAAGCCTATATACTCTTCTATTGCTCCAAAATTGCTCATTTAAATTTGTTTGATCTTCTATAAAAACAGTGTTTGATCTTCTTCCCTAATCTTTTCATTTAAATTTGTTTAAATTGTTTTTGTGTGAATTAACTTCTGATTTTATTTTAGAAAATTACAAAAAGCTTAAAGATCTATTCAACCCCCCTTTCTAGATCACTTAGAGACACTGATGATGATAATATCATTTGGATTTGGAGATTATGCAGTATATCAAAAGTTTCACATCAGAGATTAAGATGCAATCTGTTGTAGTAGTAAAAAGTGGTTTTTGATATGCATAGGACAATGAAAGTCTTATGAGTTTATTTTGATATATGGTTTAGAATTGTTATGATAGAAATTGCTTTGAGATCTTGGAGACATTAGATGTGTAAAGTCATTTCTGGAATGTACAAATTATGTAAGATTGAGGAAATTATTGAGTTTGGAGGAAATGCATAAATGAGTGCTATACTGGTAAAAGTAGTGTGTAATCTGACATACTGAACAGACAATTTTATAATGGAATAATACAAATTCAGATATTGAGGTTTCCAAATTTAGTGCAATGAAGAGTGCAGAATGTTGAGTGGAATATGGGGCAAAATAAAGTGCTGTTAGTTGCAATGAAATTTAAGATCAAGTCTACTAGAAAGAAGTAAAAAAACCTAAAAGTTAAGGATTTAGAATTGTGAATCACCCGAAAAAAGTGAAAACGAACCTGAACTTTCGAGTGAAATCGAAAGAATGACATTTGGTGACCAAAATAAGAGGTATATGTACCCGTACATGTACCCGATAAATATGATTGAGCAAAGAAAGTGTTAGAGAAGCCTAAGTAACAACCTAAGCTTGACATCCTAGTAGGAATATGTTAAGATTGTATTTTACCTGCTAAGGATGTAGAAACCAGTGGTTGAAGGTTTGAACTACCAACAATTCTAACTGTTAGGAATATGTCTAAAGCTTACATTTTGGAGATCATGAGAATATGAGATTGAGGTATAATTTAAATTGACTACATGCATTACAATTGTTATCATAATGGCATCATTAGAAGTGATATGGGGCAAGGTATGACAGAAAGGTGATTATTCACCCTGACATTGAGATTAGGAGGGCCTAAAATGATATAAGGCCATAATAAATATTAGATAATGTTAATGAGTGAGATGAATCTGAAATAAGAGTAAAGTGACTCATGAAAGATAAATGAGTTAGGTGGATCAACATTGGACTTAGAGAATATAGTGAAATGGTCATAAGAGTTGAATGTATTAACAATGAAGAGTGAAGTGAATTTTCAATGGAGGGATGAAGTGATTTTGTGAGTATCACCTTGGTAAGATGCGCTTAGGTTTGGAGAAAGGATAAGTTAAGTTATTATGAATTGGTCTGTATGAAAATTTTTATGAGTTAGTGTTACTGATAAAAGAGGTTTTAGATTTAAGAATATGTGATATGTGAATAGGTTAAGAAATAATGGTATGATCAACAGAGATAGATTGATAATATACGAAGTAAAAGTTGGTAAGTAATCTGAGATATACTTATGAAATAGTCAAGATAGTGTGATAACTAAAGTAATGATTAAAGGACTTATTAAGTCTGTCAATTGTGGTCATTTGGAAGAAAATGTTTGAGTGGGGAAGTATATGGGGAACGCAAGAGCATATGAGGAAACAACACCCCTGCCTTATCGATCAATCGAATATTAATTTTGAGGACAAAATTTATTTAAGGAGGGAAGAAATGTAACATCCCGTCCCCATATTAAGGGTTAGGAATTGAAATTTTCAATGCATGTAGGCTCAAAGAGAGACTAAGGAAATGCATTTTCTTGCTCATGCATAATGTTAGCATATATGCACATGAATATTGAATCTTTGTATGAAAATAAATGTACATGCATTCATTGAAAAATTCTAGGCATGATTGTTTTAGATGTGATTTTATTGAAAATGAGAAGTAGAGGAAGTGGAAAGAGTAATCTTGGTATGAGTTGTGACAAGGAAAGATTTGGAAACAACATTGGTAGTGATCTGGAAAATGTTCACTAAGTGTGCTTCGATCTTTTAGCCACAAAATTTTCTCTAGTTGTCCAAACAAGATGGTTCTTAATTAGGATTAATCTAGAGATACATGGCTACATTTCTTGTGAAGACATCAAATTTCAGTTTTGTCTCTAAAAGTCTCAAAATTTCAAAGTTAAGAATTTGGTGCTGTATGTTGGTGTAGGAATGGAAATTTCGTCTTTGGACTTTAGGGGAAATTTTGGAATTGATATAAATATATTTTTGCAAAGGTACCTTCTGGAAAGTTGTATATCTTTCTTTTAGCTTTCCAACGGTATATAGTACGAAAATCTTGGACATCATAATCAAAAGTTATGATCCTTATAAGTGGAGATGTTCTGGGGAAAGAAATAAGATTCAAGAAATGAGACGCAAGGAAATGAGATGCAAGAAATGAGACGCAAGAAAATGAGACGCAAGGAAATGAGACGCAAGAAAATGAGACAGAAGGAAATGAGATGACAGGAAAGTGAGATGATGCAGAAGTTAGAAGACAGAATTGGTCTTTGAGATCTTTATAAAGTTGTAGATCTCAAAATCTTCTTTCTAATAGTCTAAAAACCAAGTCAATCATACATCTATAGTGAGAGTTATGGCAATTACGCCAAGGCTTGTATAATATGAGAAAAGATATGAACATGTTGGATTTTTTTGACCATAACTTCTCCTCTAGACCTCCAAATGACTTGATTATTGAGCCATTGGATTCGTAAGGCATTGCCCCTATATCTCCACTAAGAATCATAGCCATACAAAATTAATTGAGAAATATTGAGTGAAAAAATGGAACGGGTATAGTGAGTGTATTAAATAGTATGAATTGGTGTTATTCTACTTGTAGGAAAATCCCGGGAGGAACATCACATGTTCCAGCAGCGGAAACAAAAATTTTATTCACGGGACCTTCCCAAACCCAGATCCGTGTCGGTATGAAAACTCAAACCTGAATAGCCAATAGAGACTATCTCTAAAGGTATCCACGCAGAGATTAGAAAACCTAACCGAGTCAAACCCTTTTGACCCGGGAATAGCTAGAACAGAATAAGAGCTGCTAGACCCTACCTCTTTCCTGGAGAGCTTGAGAAAACGTTGGAACCTTGTGCTTGGAGAGGAGAAGAAATCGATGATGGCTTGATGAAGAAGAAGAAAATGAAATTTTCTTTACAAAGCTTAACACTTAAGCTTTCTTTTCTCTTCCTTTTTGAAAACCTACGACCATCATCTTCCATTTACCCTTTTATATGTCTTGTTAACATTAAAAAACATATTAAAAGGCTTGGATGTGAGGCTTCCACGTTTTTCTTTATATATATATATATATATATAAAGTTAAACTTAAAGCCTCCTTCCTCTCCTTCCACGTGCATGTACATATATATATATAATAATTAATTAATTAATTACTTAATTAATTAATTAGAATATATTGCTAAGGTCGATCCAACTGGGTTGGTCCTCTAAGACCCGGTCTTTAACGACTCGGAAACCTTTCTTAGCAATATTGATGTCGCGATCTCATCGGGACATATCCCAATCTCATTGGGATCCATTTAATCTAATGCTCTCCATAATTGGAACTCGTCCAATTACTATTTCTGATTCTCTGAAACACTCTTATCGTGTGACCCTTTAGGTTTAGGTTATGTTGGCCACTTAGATTAACAATTAATCTGAGCAAGTCATGAGCGGTATCTAGCAACACATCATGACCCCAATTGACCGGAAAGTAATCGGTTTGATGAATTCATCACGAACCGGATCACGAACCCTTCCATGAGACAATTCTTGTGCAATTAGTCCTTTCATCATCCTATACCCCACTTGGTTATGAGTATGGGCAATGTGTCAACTCTTACTAGACTAAGTCTAGCCCAGTGAAATCAGTTCTGTCTGAGGACTCATTACTTTATATGTCCATAAAGACACTCTTCATGACATAGTCATGCTCGGCGAAGACTTAAAGTAATGATCTGACAAGAGGCTAGGGTATCTCTTACATTCTCACGAAGTGATGAATCCTTTATTGGCTACTCAATTACCTTGAATACCTCAAACTGCACTCCAAGCACCACCTATGAGTAACCTCTGGAAGGCCACGAGGAATGGAGTCAAAATGCGGGATCGATATCTAAGATATCCTTGAGTACCTCAAGTCTAAGGATACTTGCACCATTGCTATGATGAGATGATCACCGACATTAAATCCATGTGATGATCTCATGGCAGGTCATCCAATGAACTTACTACCACTAGTAAGCATCCATATGTCAACTCTAAATATCTCATATTTACAGTTTTTGAGATCCACTGCTTGATCCAATCAAGGAGTATGACATATGCTAGTCTGTCCAATTAATGATGTCGGTCTCATTAATCCTATGACTAGGAGAATTTGAATCTTGACATAATTGCACATGATAGGAATCTCAGGATTATGATCACATCATAATTTCCTTCATGCTATGTCATATATCATGGACTTCATTAATTTGATTAAAGATCAATATCAATTCATAACAAAATGAATATCAAATAAATGAAACATGCCTTTCTTTATTTATTCATAAAGTCTGTACATGACTATGAACAAAAAGCGCTAAAGGGGATTGCCTTTAGGGCACTACTCTAACACTACTAAACATACTTTAGTATTTTGATGATATCTTGATCTGTAGAGTTCCAAAAGAGATGATTTTTGATTTGGAATAAATTATAAAATAGGGATACAAATTATATGAAGAAATAAAATTCTTAATCGGACTTTAAGAGTTTCAATTTTTTGATGGAAGTGGAGTATAGGGTATTGTCTCAGAATAAAAACAGTCCGGAGATATTGGAGTATAACTTTCACACTACTGAACCAAATTGAATGCTTTTGGTGTCATTGGAAATGTAAGATAATAGAGAAGAGTATTATAGAAGAAAGTGTTATGTTAGAATGACCAAGGGTGTTTTTGGCAAGACACTTAAGTATAGAAGACATAAGACATAAATGGAAGGGCAAATGAGACAATTCTCAAATCATTAAGGGCATAATAGGAAGAATAAGTGTTATCTTGCCTATAAATGAAGTAGAAACACGTGATTAAAAGGAAGTAGAAGAGAAGAATGAAAATTCTAGAGAAAAGAGAGATAATGTGTAACATCCCGTTACCGGAGTGACGGGTATGTCAGTAATTTGGATCGGGTTAGAATTAGGTACAGGCAAATGTGACATTGTGCATGCATTATTGTTTTTATAGATATCGGTAACAGATTATTGATTGCACAAGTATATATATATATGTACGTACATGTATGACGATTCCTGAATTGATTGTGTATCGGAAATTGGTTATAATTGTACAGATGAGAATTGGTTGTGAAAATTGGAAATTTAGTAATAAGTGTATAAATTAGGTTTTGAATATGGAATTGGAATGAAATGGAATTTAGAGGAATGGAAAGTGGAATATGAGTATAGGAATGGGTATTTGCTAATTTTGTGAATTTATGGGAACTTTTTGGGATTTTAGAGTAATGGATCCGGACCGAAAGATTGGCTTAGTAGTGATTAAATTGATTAGGGTCCGAGATTGATTGACAATTGATATGAAACAATTGGGATTATAATTTCAGGATTTATTAGTTGTGGTTATTGCGAAATTGGGAGAAAAAAATAGAATAAGAATTAGACTGATAGACTCTAAGTTTGGACTTGTGGCAACTAAATTGCCAAACAAGCCTTTAAAGCTCATATATATATATAAGTTTAAATGTTCATTTCTCACCATCGACGGTCATGGGTGAGCATCTGACGATTTGGAGTTCTTGGAAGATTTTCGAAAGTTTCTAGCTTGAATCAAGTAAGTTTCTATGTGTTTATGCCTTAAATCGTTTCATTTGATCATTGATTTGAGTAAGAAATTGGTTAGAAATTTGGAAAGTTGCGATGATAGGGTTTTCGTTGGTTTTGATTTGGGTTTTTGATAAAAGATGGTTTAAATGATGGATTGAGGCTAGAAATGAGTTGAGTGTAGTATACTAAGTTGATTGGGAGTGATTTGAAGTGAATCGGATAGATTGTTATCAGAAAATCTGAGAAATTTCTGGGTTCGCACGTCGCGACGTGTGATGAACACACCGCGGCGAGCCTTTCCAGTGTGCACGTCGCGACGAATAAATAAATAAATAAATTGTGCGCCGTGACGAGCTGAAATCAGTTGCACGCCGTGACGAGGGATGTTGTGCACCGCATGGCGACGACTTTTACATCGCCTTGCGACGAGGCCTAGGCGCACGTCGCGGCGAGCGGATGTGGTTACACTGCGGGAGAGAAAAGAAGAGTGGCATGGCGAAGGCGGAGACTTCGCCGCGACGACCATCATGCGCCATGGCGAGGACGCCTAATTTCCGAGGGTGAATGCTTGTTTTAAAGGGTTTATTCTTAATGAATTGGCTATGGACTAATTGAATTTTTAGACTAGGAATTGCAAATTAGAAGAAATGAAATTAAGTGATTATGAGATGATTGTTACAAGTAATGAGCTTGAGGATTGACTTCAAATGAATTGGTGTCTAAATGATTAATTGGAATTTGGAGACTAAGAATATTGAATGGATAAGAATGGAAATTGAATGTAATTATATGATTATTGGAATTGAGTGGTAAGCGATTAGTGATTGTGATTCTAATTGAAATGTGATCTTAGAGTATGGAAATTTGTAAATTGATAAATGACATCCGGAATTGTTATAGACTAGAGTGAGTGATCTAATTGAGAATTCGGAATTGAATCGGGAAAGTCATAACATGTATAGTATTTATCGAAATTGCTATTGATTATTGAATTTGGCATGATTGGTAATGTGTGATTTATTTGATTTGATATAGAGGTTCCGATGGATCGACATTCCACGGACAGTATTGGGACTTCGGTGATGGCTTCGGAAGTGCGGTGAAGTAACCTAGTTGGTTTCTCAGCCTTATGTGTTTATTAATTATATGCATTGATTGCCATAAGGAAGCGCGGATGGATAGATGTGTGATTGATTTGATTGATTTCAGACCATGGGTGTTCGAAATATTTGATTGTGATATTGAAGTGCAAAGATGAGTAAATATGTATGAATGCATGAATGAATTAAATTGTAAATGCATTAGCGAAAATGATTGGAACTGTAAATGACTAAAATTGGGAAGTGACACATGCACTCATGCATCACTGAATGATCAGATAATGGTAGTTATGACCGGTCGTACCAACGTATGCAGAGTCACAGGCTCAATGCATTGTGCCCAATCCTTCGGGCTTATCGAGGCGATCCGCCTGGCGTATATGAGAGCTTTAAGCTCAGCGCTTGAGACCTCGGGTCCAACGATTGATAGAGCCTCGGGCTCACCGCAGGCATATCATGCCCAACGATTTGAGCCAGCTCAACATAAATGATTTGGTATGCACGTCCACAACAACGAAAAAGAAAAATGAAAGTATCTCATGCACATTGCATATGTATATGACTGACTGAAAAATGCGAATTGACTGTAAATGACTGAACATTGTGAATAAGGAAATTGATTGTAATATTACTGTAAATGCTATTGTGTGTTATGAGTATATGATTGTGAATGCATGAGTTGGGTGAACCATCGATGATGGTTTCTCATTGAGTTCGCAAACTCACCCAACATTGCATCTATTTTTCAGGAATTGAAGAGTACCCCGTTAGTAAAACGGCAGTATGTTTGCAGGATTCAAGTGAAGGTCAGGGTCGGGATCAGTGTCGTCACATCTGCATTAGTGTAGTGAGTTTATTAAGTGGGCCCCATTTGTTTATGTGTCATTGTATGGTATTACTGAAATGTTTAGAAATGGCATTGGGCCCAGTTGGGTCATACATTTCTATATGTACATGATGATTGAGCACTATTGAGTGCTAGTTAATGACTGAATTGTTCATATTTGAAAAATGTTTTCATATTAAATCGGGCTCGATTGATTATCGTTTTCCGCGCTCATTTGTTTTAAAAGGAGAAAAATGTTATAACAAGATTTTAAAAGGTATTGAGTGTTTTATCGCCACCCTCATGAGACACGGGCTCGGATATCACCGTAGATGTCGAGTTCGAGTCTTGTCGGGGTGGGGTGCTACAATATATGGTATCGAGCCCGTATACAATCTTACATGGGCGTTACGAGAAAATGTATCAAAGTGCATGCATATAAGTCATGTCTCGTGACGGTGATGGTGATCCCAAGATAGCATATGAGTCTCATACATGAGCTCATAATGATGATTTAAGTGGTTAGAAATAGTTAGGAAAAGATGATATGGAAAATGTGATAAATGGAAGTTGTGGAAATCAAGGAATAAGAACAAGTAGATGATGCGATATGAAAATTGGAGAATTAGTGTATTGGTACCGATGGGCGTATTATGAAATACGACCTAGAGTGATATAGGAACAATCATGAGCGTGAAATAGATGTGAATATGTATAGAGGAAATATAGAGATATATGAGAAATGGCAAGATTGAAAGTATATAAGTAAAGTAAATGGAAATAAAATGTTTTGTGATTAGAGTTGCTTGTAAAAAGCGTGATGAGAGTTGTGATTGTTGTGATATGGATTTAAGTGTGACTGCGTGAAGCGAAACAATGAAAAGATCGAAAGGTAAGAAAATGGTATTGATAGATGAAAAAGCTGAACAGTTGTTAAGGTCAGTGGATTTGCCTATCGAATGCACACGATAATGGAAATGATATCGAAATCAATTGGTGTGTTAGTGGATAACCTTGAGTCTTATAGTTAAAATTCATGTGAGTTAGAGTAAGAAATGAAAGTGCTTATAGTGATCGAATTGGGAATGAATTGAGATTGTAATTAGGATATTGGTATGGTAAAATCCTCGTGATCGAGGATAGGTGCAAAAAGGAAAACGTAGTCAAAACTTTAATGAGATTGAGGTATCCTAAGCATAAGTGACTAATTTGTATATTGATGTAATAATTTTAAATGGTATGTACCCCGATGAGCGGTATTAAAAGGATGCTCGGTTATATGGATTATGGCATAGATTGATCTTCACGGGATAGCGTGAATAGTGAAATTGATTTCTAAGGTATTGAGAATAATCGATAAAAATATGATTTTTGTTGATGATTAGGAATTGAAAGAAGAATTTCCTTAATTGGATTTCGATTGGATGATGAGAATTGAAAAGTTTAGCAATGAAAGGACAAATTAGAGATAAATGTGAAATGAATGAAAAGTCGTTATTGGGAGTGTAAAAGATAGAATAAGTTATTAAGAAGGTATGTGTTACGATAATGTAAAGACTTCGATTGTGTAATAGGATTATTGAACAGTAAAAAGATATTAGTTGTGATTTGAGGAGAATACCGATGTTGGTATATTTTGTGTGAATATTGTAAAGGATAAAGTGGATTTGATAATGGTATTATTAACCCAGTTTGACATTATAGGGAATAAATCGCAATATGTGGAGAATCTAGTGTAAAGGAACGTGTGTCGAAATACATTTGATGAAATTGAGTAAGTTATGAGAAAATTGTTCCTCATTGGAGATGTATGATATGTAAAAAGTTATGCAAATTGATCATAGGTGTAAGGAGTTCATTATATTATTGAAGAGTGAAATGTGTAGATTGAGTTTAAAGTGGATAGTGACTGTGATCATCGATGATCGATAGAATACATTTGAATAGTAAAGAAGATAAATTGGCATAGTTGAGGAAATTGTATAGTATGCAAGTTTTATAAGAGTGAATTTGATCTTGATTGAATAAGTAATGGATGAATTATTATTCGAACATGGTATTGGGAGATTAAAATGTAAAAAGAGGTATTGATAAATGTGAAATTGTAAAGGACAGGTATATAAGGAATTTGGAGTTATTTTTCCAATATACAATCAATCCTAAAAATGTGTGGAGTGTATGATTGTATACTGGATATGTCCAGAAATTGTTAAATGTTTTCTGATTTTAGTCCCTGATGATAATGTTCGAGGAAAAATGTGTGAATTGTATGACTAATGATTGTAAAAAGAGACACTTGGAGAAATTTTCAATTCGAGTATTGATCGTGTTACTTTAAATTTTGAGGTGTTATAATAGGAAATGAATCGTAAAGATTAAAATGCGATCTATTGAAATAGAGTAAAGAGATTCTATGTGTATGGAGATTAGTATAATCTGATGGGAAGTATTGGTATTTGATAACTTGATAATTTTAGTGTATTAGAAAGTGTTGTAAAGTTTGGAGATTCTATTCGTACAGAAATTGTTTTGGATGTATATACGTTTATAAGGCAATAATGATTAAGTTATGTGAGTGAATGGAAAAATGACTATGCATTTGAGTGTTTCAAAATTTCGTTATTGAAACAAGTAGTGAGGTGATAAGATTATGATACCTAATGTAAGAATGAGTGTAAACTGTCGAGTTAGTAAGGCGCAAAAAGAACGTATTAGCGATTGGAATTCCAAGTCAAATGTGCGGTGTGTATTGAAAGCATGGCAAAATCCGAATTGAGAATCTTGAATAGTGGACCGTATTGAGAAATTGTGAATAGTTTAGCTATAAAGAAAATGAGTAATGTGAATGGATTAAGAAGTATGAGTAAAATTAGTTGAGGGAACCGTTAGTGAAAAAAATTCAAGGAATAATAATAAGAGGGTATTAGAAGAGTAATAGGAAGTAGAGTGTGACATTGAGTGTAGGTCGACCTCTACGGGATGATTCTTGATGTTAAATGTGAAACTAATATGTTCTTTGGAATCCATAGGGTTATGAGATTGATGTATGGATCGAGTGATTGTAAAAATATAGATTGTTAAATTGGTGATAACAAAATTCAAATTGATGAGAATGAATCAGATCGATGATTATCGAGATTATTGAAACCTTACGAGATTAGTAATTGGCATTGGAGAGATGCAATATGATAAGTGATACATGATATATTTCTAAATGTGTCACCTCGGCCAAACTATGTATTGATTGATATTATAGGAAAAAGGGAAATTAAATTCGTTATTAGTGGCCTTGATGTGACCGTGTTGTGAATCGATTTATGGATTGGCAAGTCAGTAGCAACCTAAAAGATGAAATGGGTTCGTAAAGTACTATATAGACAGAAATAGGAAATATTGATATGATCGGATATGTATATTATTGATGGTGGATATAAAGAATTATGAGTAATCGAAAAGAAATCGTTAAAATAGTATAAAGTTTGAGAAAGGAAAAGAGGTAAGTAAGTGATTGTAGTGTGATTAAATTTGGCAAGTTAAATCTAAAATCCTAAAAGATGATTCGGATCCAAAGTGTTACAAAGACTGAATTAGAAAATATTGTTAGGATCCGAAACATGTGTTATCAATATTTGAAGTGATGAATTGTGAGTAAAAGGTAATGTAGAGTTAAGAAAGATTTGGCAGAAATTATGCGTATGCGTATAGGAAATAAGTGGAAATCAGAGAATCAATGATCGTAAAGACTCCCCTATCATCTTGACAAATCGTACATGAAATTTCGAGGACGAAATTTTTATAAGGAGGAGAACTATAACCTCCGTTCTAGGAGTGACAGTATGTCGATAATTTGGATCGGGTTAGAATTGGAGTGCGAGCAAATGTGACATTGTGCATGCATTATTGTTTTATAGATATCGGTATGATTATTGATTGCACAAGTATATATATATATATACGTACATGTATGACGATTCGAATTGATTGTGTATCGAAATTGGTTATAATTATACAGATGAGAATTGGTTGTGAAAATTGGAAATTTAGTAATAAGTGTATAAATTAGGTTTTGAATATGGAATTGGAATGAAATGGAATTTAGAGGAATGGAAAGTGGAATATGAGTATAGGAATGGGTATTTGCTAATTTTGTGAATTTATGGGAACTTTTCGGGATTTTAGAGTAATGGATCCGGACCGGAAGATTGGCTTAGTGATGATTAAATTGATTAGGGTCCGAGATTGATTGACAATTGATATGAAACAATTGGGATTATAATTTCAGGATTTATTAGTTGTGGTTATTGCGAAATTGGGAGAAAAAAGAATAAGAATTAGGCGATAGACTCAAGTTTGGACTTGTGGCAACTAAATTGCCAAACAAGCCTTTAAAGCTCATATATATATATAAGTTTAAATGTTCATTTCTCACCATCGACGGTCGTGGGTGAGCATCTGCCGATTGGAGTTCTTGGAAGATTTTCGAAAGTTTCTAGCTTGAATCAAGTAAGTTTCTATGTGTTTATGCCTTAAATCGTTTCATTTGATCATTGATTTGAGTAAGAAATTGGTTAGAAATTTGGAAAGTTGCGATGATAGGGTTTTCGTTAGTTTTGATTTGGGTTTTTGATAAAAGATGGTTTAAATGATGGATTGAGGCTAGAAATGAGTTGAGTGTAGTATACTAAGTTGATTGGGAGTGATTTGAAGTGAATCGGATAGATTGTTATCAGAAAATCTGAGAAATTTATGGGTTTCGGACGATTTTCTGGGTTCGCACGTCATGACGATGTGATGAACTGCCTTGTGGCGAGCCTTTCCGATGTGCGTCGCCGCGACGAATAAATAAATAAATAAATTGTGCGCCGTGACGAGGATGTTGTGCGCCATGACGAGGATGTTGTGCTTGCCATGACGCGACTTTACATGTCGCACGCCTTGACGAGGCCTAGGTGCGCGTCGGCGGCGGATGTGGTTACGCCAGGGAGAGAAAGGAAGTGTGGCGCGGCGACGACCATCATGCGCGCCATGGCGAGGACGCCTAATTTCGAGGTGAATGCTTGTTTTAAAGGGTTTATTCTTAATGAATTGGCTATGGACTAATTGAATTTTGAGACTAGGAATTGCAAATTAGAAGAAATGAAATTAAGTGATTATGAGATGATTATTACAAGTAATGAGCTTGAGGATTGACTTCAAATGAATTGGTGTCTAAATGATTAATTGGAATTTGGAGACTAAGAAAATTGAATGGATAAGAATGGAAATTGGAATGTAATTATATGATTATTGGAATTGAGTGGTAAGCGATTAGTGATTGTGATTCTAATTGAAATGTGATCTTAGAGTATGGAAATTTGTAAATTGATAAATGACATCTGGAATTGTTATAGACTAGAGTGAGAGTGATCCAATTGAAATTCGGAATTGAATCGGAAAGTCATAACATGTATAGTATTTATCGAAATTGCTATTGATTATTGAATTTGGCATGATTGGTAATGTGTGATTTATTTGATTTGATATAGAGGTTCGATGGATCGACATTCCACGGACGATATTGGGACTTCAGTGGTAGCTTCGGAAGTGCGGTGAAATAACCTAGTTGGTTTCTCGACCTTATGTGTTTATTAATTATATGCATTGATTGCCATGAGGAAGCGCGGATGGATAGATGTGTGATTGATTTGATTGATTTCGGACCATGGGTATTCGAAATATTTGATTGTGATATTGAAGTGCAAAGATGAGTAAATATGTATGAATGCATGAATGAATTAAATTGTAAATGCATTAGCGAAAATGATTGGCACTGTAAATGACTGAAATTGGGAAGTGACACATGCACTCATGCATCACTGAATGATCAGATAATGGTAGTTGTGACTGGTGGTACCAACGTATGCAGAGTCACAGGCTCAATGCATTGTGCCCGTCACTGGGCTTATCGAGGCGATCCGCCTAACGTATATGAGAGCTTTAAGCTCAACGCATGAGATCTCGAGTCCAACGATTGATAAAGCCTCAGGCTCACCGTAGGGCATATCATGCCCAACGATTTGAGCCACCGCTCAACATAAATGATTTGGTAGCGGGTCACAACAACGAAAAGAAAAATGAAAGTATCTCATCGCATTGCATATGTATATGGTATTGAAAATGCGAATTGACCGTAAATGGTGAACATTGTGAAGAAGGAAATTGATTGTGATATTATCATATCGCTCTCATGTGTGTTATGAGTATATGATTGTGAATGCATGAGTTGGGTGAACCATCGATGATGGTTTCTCATTGAGTTCGCAAACTCACCCAACATTGCATCTATTTTTCAGGAATTGAAGAGTACCCCGTTAGTAAAACGGCAGTATGTTTGCAGGATTCAAGTGAAGGTTAGGGTCGGGATCAGTGTCGTCACATCTGCATTAGTGTAGTGAGTTTATTAAGTGGGCCCCATTTGTTTATGTGTCATTGTATGGTATTACTGAAATGTTTAGAAATGGCATTGGGCCCAATTGGATCATACATTTCTATATGTACATGATGATTGAGCACTATTGAGTGCTAGTTAATGACTGAATTGTTCATATTTGAAAAATATTTTCATATTAAATCAGGCCCAGATTGATTATCGTTTTACGCACTCAACTGTTTTAAAAAGGAGAAAAAATGTTATAACGAGATTTTAAAAAGGTATTGAGTGTTTTAGTACGCCACCCTCTCGGGGCACGGGCTCGGATATCACCGTAGATGTCGGGTTCGGGTCTTGTCGGGAGTGGGGTGCTACAGAATGTCATGAAAAAGAGAGAGAAGTACAAGGAGAGGAAGAGAAACAGAGAGAGAAGAGAAAACAAGCTAGGGTTTCAATTTCCTAGCCTACAAGAGAGATTTTGGAGTAGATCAAGAAGGGAAATAGGTAGAGGAAGAGAAGAGCTTCCGTTTGAGCCAAGTATTCCTTCATTTGGTGAAGAATTAAGGTAAGATAATTTTGAATCTTTTGGACTTTTGGAAGGATTCTATTTCATTGAGTTAAGAAAATGTTGGGTTTAAGTATTCTAGAATCAATTTCAGTGATTTTGCATTACAGTATTTTCAATTGGATTCCTAATGGATGATGATTTGGATATTTTGAGACCATATGAGATTAGAAAAGAGATGATGAGAAATTAAGTTATGGTATAAAGTAATCAAGTGTTCTTGAAGTGTAAGCTTATGAATAAACTAGGCATATTTAAAGGATAAAGATTGAAAGGAGAGTTTAGAAAGGTTATGTATAAATGAAATGTAAAGCTAAGTTAAATAGACACACATGAATTATGAAATGGGAATGAGCGTAATATGTGTTCTAGAACATATGCCCGGGATTGTCATTGAGCATGCATTATACATGATCCATTATTACAATTGTGCATAAATGAATGTTTTTACTTATGCAATTATTGATGAGTGTGCAATGTGTGTTTTGCATAAATGGGTTGTGCAAGTCAAGTATCCGCATTCAGGCATTCCCAAAATTTAAAAGCAAATGCTAATCTGGAGCGTATTGTGAGTAGATCTAGATGGTCTCACTTTATTGTCTGTTTTGTTTTTGTTATCAATTGAGTGATTATGAATATGATTTGATTGTTGAAATTCAGAAAATGAAGGTTCGATGATCGTGATATATGAATAAGATAGTGAAGTGCTAGTTATATGTGAATGTGATTGTTAAATGTGTTATGAATGTGTATATGTATTTGTATATGAATGAAATTGTGAATTCTCTACTTCAATGTAGAATGCTAGACTAAGGTCCGATGATATGAGAAAAGGGTTTAATGGGATATGCAAATGTGAGTGATGCATTCCATTGCATGAAATATAATGATAGTTGTGATGAGAGTAGTTAATGAATAGAGCTTAAAGTTCAACGAGTGAAAACGAGCCTCGTGCTCACAAGTGATTCAAAGCCCCATGCTTAACATTTAATGAGCCTTGTATCCTACAAGTGGATAAGGGACAATTATCAATGAGCCCTATATGGGATAGTTTAGGTAGTCGATCACAACAAAGTAACAAACGGAAAGTAAGTCTCATGTGCATTGCATATGCATATTACGAATGATTAAGTGTAATGAATACGAAGTGTTAAAGTGAATGTGAAGTGTGAAATAATGTGAAATGTGTGATGTATGTGTTATGTGAATTATGGTTTAGGTGTTTGGGTAAGCCATTGATGATGGTCTCTCATTGAGTTCGCAAAACTCACCCAAAATTTGCAACTACTTTTCAAGATAAGAAGAATACCCCGTTAAGCTAATGGGAGTATACGTACAACATTCAAGTGAAGGATAGAGGTCGGGATTATTTCGCGTCTGCATTTCATTTTTCTCATTTTTGTATTAAATTGCATTTTCGTAACTTTTTGTATAAATTGGTATTCTGAAATGACTTATGTATTTTGTAACTGTGAAAGGGCCCTAATGGCTATTGAAATTTTTATCGATGGTTTTACAATAATTGAAAATGTTTATGAGTGAACGTGGGCCCAAAATGAGTATCGATTTTCACATTTTGTGTTATCGATTTTCAAAAAAAAATTTATGTGGACTTTTAAAAGATTGAGTGCTTTAACACGCTACCTTCACGGGGCATGAACTCAGATATCATCATTGATGTCGGGTTCGGGTCTTGCGGAATTGGGGTGCTACATTGAATCCATGCTAAATTAATACACTAAATACATGCTTTTACCCTTCACAAAATAGCTAAAGAACCAGTTGATTGTTGTTATTTTATCATAGTCGAAAGTCATCTAATCCAACCTTGAATTTGTGATAATCTTACATGTATGGAGGGCTAGGTTAATTTGATGAACTGAGCTATAATTGGAAGCTAAATAAGTAAATAATGTGTTATCCTTTATGGCATGTTATGATATAAAGATTATGATGATTGAATTGGGATAGATTGTGTATGATATTGACGTTGAAGATGTGCAGGAAAATGAAGAATGAATGGAAACTTTTCTGGTCTATTTTTACATATATGAAAATGGTAGTCTATGCACTATTGTATGGATGATTTAAGTTGAGATTTGAAGTATAAATGAAGGTAGATTCATGGTAAAGATAGGTGTTATTTAAGTGTACTTGAATATAGAAATTTAGAGCCGTAGGTCGAAATTCTAGTTTCAATTTTATCTTCCTCTTTCGATCTATTTTACATATCCTTAGGGCATGAATTGGAAGAAACTCAAAGAATGAAAGTTGTAGATATAGGTCTTAGATTGACCTCTGCGAAAGCATCTTGATAAATAGTGACTAGATCTTGAGTTATTCTTGTTTCGCTAATATTACCCGTGACATACCCTTGTGTAGGAACCTTATATGATTTCTTGATTTTTGGAAATTTAGAGCTCCAATTAGTCAAAGTATAAAACATGAAAAATGATTGTTGATGTATTTTTAATGCTTCCGTGAAATAGTTTGGCCAATAGATATCTTGATAAGTTTATGTAGTTAATTGATATCATTATCTAAAGAATGGACTGTTTTGATGTGTTGAGTTCAAATCTAGAAATTCTAATTTGTTAAAGGAATAAGTGAGTTATCTGAAGTAAACATGATCTTAAAGCACATAAGAAATGTGTATAAGGTATGGATGAATGAGAATTGAAGAACATGGGGTAATTATGAATGAGAATTAAATAAATGTATGAAAATATATTGTTAGAAAAAGTTTGGTGAATGTATAAATTTAGCTTGCTGAATTCCATATTTAAAGTAACAATTGTGAGTGTGATATAAGAGGTTTTTTATCATGAAAATGTTTAAGGATAAGTGTAAAATATGAGTTTTAATAATATAAAGATGTTTTTATGAATGCAAATGAGATCCAAAGAATATGAGTATGGTGAATTAGGTATGATTGAATATGAATTGAGGAAATTATGTGAATGTATAATACTAGGAAAAGATTGATGAATTTATGAATGATGAATGGAAAGTGATCAAGTTTACTTAAGACATAAACCTAATTGCAAACTAAATGACGTAAAAGTCATGATATATAAATGATTAAGATTTGTGAATAAGGTTACATACTTGGAATGACCAATTGAGCATGCATTGAACATAACACATATACATATGTATGATTGAGCACTTATTTAATTAAACAAGTTAGTAATGTGTACATATGTGTGTATTACATGATATAGAAGCACAATTTGATCGAAAACTTCTAGACATTGCCAGTTCGTCGAGGCAATAGCTATCTAAAGCATGCGGTGAGTTGACCTAGATGATCCTCACTATAATTGAATTGTTGTTGTCTAAATTTCAATTACTGAATTGCTACTTATATAATTGTAATATTTTGGATATTGTTAGTCCGAGGAGTTTGATATTTAGGAATATTTTGGAAGTGCTTACTGATTGTATGTGAATGGGGAAATGTGCACTCAACTATATGTTTAATGTCAGACTTAGATTTGATAATTGTGATAACTGATTGTGTACATTAAAAGAAAGTGATTGATAACATATTATATGGAGTGTTTTACTCCATTATATGAATATGTATGATTAGATAAAGGAGTTGTAACCGGAGTGACCAACGTGAAAAGAGTTTAAACCTCAGAATGTGCACAAAGATCCATAGGCTCAACAATTAATAAACCTGATATCCACAATAAGCACAAGACCATATCTAAAATGAGCCTAGTATCCACAACAAATACGGGATAGTGAAATAGATGCTCGGTCACAACAAAATAAAAATGCAAGTGATTCTCATATGCATTTGCATCTATATCCTTACATATGTTTATGAGATTGATTGCAAATAAATGTTGAATTGTGTTGTTATAATGATGTATAATGCTTGTGTACATGTTGATGATATGAAGAATTGAGATAAATGATTGGATTGTTTTGAAATGACTATATGAAGATTTTGTATTCATAATATGCTTTTGAAATATGATGAGTAAGGTGATATGTATGGGATTTGATTTTGGATGAGGTGTTATACTGAATGAACTGCATTTTATACATGAGATGTTTATGTTCTGTTTGAGTGAACACATCGATAATGGTTTACTCACTGAGTTCATAAAACTTATTAAAATTGCAATGCTGATTTTACAGGTAATGAGAGGAAACTTAGCTTCTAAGGCAATCTAGTTGAAGTCTAGTATTGTCTATTTTAGGAACGAGAAATGGCTTAAAGTTCTAATCAACTGACATTTGAGGAGTTTACATATCATGTTTTTGTTTAGTAACTCATATCATGTAGAACTTGTTTTATCAAACTGTGAACTCATAAATGGTTTTGTAATATAAATATATGGTTGGTGTATAATGAAATGACAATTTAAATTATGTTTTGTTAATGAAATGGGACGAGTTCAACTTAAAACATTTTTGTTCTTTATGATGTCATGATAAGATGATGTGTTTGCTCTAATATGTAATTCTCATAGGGTATGTTCTTGAATGTCCTCTAGATGTTCAGGTATATGCTCTATGATAGTGGGGTGTTACAAAGTGTCTACACTAGGGTCTCCCTTCATATGCATTCTCTATGTGCGGACATATAAAGTTCATAACCTCTCCCTTATCAAGATTAGCAATATCTCATTTATGATAAGGAACGTCAATCTTACCAACTGGAATTATACCCAGAATGTTCCCTAAGATTTTCTCTGTAACTAAGATCTCGCCCATCAATTCTTCTCTTCTTATGTATGTGTAGAATGTCTTACTAATTCATCAAACACTGTTTCACCCAAATTTACCCCACCTAAAGCAAGCAAGTAAGGTGTGATGAGAATACCGATATCATCGAATAGGTTGGGAGGCAAGATACATCCTGCTACCACCTTTCTTTTTTTGTAGTGCGTTTTGCACCTTGCTTTTGCTTCCATCGATTGGAACAACTTTACTAAAGCTGGGGGTTTTCCCTTCTGTAATATAGTGAGTTTCTTTGATTTTGTTCTCTTGGCCTTAGGGATTTCTTCAAACATTGGTTCATCCCTAACAATTTGGTCCTTAGTCTTTTCTTTAATCAAAAGTGCTTTGCCTTTTCTTACTTCTTCCCTTTTTCTTTTCCTTAATTCTTCTTCTTCCTCATTTTCTATCTCAGAATTTTTTCCTTTTAGATCTTGTTTTGTGACACTTTTTCTAATATGTGGTCTCCTTAATAATAAAGCCAGTTTTTTATCTAATCCATCATTGTTTACAACCCAGTGCACTTCAAGCATTTTCTTATCCTCACGATCAATTTTAAGAGTAGTAGATGGAGGAGTAGTGGAAGGAGTAGGAGTGGTCAGTGTTGGAACCCGACCTGGAGACCAGAATCCAACTGCTTAAAACCTCACACTATCACTCTTGCTTTAATTCCACGTTTATTGGACCCGTCTCCAGAGCCCAATTTCCCGAGTCCTGAAGCCCTGTGCTTATTACCTTGCAGGGTCCTTAGCTGTAACTCCACATTCGTGGCAAGCGCACACTATGTAAATACCAAAATCAAAGGTTGACTTATTCATAAGAATTGTAACTCTATGCCTCAAGTTCGTTTCGCAACAAGAATCACCTCAAACGGAGTTGTATAACTCAAGATATGCTAAAAAAGCCTAAATGAGTTCATACTCTAAATATGATCTCCAAACCTACCTCTCACTTACTTTAATGCAAACTTTATCAATTTGACTCCAAATGATACAATATTTTGTTTAAAGGAATATATATGTCTTAGGAATCTAATGGTTCAAGCCTTACCTCAATTGGAGGTCGGATGAGGGATTTATGCCCAAAAGAGTCAAGTATGTTCATGCCCTAAATCAGTTTGAAACTCTTTTGGCGTGATCCCTATAACTTTTGATCCATAAATTGGATTTCTTTCGTTTTTGTACCATTAGAAAGCAGACATCTAGATCTACAACTTTTATGAAGACCACAAAACGAGATTCGGCCTCTAAAAATTCTACAATGCACCATCTTTCTCGTAGCTGTCCGTTAAACGGACAGCCATGTCCGTTTAACGGACAAATTCGGGTGAAAGTGTCCCAAAAGCTTCGAAAATGTCCGTTAAACGGACATGCAAGTCCGTCTAACAGACATGGGCAGGCCAAGGGGTGTTTTTGCACCTGAGGCTGTTCGTTTAACGGACATCTATGTCCGTTTAACGGACATGCCATTCTTCCCAACTTCAAAACCTCTTCCAAACCTCTCACCTTCAATCTAACTTCATGTAACTCTTATGTCAATTTCCTGTATTCCATATCTTTGCTGTGTATCCAACTAATTCCTTCACCTTTCTTGATCACTTACTTTCTAATACCTCTTTAAATCGATCTGACATTCAATCATTTTTAGGTCTTACTCATCATAATACAAAAGCGATGACTCTTTATATCTTCTAACTCCTCATCCAGTATTCTATTGAATACACTAAGACAACAATTTAGATGCTTAAAGACAAGTAGAACTATACGTTGATCTCATGTTCTTACAAACTCTAAACTATAAACGCTAAGCATATCTCTGACAGTTAAAACCATCAACAATTTAAACTTTCAGCCACTTGACATATTTCTTCTAGGATATATAGCTTAAAAATCACCATTACTTTTCTCATAGTCTCTTTACTTAATCATCTTTGCCTATACGCATACTTCTTATCTCAATTACCCAGTATCATTTCTCCTACTTGAACTCAAAATTCATACTCATTCCCAGTTTCTTAGTACGATTCACAATTTCTGAATTGTCAATTTGGGCTTGGTTCATATGAACCAATCTAAACTTTCAGTGACTAATCATTTTGCCTAAAATTCAATTCCACATTCTACATTCTTTACTATACTAAATTTAATAACCTCAATATCCAAATTTATGATACACTGCTATTGATTTCTCTATTCAATGCATCTGATCATAACACTAACTTTACCTGTTTAGTACTCACTCATACAATCATAACCCTTTGAATAACTCTACCTATTGCCTCAATCTCATATGCAATTCTTTCAACTCAAGCATCTTTATTGATTTCATATACTTCTTATTCATTCACCCTATACGCTTCTTCTCATTCAAACTTGACACTCATATCTATTTTCAATCTCATAATCCATTAATCCTTAATTTGGGGTAAACTAAACCCTCTATTTTATGCTTTCTTTTGTATTTGTTCTTATAACCTCAATATCACATTTCTACTTAAGGCATCTAACATACCACTTAGCTTCACTTGGACTTTCTCGCTAGAACAAACATAGCCTTTTAGCATTTATCTCAATCTCCTACGTCTTATAACTACTTCTCCCAATTCATTGATTGACTCAAACTTTTACGATCTGCACTTGCATATGTATATTGAAGATATTCTTGTACATATACTGTCTTCAAACTTTCAAAATAATCATTAATGTAGCAGTTCTAAATCATGTATCAAATAGTCAACTTATAAGACTTCAATTGTCTCCATACATATGAAATCAGTTTGTTACGCTGCATTTGATTCCAACCTACTGTCTTATACAACATCAGTGTATACTATAAAATTTCCAAATCTATATGATATAATTTACCCTAGCCTAGTTCCTTCAAAATTATCTTTACTCACGTCACTCATACGCTTTTCACACATTTCTCCATGTATTCAAACTATTTTTCTCAATTCTTCGAATGCCTTCAATACACCCTCAAATCTTGAATCTCTTTAGTCTCCAATACCATAGTGCTATTAGGCATTTGTGAACTCAAGCAATTATTATCAAATTTCATATGCCTCTTGATTAGCTCTCGTGATTTCTTAATAATTGATCCTTAATAAGGTACATTGTCTCGCTTTCTTTTCAATTTCCTACTTGACTTCCTTTCGCGAATGATTTTCTCCATTCCTTAAATTTCCTCATATCTCTCTTGGACTTATTTTCATGTTTGTTCATTCATACTAATTTCTCCACCCATTGTAATTTATTTTCAGACTTAACTTCTTGATTTTTAAGACATTTTATCCAGACAGATCTTGTATCTCCCGAACATATTTACACCGGATATACCACGAACCTATATACTCCTCATATTAAAATCAATATCTCCTCAATATACTTTCACATAGTGTAACTTGAATGTACATACTCCTCATACTAGTAAATTCAAGTCTCCATAGATTCAAGAATCCATTCATATGACCCCTTACACTAAACAAAATACGTATTTATTTTTGTAACATATTCCACCTCCTTGCTTGATGCTCTGTTAGGGGAGTGTACTCACTTTCGAATCATTCTATATTCCTTTTTGATCAGTTCTTTCATGGATCATCCCTGATACAAACTATCTGATCTGCTTATTTTAACTTAAAAAAAAAATTCTTTTCTTCAACCGAGGGTTTCTTGTTGCCATCACCTATACTCTTTATGCAATCTTGATCAATCACTTATTACCAACTAGTTATAATTCCGTGGGAAGACCAATTTCTATTTCTATCTTCCTCCCAAGGTCATAATGTTCAAATCACCCAAAACCCAAGGGAGTAAAGAACATACTTATTGTCGCACATGTTTGGGTAACATCACCAAATTCATCCTATGTTGACCACTTATCAATTCCATTAACCCCAGATAATATTCTTCTAAGATCAGTTTATTTCTCATTGCGACATCTTTAACAAATCTCAAACCAACCCCACATGATCATTATAAGCACCTTCATATGTTACCCTAATTTCCCCTCGAACTTTAAACTATGGGAGCTATGACCAACAATTTTCCAATAAGTCATAAGTTTCTTCCTCTATCATCTCCACATGTATTTATATATGTACATATATTACCTATATACTTAATATACTCACTTGTGTATGATGATAGTGTTAGTGATAAGTCAACTTGTACCATGTGTAAGTCGACTTACACATGTTCGGTACCGATAAGTCGACTTGTTCATTGGATAAGTCGACTTGTTCAAGGTCGGTACTGTTTATTTGTGCCCTAAAGGCAATCCCCTTTAGCGCGTTTTATTCAAAGTCGTGTGCAGACTTTATGAATTAATAAAGAAAAGGCATTATTCATTAATTTGATATTCATAAACATTGTTTATGAATTGATTGGATCTTTAATCGAATTAATGAAGTCCATGATATATGACATAGCATGAAGGAAATTATGATGTGTTCATACTCCTGAGATTCCTATCATGTGCAATTATGTCAAGATCGAGAATTCTCCTAGTCATAGGATTAATGAGACTGGACATCATTAATCCGGATAGACTAGCACATGTCATATTCCTTGATTGGATCAAGCAGTGGATCTCAGAAACTGTAAATATGAGATATTTAGAATTGACATGTGGATGCTTACTAGCGGTAGTAAGTTCATTGGATGACCTGCCATGAGATCATCACATGGATATCTTATCTAAGTGTCAGTGATAATCTCATCATAGCAATGGTGCAAGTATCCTTAGACTTGAGGTACTCAAGGATATCTTGAATCTTGATCACGCTTTGACTCCATTCCTTGTTGCCTTCGGAGGTAACTCATAGGGTGGTGCTTGGGTACAGCTTGAGGTATTCGAAGATAATTGAGTAGCCAATAAAGGATTCACCACTTCTGGATTAGCAGAAGAGATACCCATGGCCTCTTGTCGGGATCATTACTAAGGTTGGCCAGCATGTATGTCATGAAGAGTGTCTTCATTGACATATAAAGTAATGAGTCCCGAACAAGCACTGATATCACTTGGGCTAGACTCAGTCTAGTGAGAGTTGACACTTTGACCATACTCATAACCAAGTGGGGTATAGGATGGTGAAAGGACGAATTGCACGGTAATTGCCTATGGAAGGATTCGTGATCTGGTTCGTGATGAATACATCAAACCGATTACTTTCCGGTCAATTAGGGTCATGATGTGTTGCTAGATACCGCCATGACTTGCTCAGATTAATTGTTAATCTAAGTGGCCAACATAACCGGAGCCTAAAGGGTCACACGCATAAGAGTGTTTGGAGAATCAGAAAATAGTAATCGGACGAGTTCCAATTATGGAGAGCATTAGGATTAAATGGATCCCAATGGATTGGGATATGTCCCGATGAGATCGCGACATCGATATTGCTAAGAAAGGTTTAGGAATTGCTTTGAAAGATCGGGGGCAGCAAAGCAGTAGGGACCGACCCAGTTTGACTGGACCTCTTAGTAATTATATATATGTTAATTAATTAAGTAATTAATTAATTAATATTATATATATATTGACATGTGCGTGGAATGAAGGGAAGAAGAGATTAGCTTTGACTTTTCAAAGCTCTTTTCTTTAATTCATTAATAAATGAATGGCTTAAAGCCATCCACTTGGCTTCTTCTTATGGAACTCTTTTAAAGAGTTAAAAGATACATAAAAGGAGGCTTAGAAGGATGATGGCCGATGGTTTTCATATGGGAAACAAGAGAAATTGCTTAAGTGTTAAGCAAAAGGTGAAAAAGAGTTTTGATTCCTTGTTTTCTCTTAAGCCATCATCGATTCTTCTCTTCTCCAAGCACATGGTCCAACGTTTCCTCAAGCTCTTCAGGACAGAGGTAGGCTCTAGCAGGCTTTAATCTGTTCTAGCTATTCCCGGATCAAAGAGGTTTGATTCGGTTAGATTTTCTGATCTCTGCGTGGATCACCTTTAGAGATAGTCTCTTTTGGCTATTTAGGTTGATGTCTTCATACGGATACCTGGATCCTGGGATTCGGGAAAGTCCTGGGAACAAAAATTTTTGTTTTCCACTGCCGGTACATGTGATGTACCTCCCGGGATTTTCCTACAGTGGTATCAGAGCGTCTGGTATCCCGTATGAAGCTATAACCTAAGCGAGATCAGAAACCCTAATGGAATTTGCTGTTGATGCATGCTATCTGTTCAGATTTCGAATTTATATTGTGATATGCTTTTCGAACTTTTTCTGCCCATAATTGTTCATAACATGTTAGAGAATATGTCTATGAAATTTGAGAATTTATCGATTTGATTTGATATAGTTTTGCTAATTAATTCCCTAAGGTTACAGATGCTGTTTTGTGAAACGATTCTGGAACAGGCATGAGTATAAAATCGAGAATAAATTCTAGAAAAATGGTTTTTCGGATTTTCCTTCACCTACATGTCTCTAAGATGTTTTTGAATGTCTGTGATCATGGAAATTTGATTTCAAGGTGATTGGATATTTATTCACGAATTTATTCTATGCTGTTGGGAATTGCTGTGCTGATGAACACAGATTTTGAATCGGTTTTGTTATTTAGGTTGACTGAGTTTTTGACGGCCTAAAATCCTGAAAACATTAATGTAGCATTTTCTGAACATTTAGTAACCTATTCAATTTTCTCAGAATTTATTGAAATTTTTTCATTGATCATTTCGAGCAATGTACAGAACTAGACAGTTTTGTGAAAATTGTTGGGACTGTCTTGCTTGGCTTGATTGAGTGTGCTTTTTCAGTTCCAATGCCTTGAACCATTTTTAATGTGATTAAAAATGTGTTATCTTGATGTATTATGATTGCCAAACTGAATTGCTTGAAGTTGCTTTTCCAAGAATTTTTGAATGCCGAATTGATCACATTAGCGTCTCGGTAGTATCTTGCATTATCTTGTTTGTTTTGACCGTCATATTTTTTATGGCATGTGCTGAAGTAAATTTGATAATGTATGTGCTAGCTAGAGATGCTTAGGTTGATAATTTGGGTGTTCCTAAATTATTTGGAAATTAATGAGTTTTGATTCATTTCAAGCTTTTCATATGGTTTGACCATATAAGGCATTCATGAATCAATGAATTGTTCATTGATACATCAACTTACAGATATTACCCTAGGTATGATGGTATTGTGAATTGGAATTGCATGGATTGAGGATTAGCCGATTAGAGTTTTTAGCAAAATTCCCTGGATAAGTCGACTTATATGGGACATAAGTCGACTTGTTCGCTTAATAAGTCGACTTGTTTTCTGGATAAGTCGACTTGTTTTCTGGATAAGTTGACTTGTTTGAAGAATAAGTCGACTTGTTCAAGATCTCAGTATAAGTCGACTTGTAGTACCTTGTAAGTCGACTTGTTCATGGGCAGATGACATAAGTCGACTTGTGTCATACAAGTCGACTTGTGTGTGGGCAGAAGCATAAGTCGACTTGCATTTGATGAAAGTCGACTTGTGGCATGCATAGGTTGGATGATGGATGATTATAAGGATTGATTCAATGTGATTGATGATACCTAAATCATTCCAAATAGTCCTAGCGACTATGATCCTTCAGCTTGGAGTCGAGAACCCGAAATCCCTCCTCGGTATATGAAAAATAACGCCTTCCATTAATATGGTAAGAACCAGAGTTCTTATAGGGTTGGGTTGTTGAACTAACCTCAAGCTCGCTCTATACGAATATGTTCGAACCATGAAAATGAGATTTTTGGATTAATGGGTCGGTTTTCCTAGAAGCGTTGATTTGTTGAGCTAACCTCAAGGTCAACGTGGACAGAGGCGAAGTTGGGTAACATACATCAGATGTATGTGCATCAAAGAGTTGATACCCAATGTAAGTGCATACATCAACAAGTTGATAGCACTGATCGATAGTTGTGTCTAAGATGTAATTGGTATATCTGATACCTCCCGAGACATAAGGTGACTTGTTGAGCAAACTCAAGGTCATTCTTAATGTCGGTTATCGATGATACAATTGGTATGACCGATACCTACCGATTGACCTAAGTTGTGGCTTGTTGGGTAAACCCAAGGTCACTCTTAGCAATGTCGGATATCGACCCACTAGGACATTATGTCACTTTGTTTCTTTGGATTCGTAAAGAGGGTTATGGATTCTAGGAAACTAGTGGGAGCCATATGCATGTCATGCAAGTTCTTATGATCATGCAGGCATTTCTATCCTATCATTCCTTCTCTCTATCGCGCTAGGTTGATTGAAGAAGTCTTTCAGTGTGAATTTTCGCTCTCTATTCTGGACCGAATTTTCTTGATTGGCTGAGGAATCTGAGAATTGTTCTCAGATCTGAGGAACTGGGATACGTCCTAGATGTTCCACTTCCAGATACACCTGCTGTCGATGCTTCTGATAAGGATCAGAAAGCATATTGTAAGCATCTAAAGGACAGTGATATGGATACTTGCTTTATGCTTGCCTCGATGGCACTAGAGCTGCAGGAGCAGCACGAGTCCATGGATGCTCACTCTATAGTATTTCATCTTAGGGAGCTGTTTGATGAGTAAGCTCGGTCTGAAAGGTTCGAGACCTCAAGGCTTCTCTTCACCATAAAGATGGCTCCAGGGATATCTGCTGTGCAGTATGCCCTGAAGATGAATGGCTATATTGAGAGATTGGCCGTCTTAGGATTTGTAATGGATTATGAGTTAAGTAGAGACTTAATTCTAGTTGGATTGTCTGATGGTTATTCACAGTTTATGATAAACTATCGGATAAACCAAATATCCACAACAATTCTGGAGTGATCAATCTGCTTTCAAGACAAATGAAAGGTGCTATCGAAGGATAGCAAGCAAGTGCTAATGGTGGATTCTTCTTCTTCTAGTTCAAAAAAAAGGCCAAGAAACCAAAGGGAAGTGCCATCAAGGAAAAACCAAAGAAACTGCCCCAAAAGGATTTTGCTTTCATTGTGGCAAGTCTAGCCACTAGAGGCGAAACTGTAAAATCTATCTGGAGTTCCTGAAGCAGAAAAAGGCATCAGATGCCTCTACTTCTTCAAATATGTTTGTCATTGAGGTTAATACTATTCCTGATCCAAACATATCGGTATTTGATACCGGTTGTGGCTCACACATATGAAATGATATGTAGGGCCTCAGGGACAGTAGAAAGCTTATTCAAGGAGAACTAGACCTTCGTGTAGGTAATGCAGCAAGAGTTGCTACATTAGCGGTAGACACTTACGTCTTGTTCCACCCTAGTGGGCTTATATTCAAATTGGATGATTGACATTTTGTACCTGTTTTAAACAAAGAACATATTGTATGTTTTATGTTTAAATAGAGCTGATTTCCATTGGACTTTTAGTAGCAATGGTTATTCTATTAGTTCGAATGGAAGGCTCTATGCTACTGGTACATTATGCAATTGAATTGACATATTAGATATGTCATATCCAGTTATGAATGTCAATGACGCGAAAAGACATAATCGAGATAATTTAAAATCAACTTACTTATGGCATTGTCGGCTTGGCCATATAAATGAGACACGCATCGCTAAGCTCCATAAGAGTGGATGTTTAGGGTCATTTGATTATGAATCATATGACACATGCGAATCTTGTTTATTAGGCAAGATGACTAAGTTATCCTTTAAGGAAAGGGTGAACGAGTGAATGGAATATTAGACCTAATACATTCGGATGTATGTGGTCCGATGTCCATCCATGCCACAAGTGGTTGTTTTTACTTCATTACTTTTATCGGTGATTATTCACGATAAAGGTATCTGTATCTGATGAGATACAAATCTGAAGCGTTTGAAACGTTCAAATAATTCAGAAATGAAGTAGAAAACTAACTTGGTAAAAGTATGAATACATTACGATCTGATCGTGGTGGAAAATGCTTACACCAACAGTTTTGGATTATCTCAGAGATAATGGGATTTTATCTCAGTATACTCCACCTTACACGCCGCAGCACAATGGTGTGGCTGAAAGGAGAAATCGAACCTTGTTAGACATGGTGCGATTGATGATAGGTTTTGCACAGTTTTGGGAATATGCGCTCAAGACAGCTGTTTACTTGCTAAACAGAGTTCCATTAAAGACTGTTGATGTTACTCCATATGGAGATATGGACTAACTGAAAGTCCTATCTTTCTCATCTGAAAGTTTGGGGTTGTCCTGCTTATGTGAAGCGGACACAGTCAGATTAGCTTGATGCAAAATCTGATAAGTGTTTGTTCGTGGAATAACAATTCTACCTTCTTTGAGGAACAAAAGTTGTTTGTTTCCAAGCATCTGTTTTCTTAAAGAAAGAGTTTCTTTTACAAGAGGACGGTGGGAGCAAAGTTGAACTTGGAGAAGTTCAAGATGCTCGAACAAACGCAGATCAATCGCTCGAATCAAACCTGTAAACTCATATAGATGAGGTAACAGTTCAACCTTCTACTACACACAATTTACGTGGGTTAAGTAGGATACGACCGCCCCGAGAGATATGAATTTCGTAAGTGAACAGAATGACGTATTGCTCATATGAGATGATCGCCTACTACCTATAAACGAGTTCGAAAAGTTCGTGTCCGAACATGGCTTTGTGCCATGAAATCAAATGGATTCCATGTATGAAAACCAAGTATGGACTTTGGTTGTTACACGAAGGATAAAACCCACGAGGTGCAAAGGAGTTTTCAGAAGAAAACCAACATGGATGGTAATTTGATTACCTATAAAGCAATGCTTCGGTTAAAGGATTTCGTCACGCACGAAAGAGTTGACTATGACAAAACCTTGACCGGTAGCAATGCTTAAATCCATTAGGATACTCCTAGCCATTGCCACTCATTATGATTATGAGATATGGCAAATGGATGTGAAGACAGCTTTCCTGAGAGGAAATCTACCCGAGGATGTGTATGACACAACCTGAGGGCTTCACTTCCATCGATGGCGAAAAGGTATGCAAGCTTCAGAAATCCATGTTTGGATTGAAGCAAGCATCCAGGAGTTCGAATATCCGTTTTGATGAGGTACTCAAAGAGTTTGATTTCTCACAAAATCCGGATGATCATTGTGTGTATAAGAAGGTTAATGGGACTGCAATCGTATTCCTTGTGTTGTATGAAGATGACATACTGTTACTAGGAAACGATGTCTCTATGCTGCAATCAGTTAAAATTTGGTTGTCCAATCAATTTGCGATGAAAGACCTTTGTGAAGCAACTTATATCCTAGGGATAAAGATTTATAGAGATAAATCAAAAGGTTGCTTGGTCTTTCACAATCATCGTACATAGATGAGATCCTAAAGAGGTTTAGCATGGAACAATGCTATGTACGAGGCCCGATGTATCATATGCTCTAAGTGTTACGAGCAGATACCAATCGGATCCTGGTGAGGGTCACTGGGTGGCAGTCAAGAATATCCTCCAGTACTTGCGAAGCACTAAGGATGTTTTCTTGATCTATGGAAATGAAAATCTCCAAGTGAGCGTGCATTCAGATGCTAGTATTTAATCTGATAAGGATGATTCTGAATCACAATCAGGTTATATACATTCACACTGAATAGCGTGGCAGTCAATTTGAAAAGTTCCAAACAAGAGAGGACTGCTGATTCATCAACCGAGGCAGAGTACATTACCGCATGAGATGCGCAAGGAAGCGGTTTGGATCAAGAAGTTCATTACTGAACTTGATCTGGTCCCTAGCTGTGATGGGCCCATAGGATTGTATTGTGATACAATGGGGCTAGTGTGCAGGCAAAGGAACCAAGGTCTTATCGACGATCCGAACTCGTACTTCGCCAATTTGGGAGATCATTAGTCGAGATGATATCCTGATAGAGAGAATTCCCACAAAGCAAAGTGTTGCTGTTCCGTTGACAAAGCCATTGTCACAGGAGAATTGTGATTCTCATGGACTCGCTTATGGTATTAGATACTAAGGCGATTGGCTTTAGGTCAAGTAGGAGATTTGTTAGTGATAAGTCGACTTGTACCATGTGTAAGTCGACTTACACATGTTCGGTACCGATAAGTCGACTTGTTCATTGGATAAGTCGACTTGTTCAAGGTCGGTACTGTTTATTTGTGCCCTAAAGGCAATCCCCTTTAGCGCGTTTTATTCAAAGTCGTGTGCAGACTTTATGAAAAATAAAGAAAAGGCATTATTCATTAATTTGATATTCATAAACATTGTTTATGAATTGATTGGATCTTTAATCGAATTAATGAAGTCCATGATATATGACATAGCATGAAGGAAATTATGATGTGTTCATACTCCTGAGATTCCTATCATGTGCAATTATGTCAAGATCGAAATTCTCCTAGTCATAGGATTAATGAGACCGACATCATTAATCCGGATAGACTAGCACATGTCATATTCCTGATTGGATCAGCGGTGGATCTCGAAACGTAAATATGAGATATTTAGAATTGACATGTGGATGCTTTCTAGCGGTAGTAAGTTCATTGGATGACCGCCATGAGATCATCACATGGATATCTTATCTAAGTGTCGTTGATAATCTCATCATAGCAATGGTGCAAGTATCCTTAGACTTGAGGTACTCAAGGATATCTTGAATCTTGATCCTGTGCTTTGACTCCATTCCTTGTTGCCTTCGGAGGTAACTCATAGGGTGGTGCTTGGGTACGACTTGAGGTATTCAAGATAATTGAGTAGCCAATAAAGGATTCACCACTTCGGATTAGCGTAAGAGATACCCATGGCCTCTTGTCGGGATCATTACTAAGGTGGCGGCATGTATGTCATGAAGAGTGTCTTCATTGACATATAAAGTAATGAGTCCCGAACAAGAACCGATATCACTTGGCTAGACTCAATCTAGTGAGAGTTGACACTTTGACCATACTCATAACCAAGTGGGGTATAGGATGGTGAAAGGACGAATTGCACGGTAATTGCTATGGAAGGGTTCATGATCCGTTCGTGATGAATACATCAAACCGATTACTTTTCGATCAATTGGGGTCATGATGTGTTGCTAGATACCGCTCATGACTTGCTCAGATTAATTGTTAATCTAAGTGGCCAACATAACCGGAGCCTAAAGGGTCACACGATAAGAGTGTTTCGAGAATCAGTAAAATAGTAATTAGACGAGTTCCAATTATGGAGAGCATTAGATTAAATGGATCCCAATGGATTGGGATATGTCCCGATGAGATCGCGACATCAATATTGCTAAGAAAGGTTTAGTCGCTTTTGACCTGGGCCTAAGCAGTGTAGGACCAAATTCAGCTTGATCGACCTCTTAGTAATTATATATATGTTAATTAATTAAGTAATTAATTAATTAATATTATATATATATTGACATGTGCGTGGAATGAAGGGAAGAAGAGATTAGCTTTGACTTTTCAAAGCTCTTTTCTTTAATTCATTAATAAATGAATGGCTTAAAGCCATCCACTTGGCTTCTTCTTATGGAACTCTTTTAAAGAGTTAAAAGATACATAAAAGGAGGCTTAGAAGGATGATGGCCGATGGTTTTCATATGGGAAACAAGAGAAATTGCTTAAGTGTTAAGCAAAAGGTGAAAAAGAGTTTTGATTCCTTATTTTCTCTTAAGCCATCATCGATTCTTCTCTTCTCCAAGCACATGGTCCAACGCTTCCTCAAGCTCTCCAGATGAGGTAGGCTCTAGCAGTTTTAATCTGTTCTAGCTATTCCGGATCAAAGGGTTTGATTCGGTTAGATTTTCCGATCTCTGCGTGGATCACCTTTAGAGATAGTCTCTTTTGGCTATTTAGGTTGATGTCTTCATACGGATACCGGATCCAGGATTCGGAAAGTCCTGAACAAAATTTTTGTTTTCCGCTGCCGGTACATGTGATGTACCTCCCGGAATTTTCCTACAGATAGTCCATCCTACAGCTACTCACAATAGTTATCAATTTAACCGTCCTGGACTTGTACAAACATTACTATCATTCGTCTCATCTTTCCATTATTCTTCACATAACATTTTCAATATGTATAATCACCATTGGTTCAAACTTATAGATGGGAAAATCATCACACAATTCACATATCAAACATGTAGCAATTTCTCAATGCATTCAAGGCACAACATGCAACAATCATGATGCAATATAAATTTTTTTCATGAAGAATCGTCCGGAATAATTGAAAAGATTTCTTAAATCATTCAAAAACCATGAAATCATAAATTATTCCAAAATCAATTGATTTTAATCATTTGGAAAACAATAGCTTAAAAACATGCTTATTTTTCTTGATTTTTCTTGAAAACACATTAAAGGCTCATTATTTAAATTTATAAACATGAAAACCCACTTAATTTTCGATTTCATCTTCAGAAGACCATATGCATCTCTATTTTCAAATACACTTCACTTTCTCACTTAAACTCAAGATAACCACTCACATCCTCGTTTTCCCCGAACAAGCCATGATCATACATTCTCATCTAAATCGCATTCGAAGGTATATCATCATAATACCTCACCCTGGATCTCCCACTATAAAATACATTGAATCATTACTTATCATCTTTGACCATGTACTATTTCTTATTTCCAGGTATCCATAGCTTTCATTTTCTCATATCATGAAACAATATCATTTTGCGCACTAACTCCATTCGCCTAAACTCTTAACCATTGCTTCTGTGTGTAACTTATACACCTGCGCCCATATAAGATCTCAATTCCGGCGCTCTGATACCATAAATGTTGGAACCCGACCCGGAGACCGGACCCCAACTGCTTAAAACCTCACACTATCACTCTTGCTTTAATTCCACGTTTATTGGACCCGTCTCTGAGCCCAATTTCCGAGTCCCAAGCCTGTGCTTATTACCTTGCAGGTCCTACTGTAACTCCACATTCGTGGCGAGCGCACACTATGTAAATACCAAAATCAAAGGTTGACTTATTCATAAGAATTGTAGCTCTATGCCTCAAGTTCGTTTCGCAACAAGAATCACCTCAAACGGAGTTGTATAACTCAATATATGCTTAAAAAGCCTAAATGAGCTCATACTCTAAATATGATCTCCAAACCGACCTTGAGCTTCGAAAATGTCCGTTAAACGGACATGCAAGTCCATCTAACGGACATGGGCAGGCCAAGGGGTGTTTTTGCACCCGAGGCTGTCCGTTTAACGGACATCTATGTCCGTTTAACGGACATCTATGTCCGTTTAACGGACATGCCATTCTTTCCAACTTCAAAACCTCTTCCAAACCTCTCACCTTCAATCTAACTTCATAACCACTTGCATTTTTCACAAACTTAATTATTCTAAAGTATAAACAATTCATAACACCTTAAACACCAAGTTCCACTCACCAAAATTTCAACTTAAATAGTTAATCAAATCCATGAAATCAATCCTTAATCGTCAAGGTTATCATAACTCACAAGCAAATGAACATTAAAACGACTTAAACAGATATCTTCCAATTGTCATAACTTCTTACTCCTAACTCCAATACCTGCATATTATACCTTAATGGAAAGATAACAATATGCTCTACAAATTTTATTAAAGATGAAAAACTCAGTTCCATCATTAAAGGTGGTAAAAGCTCACTCAAATGTACTGCTTCTATAGTGACTAATGGAACAGTAAAAACATCAGCATGAACAGTAACTAAATGTGTTTCCCACACCATAACTTCTTCATCCTTAGTCTGATAGTGACAAATTTTATATCGTTGGAAAGCTATCAACAAGCACTATAATCTTCAAGAAGACACCTTAACACAATTCCAACACTAAGATGGTCTAAAATCCAAGTGAAGTTCTGTCAAATTTTGTAAAAATTTGACAGCATTTCCTTTGGAATTTCAACTAGCCAAATTTCAATCTAAAAAACATCACCTGCATAAAACCCAATATCCAACCTCATTCAACATGTTTCAATTCTTAAGTATCTCCAAATGTAATTTAAGGCAACAACCGCACTCCTAGTCATCTACTCCATTCCAACATATAAATCAACACAATCTCAATCCACTCTTTTTGTCAACTATAGCTACACACAGATGCATATGTATAAAACATGTGTAAATTACATAAGTTACAATTAAAACTCAACAATCTTTGCATTTACATGAAATTAAAAGTTATTACAAAGCTTTAGAGGGCATTCTAGCCCAAATACATCAAAATCTCAAAGACAAAAATACCAAGTACATTGCTAGCTCTAAAATGCTATCTAAAACCTTGGTTTCTAAAACATGATTTCAAAAACAAAACTTGCATCGGAGTAATGCCTCATTCCCGATGCGGTGTCTCGGTTTCTCGCTCATGACCTGTGGAGGGGAAATGGGGGGTGAGCTCGACGGCTCCGTGGGTAAAAACTTAATAACTAAGAATAAACATGCTAAAATCCTGTAACAATCCATTCACAAACAATTGAACTAATCACCTTTGTCATAAACCATTTCTTCATTAGTCTCAAATGATCAAAGGAAATTACAAAACAATATATCACACAAGAACAACTTAGACGGCATATAATATAGTCACACATAAATTAGTTTTCGGGTGGGTCCAACAGACGTACTACACATTTACGTAAAGCGGTCATGTGTAGTCAGTGAACACGTGAGGGAGTCCGTGAGGAACTCCATACCACTTCATGGGCAAAGGGAGAAGCCTATATAGGTGCACCTATCACATAAAGGACCACCCTAAACCCATAGAAACAAGTATATCACATCATTCTTGCATGTTATACATGTTAGTCCTCAATGAACCTTGCAACATCCATTTTTCCCATAATTGCCTATACCATATATTTGCATTTATTTTTCACTTGTTCAACAGTCATACATACATTTTCATATCTCATATCAATTTAAACCATGTCAAGAATAACAAGCAATATAGCTAAGTCATTTGAAAATATTCAATAGGATTTATTATAGAACTTTAACAAGTTTATTAACTCAATTATTAAGAAATTACCCACCTTAATCCCTTAGCCTTGAATTTTTAGACACTTGCCCTTGCTTCTTGCTCTAACAACTTCTCTTCACCTTCATTAAGCAAGTAAGAACCCAATTAACATGGGATATCCCAAGATTAGACAATCCTATGAGAGGAAAAGATGGAATTAAGCCTATCTAACTTAACCCAAACCTTACCCAAGCTTTAAGCATCAAAAACTACTCATAAATCCAAAGAATCTTACATTTTTCTTACCTTGAGAGGGAACCCACGAAATTTGCTCTTTCTCTTGGCTTGATGAACTCTTAAACCCTTCTCCCTCTTATCCTTCTAAAACACTCTCCCACTCTTCTCTAAGTAAGGAAAACAAAAGACCTAAACCTTTCTTCTTCTTCTTCTTCTTCTTCTTCTTCTTCTTCTTCTTCTTCTTCTTCTTCTTCTTCTACATAAACGACACTCTCCCTCTCCCTTTCTCTAGAAAATTCATGAATCCTCTTCTAACTTCCCTAACACATGACTTTTTAATTAAAAAACCTAAGCTCCACTTATCCAAAACTACGTAGTTTTGGTCCCTTCCTCATAAGATTTGCTCCTCTTCCCTACATGAACGATTTCACTATGTATTCCTCTTGTTTTTGTTTTAAATTGGACTTAAAAGGAACCAATTAGCCTTCCTTCCTTGCCTTAGTCTCTAAAACCAATAGTAAAATACCTAAATTGCCCCTAAGCCATTTTATTCCTTTCAACTTCGAACAACAATTTAATTCTAATTTAAACTAATCCCACATTTAACTTTCATCCCATTAATCACTATAAACCTCAATTTGTTCCAACTAAAAGGAAAAAAAATTCAAATTAATCCTCACAAATAAATTAACACATACTTAATGCGAACCAGGGCCCAACAGTCAGAGTAAGAATAGGTAAATGACTAAATAGAGGAGTAGTGGAAGGAGTAGGAGTGGTCGGAGTAAGAATGGGTATATAAAATCTTACTTTTCTTGTTTGGTCCCCCTCACTCGAGGATTCTTCTACTTCTTTTTCTTCTTCCTATTCTTCTTCTTCTTCTTTTTCGTTTTCTTCTTCTTCTTTCTTTTCCTCTTCCTCTTCTTCTTCTCCATTAGAGTTAGAAACAAATTATTGTTTAGCTGAAGTTTCATTATTTTTAAAGGAGTCTGAGTCTGATTCTAGTGAAAGTATAGCCAAATTTTGTCTTTTTCTCTTCTCTGGAGTTTCCTGAAAGGGTATTTCTGAAATTTGGGATTTAGAGGAAATAGAGATAGGTTCAGTAGGAGTATTAAAAGGCCCACTGTTGGAGATAGAGAAGAAGACTCAGAAATGAGAGTTTGTTCATAGCTAGAAGTTGAAGCAGTGGTTTTCTTCTATCCATTTGATTTCGTTCGTGCCATTGTAAGAACGATGGGCCAGGTTTAGAAGATTTGAGATCAAAGCAGAGAATTAGAATGTGGAGAAGAAAGAGCAACGCTTCGAACAAGAATGAGGATGAGTAGAAGAACAAAACTTGCTTAAAGAGAACTAAACAAAATTTTAGCATTGATTTCATTGTGAAGAAGGATAGTCGTACACATTAAAAGAGGAAATGGATTGTCTGCATATCTTCTGTCAACCCCTGTACAACCACTTCTTAGAATTGCAAACATGTTTCTTTAAATGTTGAAATGACACCATAAATGAATTCCTTTTAAGACATATGTAATCTGCTCTATTAAATCAAGAGGAGTCTTCTAAAATAAAGGGGCCTTCTAAACTAAATGGAGCCTACTAACTAAGAGAAGGAATCGAACCTGTGAGGATCCTTGTAAAGTAAAAGGAACCTACTAATGTCTACAGAGAGAAGTAGCATAGAAAATTCCTACAGATATAATATTAGAAAGTATGCAAATACCAAGCTCTTTTCTTAACATGCAAAATCTATCTTTAGAGAGTGGCTTAGTGAAGATATCAGCTACTTGATTTTCATAACTAACATGCAAAAGATCAATGGTTCTTTTAAAATATGATCTCTAAGAAAAATATGCTTGATTTCTATATGCTTAGTCTTAAAATGATGCACATGATTTTTTGAAAGATTTATGTCACTAATATTATCACATAATATAGGAATATGATTAAAGTTCAGAGAGAAATCTTAAAATTGATGCTTCATCCATAATATTTCAACATAACAATTAGTAATTGCTATATATTCCACTTCAAGTGTTGAAAGTGCTATGCAATTTTGTTTTTTATAAGACCAAGAGATTAGACATCCTCTAAGAAATTGACAGTGACCACTTATGTTTTTTTGATCGACTTTATCACGTGCATAATCTACATCACAATAACTAACTATGCTAAAAGAATCAGTTTTTAGATACCATAATCTGAGATCCATAGTTCTGTGAAGATATCAAAAGATCCACTTGACTATTTTTAGGTAGCTTTATTTTGGATATATTGAAAACATGTGCAAAGGCACACACTAAGCATAAGATATAATAGTGGGTCAATCATTCCTCCATACTTTCTTTAATCCGTAGCCTTGCCTTCTTCATCCTTATCAAGTTTAGTTCTAGTGTACATAGGAGTAGCCATAGGTTTGGAATTCTTAAAATGGTATTTTTTTGATGAGTCATTTTGTGTATTTATGTTGGCTAATGAAGATCCCTTTTTTTGTTTGTTTGATTTGTAATCTGAGAAAGAAAGATAATTCTCCCATCATAATCATTTCAAACTCCCCCTGTATTAATGCTGAGAATTCTTCATATAAAGATTGATTAGTGACACCAAATATTATGTCATCAACATATATTTGCACTATGAGTAAATCATTCTCCTTTTTCTTAATAAATAAGGTTTATCTACCTTTCCTCTTTCGAAGTTATTGTCAAGCAAAAAATTACTTAACCTTTCATACTATGCTCGAGGGGTCTGTTTTAGACCATATAGGACTTAAGTCAATTTTATCACGTATTTAGGATGGTTTTCATCTTCAAAGCCTGGAGGTTGCTTAACAATTACTTCTTTGTTCATATATCCCTTTAAAAAGGCACTTTTGACATCCATTTGGAATAATTTGAAGTTTCTATAACATGTTAAGGCAAGTAAAATTCTAATCGATTCTAGTCTGGTAACAAGTGCATAAGTTTCATCAAAATCTATACCTTCCTGTTGATTATAACCTCGAGCTACAAGTCTAGCTTTCTTTCTTACCACCTTACCATTTTTTGTCAAGTTTGTTTTGAAAAACCCAACGAGTTTTAATGATTGAATTATTTTATAGATGAGGTACTAGATTCTAAACATTGTTTTTGAAAAACTGATTTAATTCATCTTTCATGGTTGAAACCCAATTTTCATTATTAAAAGCCTCTTGAATAGTCTTTGGTTCTAATTGTAAGATAAGGGCAACAAATTTGCTCTTAAAGGATTATCTGGTTCTTAGACTTTCGGAGGGATCTCTAGGAATTTATTGATGTGTATCGTGACCTCTCCATTCTCTTGGTGTTCTTCATTGCATAGGCTCTGGTTGAGAGGAAGGCGCTAGCTCTATCATGGATTCAGAAGGACCTTTTTTTATCTTGCAATTCTGAGGATACTGTAGGTGTAGTCGATGTACTTTTAGGAACCAAAAGATGCTCTTCATCATTTAAATTAGTTGTTGTTGAAGCTAGTGCTTCATCAAATGCTACGTGTATTGATTCTTCTATCTTCTTTGTTCTTTTTTTGTAAAGTTTGAAACCTTTACTAGTGGTACTGTAACCTAGAAAGATAACTTCATCTGATCTCACATTGAACTTTTCAAGGTTTTCTTACCCATTATTTAGAACGAAGCATTTACTGTAGCACCCCACTCCCGCGATGACCCGAACCTGACATCGATGGTGATATTCGAGTCCGTGCCCTATGAGGGTGGTGTGCTAAAGCACTCAATCTTTCAAAAGTCCACATAATTTTTTTTAAAATCGATAACACAAAATGCAAAAATCGAAACTCAAATTTGGCCCACATTCATTCATAAACATTTTCACTTAACACAATTTTCAATAGTCATTCGGGCCCTTTCACAATTATAAAACACTTGTGTCATTTCAAAATACAATTTTATACAAAAAGATGCAGAATATAAATTTCAATACAAAATGTGAAAAACACAAATGCAGACGCGAACTGATCTCGACCTCTATCCTTCACTTGAATGTTGTGTGCATACTCCCGTTGGCCTAACCGAATATTCTTTTGGGTCCTGAAAGTATTTGCAAATTTTGGATGAATTTTGCGAACTCAATGAGTGACCATCATCGATGGCTCACCCAATCACAAAACATATAACTCACATTTCACATATTTCGCATTCACATATATCACATTCAATTTCACACTTCACACCTCACATTTAATACATTTTATCATTTATTTTATGCATATGCAATGCACATGAGACTCACTTTCTATTTGTTACTTTGTTGTGACCGAGTGCCTGAACTGACCCTTAAAGGGCTCATTAATAACTGTCCTATATAGGGCCCATTAAATGTTAAGCTTGAGGCTCTGAATCACTTTTAAGCTCGAGGCTCTTTTTCACACGTTGAGCTTGTAGCTCTGATCGGTGGCTACTTTGGTCACAACTGCCATTATGTTTCATGCATTCGTGCAATGGAATGCATCACTTACATTGCATGCACTTATTCGATCACATTCACTTATCATCGGACTGTAGTCCAACATTCAACATATAGTTGAGCATTCACTCTTTCACTTGCATGCAATGCACATTTCGAAAACACTTAGTTCATCTTATTCACATATAATGAGCACTTCAATAGTTCAGGTCAATCATTACAATCATTGAACCTTCTGTCCAGAATCCAAACACAATCAATTGCATTCATATACACATTCATCATACAGAGATTAATGCATACCAAAATATAAATAAAGCAGACAATGAATTGAGACCATCTAAGTCTCCACACAGTATGCTCCAGATTAGCATTAGCTTTCAATTTCTGGGAATGCCTGAATGCGGACACTTAACCTGCACAACCTAGTTTGCTTGCCAAAACTCCAAGTCACAATTATCTTTCCACATGTTCTTGGGTAGGATTCTCTTGATTTCCTTGATTCTTCACTAAATGAAGAGATCTTTAGCTCAAATGGAAGCTCTTCTCTTCCTCTTACTTATTCTCTTCTTGAACAACTTCAAAATCTCTCTTGAAGGCCAAGGAAATTAAAATCCTAGCTTGTTTTCTCTTCCTTCTCTCTTTCATTTCTTTTTCATGTTTTCTCTCTCTTATCTCTTTTCTAATCCACTCACTTTGCTTCTCTAGAATCTTCTCATTAATGTTTCTCCTTTATTTATTTATAAGCAAGACAACACTTCTTCTTCCATTTGTGCCCTTAATGAGTGAGAATTGTCCCATTTACCCCTTTTATTTGTGCCTTATGTCTTTTATATTTAAGTGTCTTCCCAAAAGCACCCTTGTATATTCTAACATAACACTTTCTTCTAGAAATTGTTCCCCATTTTCTTAAGTTTCTAATGCCACCGAAATCATTCAATTTGGTTCAGTAGTGTGAAAGTTATACTCCAATATCTCTGGACTGCTTTTATGTCGAGACAGTTTCTATGCTCAACTTCCATCCAAAACTTGAAACTCTTAGAGTCAGATTCAGAATTTGATTTCTCCATATAAGTTTTATCCCTATGTTTCTAGGTTACCATAAAATAAAAATCGTCTTATTTGGACTTCTACTGATCCAGAAAACATCAAAATACTGAAGTATGTTCAGTGAGATAACACCAGTTCATATTATTGAAGAACACACTCGCTATACCGTCCCACTCTTTTCACTAAATCTTTATCCATTAGTTTCATATGACTATGATTCTTGGTATAGATGTACGAAAATTTCTTAATAATCCAATGGTCAAGAATCAAGTCATTTGGACTTCTAGAGAAGAAGTTATGGCCAAAAGAATCCAACATGTTCATATCTTTTACTTTACTGTACATGTCCTGGAGCAATTGCTATAACTCTCACTACAGATGTCGGATTACCTTCTTTTTTGGACTATTGGGAATAGGACTTCCAAATATACAACTTTCATGAAGACCTCGAAGCCAATTCTGTCGTTTGACTTCTGTATCGTCTCACATTTTGCATTGTCTCACTTTCCTTTCGTCTCAGTTCTATCGTCTCATTTCCGTTGTCTCATTTCTATCGTCTCATTTTCTTCCATCTCATTTTCTTCCGTCTGATTTCTATCGTCTACTTTTCTTCCATCTCATTTCTATCGTCTGCTTTTCTTCTGTCTCATTTCTATCGTCTGCTTTTCTTCCATCTCATTTTTATCGTCTGCTTTTCTTCCGTCTCATTTCTATCGTCTGATTTTCGCATCCAGAACGTATCCACGTATAAGAATCATATCTTTTGACTACGATGTTCAAATTTTATAAAATTTATACCGTTGGAAAGATAAACGAAAGATATACAACTTTCCATAAGGAACGTTTTCCAAAATATATCTATATAAATCCCAAATGTGTCCCTAAATTCCCAAGACAAAATTTTCATTCATACACCAACACTGCACCCAATTCTTCACTTCATGACAATTTTTGAGACTCTTAGGAATAGAATTGAAATTCGATGTCTGCATACAAAATGTAGCCATATATCTCTAGTTTAATACAGATTAGGAATAAGCTCATTTGGACAACTAGAGAAAAAGGTATGGCTAAAATACTAAAGCATATTTAGTGAATATTTTTCCAGATCACTACCAATCTTGTTTCTAAGGGTTTCCTTATCACAACTCCTACCAAGATCACTCTTTTTACTCCTTCTACTCCTCACTTTCAATAACATCAAATTTAAAAACAATCCTATCCAGAAATTGTCAATGAATGCATGTACACTTATTTTTTTGTGCTAAGATTCAATATTCATGTGCATATATATTAACATTATGCATGAGCAAGAAAATGCATTTCCTTAATCTCTCTTTGAGCTTACTGTGTTAAAATTTCAGGTCCTAACCCTTAATATAGGGACAGGATATTACATTTCTCCCCTTCTTAAATAAATTTCATCCCTGAAATTCTCATTTGATTGATCAATACGGTAAAGGTAATAATTCCTCATATGCTTCTCCTTTTCCCATATACCTCATCAAATACCCTTCCAAATGACTACAGTTGATAACTCAATAGGTACTTCAATCACTGATTCAGTTATCACACTATCTTCACTATTTCATGAGCATATTTCATACTACTTACCAACTTTTACTTCGTATATTGTCAATCTGTCTCTGTTGATCATACCATTATTTCTTAACCTATTCACATATCACATATTTTTTTGGGTTTAAAACCTCTTTCATTAGTAACACTAACTCATAAAAATTTTCATACAGACCAATTCATAATAACATAACTTATCCTTTCTCCAAATCTGAGCGCATCTTACCAAGGTGATACTCACCAAATCACTTCATCACTCCTTTGAAAATTCACTTCACTCTTTAGTGTTAACACATTCAACTCTTATGTCCATGTCACTATAGTCTCTAAATACGGTGTTAGTCCACCTACCTCATTCATCTTTCATGAGTCACTTTACTCTTATTTCAGATTCACCTCACTTATTAACAGTATCTCACATTTATTATGGCCTTATATCATTTTAGGCCCTCTTCATCTCAATGTTAGGGTGAATAACCACCCTTCTATCATACTATGCCCCAATCTCATCTTCCTACGAACTCAAAAATATGAGCTTCAACCATATTCCTAACAGTTAAAATTGCTGGTAGCTCAAACCTTCAACCACTTCTTTCTACATCCTTAGCAGCTAAAATACAATCTTAGCATATCCTTACTAGGATGTTTATCTTAGGTTGTTACTTAGGCTTCTCTAACACTTTCTTTGCTCAATTATCTTAATCGGATATATGTACTTCTTATTTCAATCACCAAATATCATTTTTCTGATTTCACTTGAAAGTTCAGATTCATTTTCAATTCCTCTATGGGACTCATAATTCGGAATCCTTAGCGTTTAGGCTTTCTTACTTCTTTCCAATAAATTGATCTAAATTTTACTTCATTTTGCCCCATATTCGACTCCACATTTTTACACTCTTCCTTGCCCTAGATTTGGTAACCTTAATATCTGAATTTGCACCATTATATTATAGAATTGTCTGTTTAGTGTGTCAGATTACACACTAATTTTACCAGTATAGCACTCATTTGTGCATTTCCTCCAAACTCAATTTTTTCAATCTTACATAATGTACATTCCTGAATGATTTGGCACATCTAATGTCTCCAAGACTTCAAAGCGATTTCTATCATAACACTTCTACCATGTACCAAAATCAACCCATAAGACCTTAATTGGCTCTATGCATACAAAAACCACTTTAGACTATTACAAAGGATTGTATCTTAATCTCTGATGTGAAACTTCATTATATAATGCATAATCTCCAAATCCAAATGATATTATTATCATCAGTGTCACATTCCTCAAATATTGAAAACGTCCCCTTTTTACCTTGCAAACACTCTCAAAATACCATCTATGATCACAGTCACTAATTAATACAATTTTTCTTGGATCACTTAAATCTTCAATATCATAATACCATTAGAGTATCATTAACTTCAATAGATATCACTCACATTTTTTCCTTGTGTTAATTTCTTGCAATTCCTTAGGTGACTAATTCCCCAATGAAAGTAATATTGTCTTATGTCATTTTCAGTCCCACATTTGACTTTTTGTCTCTAATTATTTTCTCTTTTCATTCGATTTCCTGTAATTCACATTGACTTATTCAAACGCCTATTCATTCGTACTAGTTCCTCCACACATTTCAATTTATTTGAATGTTTCACTTTGTGTGTTGGTATTTCGTTCCTCATATTGAATTTGTATCTCCCGAACATATTTACATCGAATATAAGGGGACCTATATTTTCCTCACATTTGCAATAGTGTCACCTGGAATTTATAATCCACTCATGTAGTTGATGCATACACTCTCAGTGGCATATTCCACTTTTTATGCCTGAGTCTCTGCTTAGGATATGACTCAATTATTCACTTTTGACTTATTACATATTCATTTTCGATTTGTCTCTTCATTAATTACTCTTAAATCGAATCGTCAGATCGACTTAACTCAGTTTAGGGAGATTCTTCTTTGAAAGAAGATTTCTTACTACAATCATCGATACTATTCATGAAATCCTTATCAATCAACCATTTTCTACAATTACGTATCAGTCATTCATAATACCTCGAGAAGCTCAATTTCAACTATGCATCATATCTCAATAAGATCAATTTATGCCAAAGCTTACAAGATCAAAACATCCCTTGTAATGAGGCTCTGGGAGGCACTAAACAATTTCATTTACTCTAATATCTTGGCATATATCACCAACATCATCACATCTTATTTGGAGATGTATTTACATCGATTCACCAATTAGTAGCTTATACTACTAAGGATACTTTAATCCCATTTAATTATAGATACCCTTTCTCTTTTTTTGCTAGTTCTCGATCATGGGGATTTTGCTATGATCGTGTCCCTCTTCTTTTTCCTCAAGCTCATCACCTATGTTAACATCATTAACTGTCACAATTCCTATCGATAATTACACAACCATCCTAAGTCCAAATGCAACCTTTCGAGGTCATATCAACTTGACTTATACACTTTCGCTTATTATTTCTACTTATATCCCTATTTTTCCTCAAACAATCTATGGCAATATACCGATTCACACTTATTTCACCCCCAAAGGATATATCACCTTCAAGGATATATACCCTTTTGTGGAGGACTGTTATCTATCATGCAAAACTAGATACTATTGCTCATTTCCAAAATGTCCATAAACCTTATTTTCTCACATTCTGTCAGATCATCATTTCTCTCAATGCTTCTAACAGCTCAAACTCTTAAGGAATGCTCATACATGTGACTCATACTGGGGATTAGTTGCCGCCGTCTGTTATGACATCATAATGTGCATGCAACTTGACACATATCTCATAATTCCCATATAAGATAGTACTTCTGGGCTCTGATACCACATAAATGTAGCACCTTACTCCCGCGATGACCCAAACTCGACATCGATGTTGATATTCGAGTTCATGCCCCGTGAGGGTGGTATGCTAAAGCACTCAATCTTTAAAAAATCCACATAATTTTTTTTAAAATCTATAACAAAAAATGCGATAATCGAAACTCAAATTTGGCCCACATTCACTCATAAACATTTTTACTTAACACAATTTTCAATAGCCATTCGGGCCCTTTCACAATTATAAAACACTTGTGTCATTTCAAAATGCAATTTTATACAAAAAGATGCGGAATATACAATTCAATACAAAATGTGAAAAACACAAATGCAAACGCGAACTGATCCTGACCTCTATCCTTCACTTGAATGTTATGTGTGTACTCCCGTTGGCCTAACAGAATATTCTTCTGGGTCCGGAAAGTATTTGCAAATTTTGGGTGAGTTTTGCAAACTCAATGAGTGATCATCATCAATGGCTCACCTAGTCACATAACATATAACTCACATTTCACATATTTCGCATTCACATATATCACATTCAATTTCACTCTTCACACCTCACATTTAATACATTTTATCATTTATTTTATGCATATGCAATGCACATAAGACTCACTTTCTATTTGTTACTTTGTTATGACCGAGTGCCTAAACTGTCCCTTAAAGGGCTCATTAAGAACTGTCCCATATAGGGCTCATTAAACGTTAAGCCTGAGGCTCTGAATCACTTTTGAGCTCGAGGCTCTTTTTCACACGTTGAGCTTGTAGCTCTGATCGGTGGCTACTCTGGTTACAAATGCCATTATGTTTCATGCATTCATGCAATGGAATGCATCACTTACATTGCATGCACTTATTCGATCACATTTACTTATCATCGGACCGTAGTCCGACATTCAACATATAGTTGAGCATTCACTCTTTCACTTGCATGCAATGCACATTCCGAAAACACTTAGTTCATCTTATTCCCATATAATGAGCACTTCAATAATTCAGATCAATCATCACAATCATCGGACCTTCTGTCCGGAATCCAAACACAATCAATCGCATTCATATGCACATTCATCATACAGAGATTAATGTATACCAAAATTCAAATAAAGGAGACAATGAAGTGAGACCATCTAGGTCTCCTCACAGTACGCTCCAGATTAGCATTTACGTTCAATTTCTTGGAACACCTGAATGCGAAAACTTGACCTGCACAACCTAGTTTGCTTACCAAAAATCCAAGTCACAATTATCTTTCCCCTTATTCTTAGGTAGGATTCTCTTGATTTCCTTGATTCTTCACTAAATGAAGAGATCTTTAGCTCAAATGGAAGCTCTTTTCTTCCTCTTCCTTATTCTCTTCTTGAACAACTTCAAAATCTCTCTTGAAGGCCAAGGAAATTAAAACCCTAGCTTGTTTTCTCTTCCTTCTCTCTTTCATTTCTTTTTCATGTTTTCTCTCTCTTATCTCTTTTCTAATCCACTCACTTTGCTTCTCTAGAATCTTCTCATTCGTGTTTCTCCTTTATTTATAAGCAAGACAACACTTCTTCTTCCATTTGTGCCCTTAATGAGTGAGAATTGTCCCATTTACCCATTTTATTTGTGCCTTATGTCTTTTATACTTAAGTATCTTACCAAAAGCACTCTTGTATATTCTAACATAACACTTTCTTCTAGAAAGTGTCCCCCATCGTCTTAAGTTTCTAATGCCACCGAAATCATTCAATTTGGTTTAATAGTGTGAAAGTTATACTCCAATATCTCCGGACTGCTTTTATTTCGAGACAGTACTATATACTCAACTTCCATCCAAAACTTGAAACTCTTAGAGTCAGATTCAGAATTTGATTTCTCCATATAACCTGTATCCCTATGTTTCTAGTTTACTATAAAACACAAATCATCTTATTTGGACTTCTACGGATCCAGAAAATATCAAAATACTGAAATATGTTCAGTGAGATAACACCAGTTTATATTATTGAAAAACGCACTCATTGTACCCGTCCCACTCTTTTCACTAAATCTTTCTCCATTATTTTCCTATGACTATGCTTCGTAGTGGAGATGTAGGGAAATGTCTTGCAAATCTAATGGTTCAACAATCAAGTCATTTGGAGGTCTAGAGAAGAAATTATGGCCAAAAGAATCCAACATGTTCATATCTTTACTTGTACTGTAGATGCCCTGGAGCAATTGCTATAACTCTCACTACAGATGTTGGATTAACTTCGTTTTTAGACTATTGGGAAGAGGACTTCCAAATCTACGACTTTCATGCAGACCTCAAAGGCCAATTCTGTTTTTGGCCTTCTATATCGTCTCACATTTTGCATCGTCTCACTTTCCTTTCGTCTCAGTTCTATCGTCTCATTTCCATCGTCTCATTTTTATCGTCTCATTTTCTTCCGTCTCATTTTCTTCCATCTTGTTTCTATTGTCTGCTTTTCTTCCGTCTCATTTCTATCGTTTGTTTTTCTTCCGTCTCATTTCTATCGTCTGCTTTTCTTCTGTCTCATTTCTATCGTCTGCTTTTCGCGTCCAGAACGTATCCACTTATAAGAATCATATCGTTTGACTATGATGTCCAAAATTTACAAACTTTATACCGTTGGAAAGATAAAAGATAGATATACAACTTTCTAGAAGAAAATTTTGCCAAAATATATCCAAATCAATCCCAAATGTGTCCCTAAATTCTGAAGAATAATTTTTCATTCATACACCAACACTGCACCCAATTCTTCACTTCATGACAATGTTTGAGACTCCTAGACATAGAATTGAAATTTGATGTCTTCATAACAAATGTAGCCATATATCTCTAGTTTAATCCCAATTAAGAATCATCTTATTTGGACAACTAAAGAAAACTTTATGGCTAAAATACTGAAGCATATTCAGTGAATATTTTTTCAAATCACTACCAATCTTGTTTCTAAGGGTTTCCTTATCACAACTCCTACCAAGATCACTCTTTTTACTCCTTCTACTCCTCACTTTCAATAACATCACATTTAAAAACAATCCTACCCAGAAATTGTCAATGAATGCATGTACACTTATTTTTTTGTGCTAAGATTCAATATTCATGTGCATATATACTAACATTATGCATGAACAAGAAAATGCACTTCCTTAATCTCTCTTTGAGCTTACATGTGTTAAAATTTCAGGTCCTAATCCTTAATATGGGGACGAGATGTTACATTTACAACCAAATGCTCGAAAGTAAGCAACATTCGATTTTCTTCTTTCCATAGCTCATAGGAGGTCTTTCTCAGAATAGGTCTTGTAAGGCATCTGTTGAGCATGTAACAGGCAGTTGACATAACTTTTGCCCCGTAATCATGAGGTAGACCACTTTGACATAGCATTTTTTTGGTCATATCAATGAGAGACTTATTCTTTCTTTCGTGCTGAGGAGTTTTTAGGTATGAAAATTTGTGAGATATCCCATTTTTGTTAAAGAAATCTTCAAATTTTCTATTATCTAACTCTCCTCCATGATCGCTCTGAATTGAAGTAATACAATATCCTTTTTCAATTTAAATTTTTCTACAAAAAAGCTACTACAACAAAGCTATAATTTTTACCACCAAAGCTTTGAGTTTTGGTAAGACCAAATAAGTCCATATATATAAGTTCAAGTGGTTGGTTAGTAGACACAACCTTGTTAGGAGGAAAGCTGCTTCTAACTTGTTTACCTTTTAAATAGGCCTCACAAACCTGACTGCTTTCAAACTTCAAAGACGATTGTCCTCTTATTAACTCGTTTTTGGATAACTTTGATAGAATGCTCACGCTAGCATGTCCAAATCTTCTATGTAAGATAAAAGATCCATTTTCTATAGAAACAAAACACTTGACATTTTGTGAAGACATATCTCCCAATTAAGCATAGTATATGTTCTGATTTTTAGGACCAACAAAATACAATATTATCGTTAAGATTATCAATAATTTCACAATGTGATGTATAGATGGTAAATCTATAACCCTTATCATATAATTGACTTACGGTTAGCAAATTATGTTTAAATCCATCAACATAAAGAACATTGCTAATAGAAGTAAAGTTAGAGTCACGAATTTTACCAATTTCAGTGACTTTAGCCTTATTTTTGTCGCTAAAGATAACATTACCTCCATCTTTTCTTTTAACTTAATTTTTCCATTTTATGAAGTTTACGAGGCTGACTAATGTGATCATGTCTACCACAATAAAAGAATAAATTGATGAATAAGAATTGTTATAATTTCTGCAATACATCAAATTCCTACTGTTTTGATTATAGCTACTGTAGGATTTAACAAAGAAATTATTGTATGGCCTATTATTATTGTTTTCATTGTAACCTATTCCAGCCTTGTCAAAAACACATTTACTGCCCTCAAGGGGTGTGGCTCGATGGTTGAGAGCGGGGCTTGACTTTGGTTAGGTCCCAGGTTCGATTCCATACTAGCCACTCTTTTAAGAGCCTGGGGCAGCCGGGGTTTTACCTGTAGATGGAGAACTAGTTGGGCCCTCAATGATGAGGTGCACCCGCTTGGCCCGCCTGTGGGGTGGTGCGCCAGTTGGGCCCTTAGAGAGGTGTGCCCGTTTGGCCCACGTACGGAGTTTCCTTGAATCCCAAAAGAAAACACATTTAGCACTACCAAGTAATACATCCAATTTATTCCATCTGTCAACGAAATTTTTAAGATCTTTTTCTAGAGATAAGATCTTTCTAGCATATTTCTCTTTTTCAAGTTCCAAGGTAGAAACTTTTTCTTCTAACTGTCTCACTTTATCATAATCATTCTCAAGAAAAGTATTTTCCAATTTAACTACTCTTTCTTCCAAAGTGTCCTTCTTAGATAATTTTTTTTTATAATCGTTCAAGAGACATATTTTTGGTCTCCATACTCTCATTCACAGATTCTAATGATTTAGTCTTACTCTTCAAAGATGCATCATTGTTCTTAAACTTCTCAAATTTTTTGAAATAATTCACTATTGACTTTTTGTACTGATCATGCAATTCATGATATGTATTTTTCAATTCATCAACATCAATATTAGAGTCAGAATAATATACCTCATTGTCGCCTAATTCAGTTATGAAGTAAGCATTGTTAACTTCTTCTAGCTCTTCTGCTTATTAGTTTTCATAATCATCATTTGACCAGGCTGCATTCATTGCTTGCTCTCTGGGTTTTCTATTTTTTGACTTGTTTTTCTGAAGAAGAGGACATTTAGGTCTTGTGTGTCTATGCTTCTTGCCGTGATAACATATGTTTTGATTGTTTTGGGTATTACTATTGTTGCTACTATCTTTTGATAGGAACCTGTTGTTCCTAGCTTTCTTATTTCCTTCTCTTTCTTCACCAGCTTCTTTTTATATAAGTGGGCATATTTTCTGATTATGAAGTTGAACTCGTCATCTCCATCTATTTGCAACTCAGTGTCACTTTCATCACCATTTGATTCATCAGTTGCTTTTAATGCCATTCCTTTTCTATAGGAGGATTATGGTTGGAAAGTGGAGGGGGGTGAGTACACTATGTACTAAACGAGCAGGAAAAACATATATTGTAAATAGAACTCAATACACACTAAGACGATGTAGATAATTTTTGAAGTGAAACATATATCACATAGAAATACATAGGCCTAACCTATGGCTCAATATATATTGGTTAGGAACCATATAGGCCTAGCCTATTAATCACTCATCTGGTGAACATAAGTTATAGTTCTAGTACACAAAAGAAAAAAAAATCACATTTATAAATCAAACTCATTAGAAAACAAATCCTAGAATAAGCCAAAACAGTCATATGTGACACCACTAGTCGGTCAAACTAGTGTGCACACCCACTGAACCTCGATGTTGGCTTGACTTTCATCTGTGGTAAGTCCAGACTACAGTCGACAAGAGCGTCATGACCTTAGGTGATGACCTCGTCAGTTTCCAGACCCTAGGTATGGAATAACCCTCAAGTCCCGTAGAAAGGTGTCAATATGGGGACTCGACTTTTATGTACCAGCGTCAAGGGTACGGGAGTCGTTTAATCAGTTATGCCTAGCACACGATTGGTCAATCGTTACCTCACCAATCACAAAAAATCATATAAAAATATTAAGTACAAAAATCAAGTAAGTCATTATGCCTTTATTTATTGATCCAACCGATAAAATGAAACCTTGTCGTGGCTCTAAGCTAAAAGAGAACAAAAACATGCAGCAAGCATGACTCAATTATGCATATGTAAATTCCAAAACATTATTTCATGCAATAAAAGTCATCTTTTGCACCCCAAATGCAGAGTTGTTCAAAACAATGTTGTTTCGTAAATACATAAGCATATTAGCATCTATTTGAGATTCAGTTCTACTATGCATTACCTAGGTTCAAAATTCACATACAAGTCATCATACATGTCTTAGGGTGATCTAATTCCATATGAGAAATATGGTTTCCCCATCTCGCCTTAAAAGAAGGTGTATACTCCCTTAACTTCAACAATCCTCAGTACAAGCTCCTTAATTCACGACTCCGAGCCTTTATACATAAAAAAACATACAATGTATTTACTACTCAAACATAAATGTCTTATTTATATATTATCACATAAGTGTATAAAACACAATATCACTCTCTTTAAGTTGTAGGATTTGACCATTAAATTCCTCACATTGTTACTTCCTTACTATTCACATTAGCTTTTCTTTTGCATTTTCTAAGGCATTCAATGCCTTTAATCTAATACTTACTCATTTCAAAACATGATTAAGAACATTTTTATCCAAGCACATTAGGCCATTATTAATCAATCTAAACAATAATTCAAGCTTACTCAAGTATACATGAATGTCGTTTTAATGTATATCACTTCAAATCCTTAAATCCTAAGCCAAGTTCACTTAGACATTTTATCAAACACCTAATGTGCATGACTTTCAAATCACATTTTCAAGATTTTATCATAGTAATTCATGCTCCTATCTTGTTATATAATATACATTTCCAAACAATGACAAATTTCACCACTCCATTCAATCCAATTCTTTCATTTAAGCTACATTTATCATAATTACACAACTCATTACATATATTCATTCCTTCTACCACCATTTCGACCAAGCCTCATCCAATATACATCTTCTTCATTTTTCATCAGCAATTCACATTATACATCTACAATTGACACCATAAAATTCATTTAAATCATTAATTTCAAAAGATATCTACAAATTAACAAATTTCACTAAAGAGGGGGCATTTCGGCTTTGTTAGAACTCGCTTCCGGAGCCCATTATTCGAAATCAAACACAGAAGAACATACTTGCCCTCAACTATACTTTGCCTATTTCGGGACATTTACCCAAAACTTCCCTTAGAAAAACTCAGATTAAGGTGTTCTTTAAATGATTTGAAAGAGGGCTTTAGGGGGACCTCGGAGACCGATTCTATCTTCTGAAAGGTCAAAATGGGAACAGAAGATAGTCCAGGCAAAATAGAAGAAGCAAAACATTGATGAAGATGACATCATCACAGAAGAAGTGAACAAGCAGAAGAGGCAAAAAACATAAGAAGATGATGTCATCACAAAAGAAGCAAAAGGCCGAAGGAACAAAACAAAAAAGAAGTGAAACTCAGAAGAAGCAAAAAGGCAGATGAAACAAAACTCAGAAGAAACAAAATATAGACGAAGCAAAACTAAGAAGAAGCAAAAGGCAGAAGAAACAAAACTAAAAAGAAGCAAAAGGCAGACGAAGCAAAATTAAGAAGAAGTAAAAAGACAGACGAAACGAAACTAAGAAGAAACAAAAGGCAGAAGAAGGAAAACTAAGAAGAAGGAAAAAGGCAGAAGAAGACGCGTCAACAAAACACAGAAGAAGACAGATCAGCAAAATACAGAAGAAGATGCGTCAGTAAAATACAGAAGAAGACGCGTCAGCAAAACACATAAGAAGACGCGTCAGCAAAACACAAAAAAAAACAAAAGACAGAAAAAGCCAAACTAAAAAAAAGGAAAATACAGAAGGAGTGAAACACAGGCGAAACAAAATATAGAAGAAGATGACATCATCATAGAAGAAACACAAAAGAAGATGACATCATCACAAAAGAAACAAAAGGTAGAAGAAGCAAAACACAGACGAAGCAAAACACAGACGAAGCAAAACATAAAAGCAGATGACATCATCATAGAAAAAACACAAAAGAAGATGACGTCATCACAGAAGAAAAAAAAAACAAAAGAAGCGAAGGACAAAAGATACTTCTTCCTTTACAAGGACCCTAACTTTCAGCTTAAAAATCTAAAAATTTCGCACTATATATCGTTGGAAAGCTAGAAGGGTAAGCTACAACTTTATGCTAGACAACTTTAACAGATTTTACCTCAATTGAGCCCTGATTTTCCCCCGAAGATGGCACACAATTTCTACACCTAGAAAAGACTTGGATTTGAAATGAATAACTATAAAAGAGCATGCATATACACCTGTGGAACTTTTCAGTTCTAACTCTTTTACCAAGTCAACCAAAAGCTCATACGTAACTTTAACTACATATTAACAATATAACAAAATCTTAACACAAAATACAATGTATGTAAGATGCTCAATGTTTTAACATGCTTATGAGGCTATCCAAAAGTGATTCAACTAACTTTGTTACAAAAGTTTCTAGTATCTTGGGGCTTCTGATGCCTCGCAAGGATTGCTAATTTTTTTGTTCTGCACCTGAGGAGGGAATAGTGGGGTGAGCTACACAGCTTAGTAGCTAATATATTTATAATCATTAGTAATTGACCAAAGTCAAACATATGTACATGAATAGATATATACAGCAATTTAAGCATTCATTAATTTAGCTCAAAAATTTGTAACATATCACACTCAAAATGATTCATGCTTAACAATTTAATTATGAAATGCACATACAAATGACTCGAGAGTTTCGTGAAACAAAATAGAGAAACCGAAGTTTTCTCCATGAAAAAAATGAGTTCGAATTCTCCAGATCTCGTGGCCTCAAACAGGCAGCCAGGAGAAGGCTATGGGTCAACGTGCATGTGACTAACGAAACGGGTTCCTCTCTTGCCCAACAAAAGAATATACTCATGTTCAAAATCATTTTATCAACTTCTCAAACTTTCATGCTTTTCTTCTTTTCAAGCATTCACAAATGATTTAAATTTATTGCAAATCAATTTCAAACAAAGAATTACATACATATATATGGGCAAGAATTTGCCCAATTACACGTTAACTATAATACATTACCCACCTAATTTGCTCGCGAATAGTAAGTCAAGCTTGCCTTTCCACTTGCTCTTGGTTAGGATTTTCTTGGTTCCCTACAATAACCAAGGTTCCATTCAAAACAGCATTCTAATAAAATTTAAAACTTTTAAAAAAATTATGGAAATTTCAACCAAACACAAAATGAACTTAAATCTAACCTACCCATAACCCATTTAGGTTAGAAAACCCAAACCTAGTTTAGGAACCCTAAAAATCAATTGGGTTCTCTTACTCCCTCTTCTTCCCATACCAACTTTTCCATTCTCTACACAAACTCTCAACTTTTCCATTCTTGACTTTTTCATTTCATAAGGCTTTAATTGCCTAGAAGCATAAGCAATCACTTTATCATCTTTCATCAACACACAACCTAATCCCTTCCTTGAGGCATCACTATACATTATGTATCCTTCACTACGCAAAGGCAAAGTTAAAACCAGTGCGGTTGTAAGTTTGTTCTTCAATTCCTCAAAAATGTTATGGCATTCCTTTGTCCATATAAATTTTTTATTCTTTCTTGTCGATTTGGAAAGTGGAGCTGCTATTATTAAAAAGCTCTCCACAAACCTTCTATAATACACGGCCAATCCTAAGAAACTTCTCACTTCATCTACTTTCTTAGGTGCTTCCCATTTCACAACCGCTTCTATCTTCCTTGGATCTACATGAACTCCTTGCTATGAAATCACATGTCCAAGAAATGTCACTTCCTTTAGCCAAAACTCACATTAGTCGAATTTAGCATACAACTCATTCTTTCTCAATGTCTCCAAAGAAATTCTTAAGTGTTCCTTATGTTCCTTATCACTCTTAGAATAGGCCAAAATATCATCAATGAATACAATAACAAATTGGTCTAAGAAAGGTCTAAAAATTCTATTCATCAAATTCATGAAAGCTGTGGGTGCATTTGTTAACCCAAAAGGCATGACCAAGAACTCAAAGTGGCCATATCGTGCTCTAAAAAGAAGTCTTTGACACATCAGACTCCTTTACCCTCCATTGGTGGTAACCCGATCTCAAATCTATTTTAAAAAAAACCATTGCCCTTTGTAACTTATCAAACAAATCATCTATGCGTGGGAGCGGATATCTGTTTTTAATGATGACATGATTAAGCTTTCGATAGTCCACACACATTCTCAACGATCCATCTTTCTTCTTCACAAAAAGAACCGAAACTCCCCAAGGCAAAGAGCTCGGCCTAATATACTCTTTTTCCAACAACTCTTCCAATTGCCCCTTAAGCTCTTTCAATTCTGTCGGAGCCATTTGGTAAGGTGAAATTGAGATCGGTGTATTACCCGAAACAAGTTCAATGGGAAACTCAATCTCCCTAGGTGGTGGTAGTCCTAGTAATTCCTCTGGAAAGACATCCGAGAATTCCATGACTACAGTTATTGCTTCTAACTTCCCCCCGGTTGCCTTCGTGTCTATCACATAGGCCAAAAATGCCTCATATCCTTTCCTCATCATCTTCTCTGCCATCAGACCAAAAATAATTCTAGGCGGGCTTGCTTTTCTGTTTCCCACAAACACCACCGTTCTACCATTGTCTAGCCCAAACTCTACTATCTTCTGTTTGAAATTCAAATTAGAATTATACCTCTCTAATGTGTCCATGCCCAAAATCACATCCAATTCCCCATCTTCAATGGCATCAAATCCACTACTAACTGCTCCTCACTAATATATATCTCATAGTCTCTATAAACTTGACTAATAACAATATACTGGCCGATTGGAGTACTCACCATTAGCAAAGTATCCAGTGGGCTCAAATCTTTACCATACCTAGTTTTACCCAATGAAACAAAAGAGTGGGTAAATCTTGAATCAATTAAAATAACAACATTAGTATCAAACAATTTAACCGTACCAGTCACAACTTCTGGAGTGGCCTTTGCATCCTCCTGTGTCATTGCAAATACCCTAGCCGGTGTTTGGCCCCTTAGTCTCCCTAGAAGACTCACCCTTTTTGTTGCATTAGAACTGCTCACTTCAGGTGTAGTCTTATGTCCCACAGTCTCAGTTCTTTTCAAACCTCGCATCTGAGTTTTCTCCTGTCTTGCTTGCTGAGAGCACTCTCTAGCCATGTGCCCTTTTTCCCCACAGTTGAAACAAGCTCCTATCATTCGTTAGCACTCCCCTTATGGAGTTTCTTACAGTGATTTCATTTGGGGACAAACGATGTATTTCCCTCTCCCCTTCTGTTGCCTCCAACCGTTGAGGCCTGTTGAGAGACGGCTCTCATCTATCTCTATCTACTTGCACCACTGCTCCTCTCCTCAGATTGTACAGGGAAAGTCCTGTTAGAGTAGTGCCCTAAAGGCAATCCCCTTTAGCGCTTTTTGTTCATAGTCATGTACAGACTTTATGAATAAATAAAGAAAGGCATGTTTCATTTATTTGATATTCATTTTGTTATGAATTGATATTGATCTTTAATCAAATTAATGAAGTCCATGATATATGACATAGCATGAAGGAAATTATGATGTGATCATAATCCTGAGATTCCTATCATGTGCAATTATCTCAGTATCTAAATTCTCCCTAGTCATAAGATTAATGAGACTGGACATCATTAATCCGGACATACTAGCATATGTCATACTCCTTGATTGGATCAAGCAGTGGATCTCAGAAACTGTAAATATGAGATATTTAGAGTTGACATATGGATGCTTACTAGTGGTAGTAAGTTCATTGGATGACCTGCCATGAGATCATCACATGGATTTAATGTCAGTGATAATCTCATCATAGCAATGGTGCAAGTATTCTTAGACTTGAGGTACTCAAGGATATCTTGGATACTGATCCTGTACTTTGACTCCATTCCTTGTGGCCTTCCAGAGGTTACTCATAGGGTGGTGCTTGGGTACAGTTTGAGGTATTCGAAGGTAATTGAGTAGCCAATAAAGGATTCATCACTTCGTGAGAATAGAAGAGATACCTTGGCCTCTTGTCAGGATCATTACTTTAAGTCTCGGCGAGCATGACTATGTCATGAAGAGTGTCTTCATGGACATATAAAGTAATGAGTCCTCAGACAGGAACTGATTTCACTTGGGCTAGACTTAGTCTAGTAAGAGTTGACACATTAGCCATACTCATAACCAAGTGGGGTATAGGATGATGAAAGGACGAATTGCACGGTAATTGTCTATAGAAGGGTTTGTGATCTGGTTCGTGATGAATTCATCAAACCGATTACTTTCCGGTCAATTGGGGGTCATGATGTGTTGCTAGATACCGCTCATGACTTGCTCAGATTAATTGTTAATCTAAGTGGCCAACATAACCTAAACCTAAAGGGTCACACGATAAGAGTGTTTCAGAGGATCTCAAAATAGTAATTGGACTGAGTTCCAATTATGGAGAGCATTAGGATTAAATGGATCCCAATGCGATTGGGATATGTCCCGATGAGATCGCGACATCAATATTGCTAAGAAAGGTTTAGAGTCTGTTTGAAAGATTTGGGCCCTATGGCCAGGTGAGGACCGACCCCAGTTGGACTGGACCTTAGCAAATATATTCTAATTAATTAATTATTATATATATATATATGTACATGCACGTGGAAGGAGAAGAAGGAGGCTTTAAGTTTAACTTTATATATATATATATATATATATATATATATAAAAAAAAACGTGGAAGCTTCTCATCCAAGCCTTTTAATATGTCTTTTAAATGTTAACAAGACATATAAAAGGGTAAGAAGAAGAGCATGGTTCGTAGGTTTTTATGAAAGGAAGAGAAAAGAAAGCTTAAGTGTTAAGCTTTGAAAAGAAAGTTTCATTTTCTTCTTCTTCATCAAGCCATCATCGATTTCTTCTCTTCTCCAAGCACAGGTTCCAACGTTTTCTCAAGCTCTCCAGACGAGGTAGGGTCTAGCAGCTCTTATTCTCGTTTCTAGCTATTCCCGGGTCAAAAGGGTTTGACTCGGTTAGGTTTTCTGATCTCTGCGTGGATACCTTTAGAGATAGTCTCTATTGGCTATTCAGGTTTGAGGTTTTTCATACCGACACCGGGATCCTGGGTTTCGGGAAGGTCCCGGGAATAAAAAAATTGTGTTTCCGCTGCTGGAACATGTGATGTTCCTCCCGGGATTTTCCTACAAGTCCTGGCACTCCTCTTGGACATAGAAGTACCACCTCCCCTTTTGTGCAGTTCTCTCCCCTTTCTCTTCTTGTTCACGATTCTCTTTATGTTCTCAATGTTTTCAACCCTTAATGCTCCTTCAACCAACTGTTGGAAGTCACAAAAGTTCTGAATAACCACTTTTTCTCTAATGGCTAGATGCAATCCTGATTCAAATCTTCGGCACTTGGCCGCCTCACTCAACATCATCCCGTCTGCATATTGGGATAACTATATAAACTGACGCTCATACTCACTTACTGTCATTTCCCTCTGGGTGAGACTCAGAAATTCCCTCTGCTTCTACTGAATATACACGTCGGATCCTTCCATGCTAGCACTGGTGGTCTCATCTGGTTCCCTGGCACGCTCTCTCACTAATATAGAGCATCCCCTTGAAATAGGCTGGCAGCATACACAACTTTCTCATCATCCTCGCAATCCATTTGATCCAGTATCCTCTCAGTCTTCCTCAATCAAGTCTCAGCTTCTTTTGGGCTTGTCGTCACATAGAAATCCACTGTCCCGTACTTCCTGAACTTGTAGGACTATTTTCACTTCTTGACTGCGACCGGAATAGAAGATTGCGACATCTGGCCCATAGTTTGAGCAAAGGCCTAAGCAAATGCCTGAAACATCCTCGGATCTAATGGAGCAGGCAATTGCTCCTACGAAATAGCAGACTCCTGGGACTGTGACCGAATAGGCTCACTACCTTGCCCTACCGAAGCCTCAGCATTCCTTGGGGCTATAGACTCATCAGTACTCTTCTCCCTTGGTGGAGAGTCAGGTGCAATTGATCCTTGCAATACTCCTCGTATCCTTCTACGAGGTAACATCTTACTCCTTTAATGCAAACACTAACTATTAGCTTACATTTCATTTTAGTCTTAATTCCTACATATATGCATGACATGCATGTCACTTAATGCAATTCAATCAATTTATTATGCAACCCGTGACCATATAACATAACACTTCATCCTACTATGCATTCTAAGCCTAGAAAAAACCTAAGCTCTGATACTAAACAATGTTGGACCCGACTTCTGAAGCCCAACATTCGAAATCAAACACAAAAGAAGATACTTACCCTCAACTATACTATGCCTATTTTAGGACATTTCGCTAAAACTTCCCCTAGAGAAACTCAGATTAAGGTGTTCTTTAAATGGTTTAAAAGAGGACTTTAGGGTTTACATCTTTAATGAAGATCTCGGAGACCGATTCTATCTTCTAAAGGGTCAAAATAGGAATAGAAGATAGTCCAGGCAAAACAGACAAAGCAAAACATTGACGAAGATGACGTCATCATAGAATAAGCGAACAGGCAGAAGAGGCAAAACACAGAAGAAGATAACGTCATCACAGAAGAAGCAAAAGGTCGAAGGAGCAAAACACAGAAGAAACAAAAGGTAAAAGGAGCGAAACTCAGAAGAAGCAAACCTAAAAAGAAACAAAAGGCAGAAGAAACAAAACTAAAAACAAGCAAAAGGCAGACGAAGCAAAACTAAGAAGAAACGAAAGGCAGAAGAAGCAAAACTAAGAAGAAGCAAAAAGGCAGAATAAGACGCGTTAGCAAAACACAGAAGAAGACGCTTTAGCAAAAGCAACAAAACTAAGAAGAAGCAAAAGACAAAAGAAGCGAAATACAGATGAAACAAAACACATAAGAAGATGACGTCATTATAGAAGAAATACAGAAGAAGATGGCATCATCATAGAAGAAGCAAAAGGCAGAAGAAGCAAAACATTGACGAAGCAAAAAATAAAAGAAGATGACGTCATCATAGAAGAAACACAAAAGAAGATGACGTCATCACAGAAGAAATAAAAGACAGAAGAAGCGAAACACAGACGAAGCAAAACATAGAAGAAGATGACATCATCATAGAAGAAACACAGAAGAAGATGAAATCATCACAGAAGAAGTAAAAGGTAGAAGAAGTGAAGGATAAAAGATACTTCTTCCTTTACAAGGACCCTAACTTTCAGCTTAGAAATACAAAAATTTCGTATTATATATCGTTGGAAAGCTAGAAGGATAAGCTACAACTTTGTGGTGGATAACTTTAACAAATTTTACCTCAATTGAGCCCTGATTTGCCCTCGAAGATGACACACGATTTTTACACCTAGAAAAGACTTGGATTTGAAATTAATAACTATAAAAGAGCATGCATATACACCTGTGGAACTTTTCAGTTCTAACTCTTTTACCAAGTCAACCAAAAACTCATACGTAACTTTAACTTCATATTAACATTATAACAAAAGTTTAACACAATACAACGTATGTAAGATGTTCAATGTTTTAACATACTTATGAAGCTATCCAAAATGATTGAACTAACTTAGTTACAAAAGTTTCTAATATCTTGGAGCTTCTGATGCCTCGTAAGGATTGCTAACTTTTGTGTTCTACACCTGAGGAGGGAATAGTGGGGTGAGCTACACAGCTCAGTGGCTAATATATTTATAATCATTATTAATTGACCAAAGTCAAACATATGTACATGAATAGACATATACAACAATTTAAGCATTCATTAATTTAGCTCGAAAATTCGTAACATATCACACTCAAAATGATTCATGCTTAACAATTTAATTATGAAATGCACACACAAATGGCTTGAGAGTTTCGTGAAATAAAATAGAGAAACCGAAGTTTGCTCCGTGAACAAAATGAGTCTGAATTTTTAGGATCTCGTGGCCTCAAACAGGCAACTGGGAGAAGGCTAAGGGTCAATGTACACGTGACTAACGAAACGGGTTCCTCTCTTGCCCAACAAAAGCATATAATCATGTTCAGAATAATTTTATCAACTTCTCAAACTTTCATGCTTTCCTTCTTTCCAAGAATTCACAAATGATTTCAATTTCTCACAAATCAATTTCAAGAAAAGAATAACATACATATACATAGGCAAGAATTTGTCCAATTACACGTTAACTATAAATACATTACCCACCTAATTTGTTCGCGAATAACAAGTCAAGTTTGCCTTTCCAGTTGCTCTTAGTTAGGATTTCCTTGGTTCCCTACAATTACCAAGGTTAAACATTTCAATAAAATTTAAAACTTTTTAAAAAATTACAGAAATTTCAACCAAACACAAAATGAACTCAAACCTAACCTAACCATAACCCATTTAGGTTAGAAAACCTAGACCTAGTTTAGGAACCCTAAAAATCAATTGGGTTCTCTTACTCCCTCTTCTTCCCACACCAACTTCTCCATTCTCTATACTAACTCTTTTCCTTTCTAACTCTTTCTTCCACAACACCATTCATTCCTTCAATAAAGTAAGAAGGAAAGATGGTTAACCTACCTTAACAAGTTTGATTTCTCTTCTTTCCTTCTTTCACCGAAACCCTTCTCCTCTCTTCTCTCTCTTAATTTCATTTTCTCACTCCTATCCCTCTTCAATTCACATTTTTTGTCCTCTTTATAAGCAAAACAACACATTCCTTTCCCATTCCTATCCTTAATGAGCCCCAAAAGTCCATCTTACCCTTAATTATAAGCTTTTGTTCTTCTATGCTAAAGTGCTCTCCCAAAAATGTCCTTAAACATCCTTATTATATTAACACTTTAATTCCACTTACCCATTCCACAAATCCCATTAACCTTGACATAATTATATCTCCAAAATTTAAATCTATCAAAACTCTAAAATTATTTTAAATCATGCTTACTTTAAAGAAAAAAATTTCAGGGTCCAACAGGTTTTGACTTAAAGAACCATCTCCATGACACATTTCATTCACATAAACCATGTTTCATGCGTATTCAAGCATGGAGAACAATATATCTTAACACCAAATTCAAAATCAGAATGTAGAGAGAGATCAGACAAAATTTTACCTAAACCTTCCTTTGATGATATCTTCAAATCCTTTGAGAATTTCTCAAATCTAATGATAGATTTGAGTTCCTTGTCCCCATATTAGCTTAGAACACTTTGATTTGGGTTAGAGAATCAAAAAGAGGGTGGAATTTTTCTTAGTAGTGTGTCCTAGGCCAATGGACATATATGTGATTCATGTATTAACATTATGACTTGTTAATGATATATTATGAGGTATTCCTTTCATATATGCATATATGTTGTTTATGTAATGTGATTTACGTTCCATGAATGGTACTAGACTTATTTCATCAAGTATGTGACTTGATAGTAAAACCATAAACATTATAACACTATTCTAAACTATCTCTGGTCAATCATTATTGGTGGAACAATAATGAATTAAGGCTAGTATGTGTTCTGATTAATGATCACGTTTTACTGATCATAGATATGAGTTATCAAATCAGAAACATAGATATATGTTAGAGAACATATATTAGACTGACTCACAAAGAGAACACTATATGTTTTCATGTCATTAGTGATTCTCAATATGGTTTGACTTTAGTCCTTTGACCTGAAGTCATCTTGGTTCTCTACATAAGGAATTTAGTGTTTTGATACTAGACTAAGTTATCTTTAACTGAATAACAAATAGTCTTATGTTGGACATTAAATAAATCATGCGGAGGGATGTGAATGACGTAGATGGGATTTGTACCTCTCATAAATGAGAGAGATATCATTTGGCCTCTTGACAAGTACGACTGAAGAAATGCAAGGCCGTGCTCAAATGAATTGATGAGGAGTCATCAATGTCATTTGTTATAATCAGTCAACTTGGAGATCAAGAAACTATGATTAATCAAAGGTTGACATGTACCATGTCTTGTGATTAATCTTGATATCGTGTTACAAAGGAACTAAGCTTATAACCATAGTTATAGGTTAAATCGGATTATCGATCCTCATTTGATTTGGGTAGTCATAATGTCTTGCTAGAGACTGCTTATGACTTATGGGTCTTGAAGTGAAATCAAGCCCATTTCCAACATCAAATGAACCTACAGGGGCGCACACAAAGCATGATGTGATTTGGGCTTATTCTCTTGGGCCTAATTTATTAAGCATTGAAAAAATATATGTGGATATATTTATTGGGCTGAATTGAATTAAGTTGTCAAGCTTTTATTATATGAGATATAATGGGCTGAAACTTATTGGGCTTCAATGGGATTAGGTTTTCTCTATAAATAGAGAAACTTAGGTCTCATTAGAAGAAAAAAGAAGGAGACGAAACCCTAGCCACCCTCCGAGAGAAAATTGTGTGGCATTTGAAAAGAGTTTCAAGACGTGTTAGAACACGATAGCTGCTACCCGGATCGTTCATACTCGTGTAGATACTGATAGAGGGCATTCACGTATTGCAGTGTCTACGAATTCAAAAAAGAAACAATCAATCAGCATCAAAAAGGTATTTTCGTACATCCTGTGCATTTTCGGATATACTTCATGTTGTGTTATGGTCTTTTTCGCAGCGTATTGTGAATACTCGAGCCATACGCGATCCAATAATTTTAGGAATGGCTGAAACTAGCTTCTTCTTCTCCTCCCTTCTCCTTTCTTCTCCTCTCTTTTAATTAAAAGAAGATGTTTTAAGTCTCTAGCAAGGAGTGCACGGCCATACATAAGAAAGGTCTAGAATTTTACACTTCTCTTACCAAAATTTGGTGAAACTACTTTTTTACCCTAAGGTTATGTGAAATTACCATTATACCCTCCAAGCTTTTCCTAATTTTGCAATTAAGCCCAAAATTTGGTAATCATCAAAACTTTTATTTTTATTTTGTCCTTGGAATTTTTAAAATGATAATTAAGCCCCTTATCTTTATAAAATTGCATATTGGTCCTCCAAGAATTGAAAATTTACATTTAAATCCTTTAACTTTTAACAATTTGGAAATAAGCCCTTATGTACATCAACTTTTTCAATTAAGCTTTCTAGGTGTCCGATAAGTCTATAAATAATGTCTAATCACCTATAAGGCATCAAAACACATTTAACTCAACCACTATGGTCATATCCATCTATAGACTTGGTTTTACACATTTAAAAGCTTATATCTCAGAAATTTCCAAGATTTAGCATACCGATAAACTCTAAGTTCATGTAAGATCATATAACATTATAAATCATTAACATATATACCTAAAGGACTTAAATACATCTTTGAACTCATATACAACCATGTATGTATCAATATACAGTAGCATCCTTAAGTATAGAATAATGAAAAAGGCTCAGAGAGTCCGGCATTACAACTATTGTACTGGATATAAGGGAATAACTTATCACTTATAATATGTACCCCATATGCAACAATTTTATGGCTTGTAACTATAGTGACTAGATTTTAAAAACCATCCACTAATATGCTCAAATTGTTCTTGTTTCTGCTAAAATTCTTACATGCATGTTTGATATCTCTCAAGATTTGTAGATACAAGGATATGCAATGTTAGCTTCAGGTTTATTTGGCTCTCATTTGGCAACTTCAATGAAGTAGCCTTGACATAAGCACAAGCCATTGTTAGCTATTTAATATATGTTGGCTTTTCAAAACTTCCACATGTAAACTAGTCTAATATTTTAGAATTATGAGGACATGCAAAGCTAAATAAGGATCCCCCTTGGGTGTTATGGTTTAGGCTTGTTGAATGATGTAAAAAATACTAACTTTGTATGACATTATGTTGGCAATACAATTTTATTTTCTAAAACAAAAGGAGTCAATTTCAGAAATAGTACAAGGGAAAGAACAAGAAAAATGATCAAGTTTTACAAATAAGGTATGAATTATGATTCATGCTTTATTATATTTTATGCATTAATTATATTATAGAATTTAAATTGATCTTGACTTTTGGGAGATCAAATAAAAATGTTTCGTTCTTATTTTGCTATATTTAGGATTGGATATTGTCCTAATTTTCTAATATTTTGACATTCTTTCTTATTATTTGTAGAAGAGTGAGTATTACTTTGAATCAAATGTCAACTTTTCCTTTATAGCCAACTAAGTACAACCTCTGGTATCTATTTTATTAATAGTTTAAAGGATATTAATAATAGTAAGTAAAACTTTTATTGAATGTATACGAGCTCCTCATTATTATTATCTAACAGCTTCATCCCAATTGCTAAACTAAAGGATAATTCATCCATTTTGAAGGTTTTGATGAATAATTTTACAATATTTGCAAATAGATTAAAGTTCAAATTTTATTAGAATTTAGTCTTTTGATTTAGGAAATGTAAGAACAAAGATAAATTTCAGCATATCTAAATGTTAGTAATTTTGATTTTTGGGCATTGAGCAAGCAAAAATTTATTTTAATTTGTTTTTCTACTTTTTTTCTTAAAATATGTTTCGTAGTTGTGCAAAAACAAATTCAACTGAATAATTATCATTTGATGGTTATTAGTTATTATCGTTATTGAACAAGAAAATATTATTTTAAAATAATTTTACTATTTATAATAATAATGATCATTAATGAATAGTAAATATTATCCAATGGCCTTCTTGGATAATATTATCCGATAACTTTTTGATTCTTGGTTTGATCGGTTCGATTTGGTTCAACCACCGGTCGAACAAATATGACGTAATAATTATCGAATAATTATATTTAATTATATATAATATTAAAATATTTTAAAAATCAAAAAATTGTCGATCGGTCGGACCGGTCAAAACCGTCGATTGATCGGTTTGAATTTGCTCAGATCGAGTCAATCGATCCATATCGATTTTGAGGATAAACCAGAATAGGACCATCGATCACCAATCGAGACCGATCGATCGATCGGTAGGTCCGTCAGGAGTTTAAAACAGAGGATTCAACCAATATCAAAAACCATCCAAATCCTCCTCACGTCTCTAATTCCATATTCTTGTGACTCCTTTTCACCAAATTTTTTGTCAAATAATGACCCATTAATTAGAGCGTAAAAAAGAAAGCTAGAGAAAGGCCGGACTTGCCATTTTCTCGGATTGCCAAATCAACTAACCAAATGAATTTCCGTCCAAAGGCTTTTGCAATTAAGTGAAAAACTCAAAAGCTTCAAGACGTTTCGTAATCAAGGAAAATGACAGGCCGTTGAGATAAAAGAGAACAAATGGGTGCTTTGAAGCGGTCATACGTGTACAAACTTTTGAAATTATATCGCTGTAAAGCGATGTTTTGAAATTGATCATTAAATCGAAGGTTTTACTGGTTATCGATCATCGCAATATTTAGTATAGAGCGTAGGATTTACTAATTTTCGTTAAGGTATATTTTGTTTTTTATCAAGTATATTTTCATGCAAATTTTATATATAATACCGTGATTACATCTTAGCGTTCCTCACATAATCAAATTGCATTGAACCATACTAATTTGTTTTGACATTAAAAAAATGTTGAATCTTTAAAAGATTAAAATGTAAGTAAATTAATGTAGTTGAGATAGATGAAACAGTGGTTGATTACAGAACATTCACTCGGAAGGTTGACTTCTTGGAACAGATGAACGTCGACTCTTCAGCTGTTTCTAACTTTGAAGTCACTGTCAATGTCATCAAAAGTTCGAAAGAAATCATTGTTACTTGCAAATGAGTGTGTTTGTTGCACCAAGACCTTTTTAATCAACTAAAAGTGATTTTTTTAGTTTATTAAAATTTTTAATAAACTAAAAATTTTAAATTTTAGTAAAATTGTTATATTTACAGAAGAGAAATTAATTCTACAGTGTTAAACCTTTTAAAAATTATTATTTAAATATCCAACTATTTCAAATTTTTAATTTAATAATTAACATTTCCAGGCAAATGATAGGCTCCCATCAATTTTTCAATTAATGTGGCTAATGAAGCAATATCTTAACGTGACTTTTGGACTATTATAGATATGGACACTCGTATGGATTAGACTCTAATTTGTGATGACTCATTTTTTCATATCTACAACATATAACTTATGATCTAAACTCTAATTTCCCCTTACCTCCCTAATTTCCATTGATTCCATATAAGATTGCCATTACATTTACTATAAAGTGTAAAAAAAAAAAATTAACTTAGTAAAGGACCCACTTACTTATTTGTAATATTTTTGTTTGTAGAATTATAAGGAAAAAAATAGACCAGACTTAGTAATTGAATTGGATCAAGAAGGTTTTTCTTTTTAAGGGTTAATTTGTGTCATGTGGATTTCATAGACAAAGAGGAATTAAGATACTTGGTATTGTGTGCTAGATGTCAGGAGAGTTAAGAGACTTTTTAGTTTTGAGGTCTTTTTTAGCTTTTTAATAATGTTGAATTTATTTTTTTCCATTAATTGTTCAATTTTAGTATGGAGATTCTCAATCTGTTAAGTGGGTTGATCTCCCGTGGTGTGATAGAGCTTTGAGCTTCATCTTTAGTTTGCTTAAGGAAACAAAAAAGTTAGAATAGGAATAAAAAATGTTGATGTTAAAAATAAAAGTTTATGAGTATTGTATTGATTGTGATTTTCATTAAAAATTGCTAAGAGTTGATGTAAAAGTAGAAGGATTAGTTTGGATTTGACTGATAAAATATTATTGTTAATTATGAAATTAAAGATATTGTAAATAGATGAAACTTGTTTATAATTTTAAGTGAATTATATTTTCGTAGGATACATTTACAATACAAAATAAAGCTCAGTAGTAGAAAAGCATTACAATGAACAATAATAAATATAGGTTATATGGATCAGTTTTGTAGGTGAAATAAAGTGTCAGATTTCTACTATACCTGGGTTTTAAAAAAACTTCTACCATCCATTGAAAATTTTCGCAATGTAGGATACATTTTTAGTCATTAACATTAAACTTTATCCCCATAGCATCATCAATTGTTTTAAGTAAATATATTATTTGTCTTGATTAAATTGAAATCACAACAAAGTAGTTAATATTTTATTCTTTAGATATGTCAACCTATTTATAAGCAATGTAGTTTTACAATTCTAATCTACTTCTTTTTCTTTTTTTCGTTTTCTTTTTTTAGGAAGGTGGTGATTAGGAGCGAACAAGAAAGGTACCTGCCAAAGGCCCACCCTAAGGAAGAGCAAAATAGGACTTAACCTTGATCTTTATAAAGAGTAAAATATGGCAAAATTAATGGTTCAGTGGAAGGGGCTCTTAACATTTAATTTCTTTTGAGTTTCAACAAGAATGTTGTTTCAACCTCCAAAACTAACGTTAGATTTTTTATTCTTTGATGAGCTTTAACATTAACTTTTTATTTTAATCTATTTATAAATTTCTTTCAAGCATTTGGTTAATTATTGTTCTTACTCTTTAGCATGTTTGATTTTCATTACCATATGAATCTCGGATACCTTAACTCAAGAATTGATAGCAAATGATTTTCATGGTTCTAACTTCTGAGTGATAATTTAAAGGTATTTTTATTTTTATTTGTATTTCAACTTACTAAATACTTGAAAACATTATAATAAACTTGTCTCCTGTAACAATGTTTTCTCATAGTGACATAAAAACTCTTGACAATGTTGGACATAATTATATGTTTTATTCATCAAATCCAAATCCTCTTAGCTTTGTTTTATTTATTTACATATTATTTTCATTTAAATTGTTTTTGTTATTCTCTGAATATTACTATTAAGAATTAATACAACCATTTAAACGCTCCAATTATGTCGCAAGAAGGGGTTTAAGATAGCCTCTTTGTTATGTACCAAGATAGTTTCTGTTGGACCCCGAACTTTCGGTAGAAATTAGAAATATTAAAATGAATTCAATGAGTATTTTCGGATATGAATTGTGTTATAGATGTTATTGTACTTAAAGAAAATTGATGAGGAAAAGAATTTATTGGTTTTGATGATTTTAAAGACTAGTTTTGGTTATGAAAGTAAGCGGATGAGATGATTGAAATGGAGGTTGAAATCAAGAAATAGAAAGTAAAAGTGTGAAATTTTGAAGAAAATAGAAAGTTTAACTTGAAAATTAACTTTTTGATTTAGGCAGAATTTGATAAAATGATCTTTATGAAATTTGTAGATTATGTTGAGAGCTTTCTGTAACCATAAAGTTTGACGGTTTTCGATATCGGAATCAAAAGTTATGAGTTTTCGAAGTTAAGTGTATTTGGTGTTGTTTTGGAAAAATACTATGAAGTATAGATTTGTGTGTATTGTGCTTTGAGGTCGATCGCCGTACTGATGTGGTTTGAATTGGAGTAAATGGTTTACATGAAAGTTATAGAGAATTAGAATAGCTTTAAAATGATGTATAATATGCGATTCTTGGTTGTGGAGGTTGAAAGATATGATAATGTGAAGTTTGGACATTGCTTAGGTGATTACTAACAGGGCAGAAATTTTGATTGAATAATTGACTTAGTTAGAGGTTGAAGTTGCTTTGGAGTTCTTCATGAACATTGTAAAGCTTGTTTTTATCTTTCCATTGATATAAAGCACGAAAATATTGGACAAGGGAGTAGAAAGTTATGATTGTTAGAAGTTTTGATGCTGTTTAGTGTGAAGCCGATCGACCAGTCACTTTGTGTGGAGTTTTTGACCCATATAGAGGTCGATATAATTTTTAAGGCCTTCATTAAAGTTGTAGAGGGTTCTTTTATCTTTCCGTAGACACCAAGTTTGTAAAATTTGGAGTTCTGGGTCAAAAGTTATGATGCTTACAAGTTGAGGTGTTGTTTAAAGTTTTGAGGAGATTATCTCGATCGGTAGAGCTCCGATCGATTTGATTCTTTTTGCAAGTTACACTAGAGGCATATATCTACAATTCATCTGCAGGAGCCGATCGACAATGTCGCCTCTAAGACTTCCAAATTCAGATCGGAATTAGATGTAGTGTTCAGTTTCAGTTTTGTAATGATCTGAATATCGTTCAGTATTTTGGAGATATCTTGAGCTGTAGAGCTCTAATAGATCGGATTCTTTTTGCAAATGAAAATAGAGACATGGGGCTACAAATGTTATGAAGGCGCCGATCTATAATTTAGCCTCTAAGACTTCGAAATTCGGGTTGGAAGTTAGGAGTAGTGTTCAGCCTCGGGTCTGAAGAACAAACTTCAGTATTTTGGAGATATCTTGAGCTATAGAGCTCCGATCGATCCGATTCTTGAAGCGATGGATTCGTAAGACATAGAGCGACATTTCTCTAAATTTTTTAAGTCAAAAAGAAAGGGGTAATTTTGAAAGTTTACTTAAAGAGTTAAGTTTTAGGCTTATAAGTAAGGGCAAATGGGTCAATTTTAAGTCATTTAATAACATGGCAAGATTGTGGTCCTTTATAAGGAGAGAATGCACGACAATTGACATAAACAAGAAGAAGAAAAAGAATAAGAGAAAGAAGAGAGAAGGGAGAGCAAGCCTTCGGATGAGTAAAGGAGAAAGAAAAGAGAGAGAGCTAGGGTTTGATTTTTAAGGGTCTTCAAGCAAGCTTTCCATGTTTCTTCATGAAGGAAAAACGTGGAGGATGACGAGAGCTCCAACATGAGCTAAGAAATCCAAAATTTTGTGAAGGCTGAGGTAAGACCCGAAATTTTGATTTGTGAATTTTGGAAGATTGTTGGTTTAAAATCATGGAAAATGATATGAGTTTGTGTATTATAGAGTCAATTTTGGTGATTTCTTAGTATTATGGGTTTAATTTTGGATGGAAATTAATTAGGGTTATGCCCAATTTTATGAATTGGAGTTTTTGAAAATTGGTGATTTAGATGGCTTGATTATGTGTGAAATTAGTGTTTTCTAAGTTCAATATTAAGGATTATGTCATTTATGAGGTCGAATTTGTGTGAAATTGGTGTAGGGAATTTTCAATTGGGAGAATAAAAGAAGAAATGATCAAATTGAAGCTAAGGACAAGCTTCTAGCATCGATTCGAGGTGGGTACCTGTTTATAATAGATTTATAAGCCACTACTGCTTTCCTTAAACAAACAGATTTTCTGATTCCAATTGCATCATAAATGTTGCATCATTGTATGAATGATTTGAAAAATCATTATTGATTCAATGCATGAACTTTTGATGAATTGCAAAATACATTTGTGTTATGCCTCGAAAATTCCATGGCATTTTGTATATTCGGAAAAGAGCATTCGATAAACTGATTTAAGCATGATTATGTGATTGTGATTGGGCAAGAGAGAACTTGTTTCGTTAGTCTCGTGCACGATGACCCTTAGCCTTCTCCATTTGCCGTTAGAGGCCACGAGATCTTGAGAAATCGGACTCATTGTGTTTACGATAAACTTCAGTTTATTCGTTGTGTTTAAGGAACTCTCGAGTCGTTATGTGTGCATTTGCATTGTGAAGTGTTATGATTGATGCATTCATGTTTTGGAAATTGTGATTTCGACCACTGCGAGAAAAGAACTTTTGAAAATGTGCATTATGGGTTTCAAACAAAGTTTCTGCAAGAAAAGAAAAGAAAAGCATTTTAAAAAGGTTTTGCTTATTTATTTGTTATAAACTGTTACCCACGAGCTAAAAACTCACCCCCCTTCATTCGCATCCACAGGTGATGAGAAAAAGATCGAGTAAAGAAAATTGAAGATTTCTGTTTGCATGTGTTTATATTGTATTATTGTTAAGTTAGGTGGTTGCTGAGAAGTCTAAAATTGTTGTATATTGTGTACTTTGGTTTAGGGTTATGGGTAATGTATAAGGCTTGAAAATGCCACTATGTTTTGTATAAAGCTTTGATTTATGAAATGGTGTATAAATTGTAATTGAATTATGAGATTTTGATGAGGTTATTGAGTTATGGTATTGCACATGGATATGTCATATAAATTTCGTATGTTCAATTGAGATATAAGCATGATTTGTATATGAAAAAATGTGAATGAACGTGTATTAGACATTGGATAGTGCGATTGTATGTGAATGTATTTGGATTGAGGAATGAGAAAAGAGAGAAAAGAAAAGGAAAAAAAATACTGATTTCGTATTGGTTAGTCTTAAGTTTTTCAACGCGATTATGTTTCTCTATTCTTTGTTCACGGATGTCGAAAATTGGTTTCGATTCGATTTGATCCGATGTAAATTCGTTTTGATTTTGCTTCCGCCTTATGTTCCTTTCTTTCGATTTTGCTTTCGTTTCGTATTCGGTTTTCGTTTTTTTGGTTGGGATCTGGTTTCCGGATCGGGTCCCAACAGTTTCTCTTATTTCCATTTGACTTCATTGATTAGTATTGCTTTCTCTTTTGGTTTTAATTATTCAATCACAGTACTTAATCATAACTATTGCTATGGAGCTTTATTTTAACTTAGATAACATAAAATAGGGAGATTTATTTTTATTTGTAATTTTATAGTAGGAAATTATTTAAACACCAAAAATTAAAGATTTGTAGAAAATTACTTAAGTCAAGATTAATTATAAATGGTAAACCTCTTATTAATTAAGTTTTATAATGAATAAATTATCGTTGGATATTCAATTTTATCCAAAAGTTTATATAGATATTGAATTTTAATGATAAAATATGCTTTTAGTTATGTCCTTATGTACTGCTAATTTATTGGGGCCCTTCTCTTTACTTTGCCCAGGGCCTACAAAACATTAAGAACGGCCTTAGGAGTGGATAAGGAGGCACTTAGGGAGGGATTTTTGAGTGTCCATACAAATTGATTTTGTTTAGTATTTAGATTAATTCATTTATATTCCACATGAAATGAAGATGAATATTTTAGCTAGGGATATTTTTGCTTTTGTATTTTAAATATGATAAAGGTTGAATTTTACAATTCTTTATAGACTATATATTATTTATAAATTCAATCTTTTAGTCGATTACATTTGATAGTATGTATGCAATTAAGACATACATTAATGTACTTATATTGATTTTAATGTATATATAGATGTTGCCTACTTAATGACAAGAGTTTGCTCTTACATTAACAAATTATAATTAACGAAAGAATAAATTGTTTCTTTTTTGTTACAAATTATTGTGTAGAAAAATCACTTTATTGCCTTACTAAGACTTAAATTGTTGTAATATATATTCAACATTGTTCTTGTAGTTTGAAACTATTGTATTGCCTTAGTCAAAACCTAAAACAACATTTTTTATTTTGTTGCCTAATCAAGAATTTTGTTGTTATATATTTATAGAAGCACCACTTTATTTAATGGTATAAATTATATTGCCTTAATAAAAATAATTTTACTTACAGTTATGCTTTTTTCTATTGCCTAAAATATTTTTTGTTGTAGTGCCTCTCAAAAAGAGTAAATAAATATAAACTCGCATTTTTAAAAAATGTAATCAACATCCAATGTTAGTAAATTTCATAATCAACGGTGTAAATTAGGGATGTTCAGAACTCATCCTCAGTAACAGGCAAACAAATATAGAACTAGAAAAGTAAAGAATTACATCTAAAATAGTATTCTCTTTGACCCCTACCATCTATCCTAATATAAAACCTTAAAATCACCATGTTTCTAGGATGATTGGTATTTCTTTTTGTAATTTATGGATAGTGTACATATATAACAAATGTTATTTGATTAGGTAAATTTTATATAGAGTAGATGAGCCTTTATAGTAAGAATGCACAAATTTCTTCTCTTTGTAACCTTAAAATAAAATGGGATTTTTGTTAAGTGTCTAGTCTTATTTTGAGAATTTCTACAATTGTTGAAAATTTTATAGTTCATGGGAATGATGCATAAGTGAAGACAAGACGAATGACTGTTGGATGAAGCTCTTCTGAGGAAACAAAGTCATTTTGGGTGATACATATCCATGTCCTTTACTTACAAAAGACTATGTATCAATCGTGTAAGTCTCTAGAACCATGTGAAGAAGGATGTGAAGGACAAATACATACATGATCGTATACATGCTCATGTTTATGACGTACAAGACTTTGTGTGGCGACTGTGTAACTCTCTATAACTTTATATATCTACGAAGCGACAATGGAAGAGATATGGTCACTTACATGATTGTGTATGTGACCATGTACAGTGTAAAAAACCTATTTCAGAATATAAAAGAAAAAAAGATGTAGGTTTAAATGTTGTGAGCCCCCAGACTCTATTTCATTGCGGGATTTCGGACTGGGTGAAGATGATGATGATGATGATGTTTAAATGTTATGAGTGATCAAAACACTAAAAGGTAAGAAAAAATAGAAAGTAGAAAAAGATTATCATCCTTTTTATTATTTTCAAGGTTAGTTTGAGTGTTTATTAATTGAAATATCAGTTTTTGTTTCAATCTTAAAACTTGGTTTGTGGTTGTAGGGTGAGATAAACATTATAAATCCTTGTTTAAATTTAGTAAATTTGCTTTTCAATTTAGCCCATAGTTTTTTCTCTACACTAGAGGGTTTTTCTCGTAAATCTTAGTGTTTGCTTCATTATTAATTTTCTTATTCTCATTCTGATTTGTTGGTAAAAGTTGAAGAGTGATTTTATTGTTGATCTTTGGTTGATCTTTTAGAGATTTGTGTTATTAGCTCCTAACAAGTGATATCAGAGTCATCGTGATGGAAGGTGAAAAATATCTCTATGATCAAGTTGACATCAACAAACTATGTTATTTGGAGGCTCATGATGGAGGACCTTTTATATTGCAAGGATCTCTTCAATCCTATTATTGTGGAAAAAGGAGAGAAGGTTGATCTTCCTTCAAAACCTGAGAAGATTTTATATACATAATGGGAAAAGATGAAGTGAAAAACTCTAGGCACAATTTGACTTGGATTGATATCAACATATTTAACCATATGTCTTAAGAAATAGATCCCCTTAAGTTTTGAAAAAGGTTGGAAGGTCTCTATGAAAGAAAGATTTTCCATAACAAGGCCTCTATAATTAAAAGACTATAAAACTTAAAGCTAAAAGTTAGGAAATCTGTGTCGAAGCATCTAAGTAATTTCCAAGATATATTCAATAAACTTACATTTATGAAGATCGTTCTAGATGAGGAGCATCAAGCTTTGTTCTTATTGAGACCACTACTAGATAGGTGGGATACGTTAGTGGCAACAATTAGTAACTCAGGTACTAAAGTTATGTTCTCTTTGGATTTAATCAAAGAGAGTATATTCAATAAAGAAATCAGAAGAAAAGAGATAAGAGTTGACAACGTGCAGCTTTCATGGTAGAAAGCAAGGGAAGGAATAAGAACAGAGGTCCTAGTGTGGCAAGTTTAAGAACCAAACAAAGTCTAAAGGTGATAAAGGGGTGTAGACATGCCACTATTGTGACAACCTAGGACACATTAAAAGCTTCTTCTACAAGTGGAAGGAGGATCAAAAGAAACAATATCATCAGAATGATGGAGATGAAAAGAATACAACCACAACTGCTACAAGCACAGATGACAAGGTGTCCTTAGTTTATTTAGCAAATGAATGTCTTCATATCAGTAATTATGGAATTGAGTGGCTGATTGACACAGGAGTTTTATATCATTATGTTCTAAAAGTATAGTACCTCTCAAGCTATAAAATTGGAGACTTTGGTGGCATAAAAATGGGAAACAAATGTTCTACTAAGATTGTTGGTATAGGTGATATCTGAGTTCAAACAAACATTAGACACTTTTTGACCTTGAGAGATGTACAACACATCCCTAATTTAAGGCTAAATTTGTTATCAACAATTGTGTTAGATCAACAAGGATTCTAGCACACTTTTAGGGATAGGAAATTGAAACTACCGAAAGGAGTAATGACTATTACTCGAGAAGATTTATGTTACACATTGTATAAGACACATTTAAAGGTGTGTGGTGGTGGAGCAGTATATATAGTTAAAGAGGAAACTTCTCTAAATCAGTAACATCAATGATTAGGGCATATAAGGGAGAAGGGAATGAATTTACTGGCTATTAAATCCTTTATCCCAACTAAAACACCCTACTACTTATTCCTTATGATCATTATTTGGAAAGAAAGCAACATAAAGTTTCTTTCAAGTGGAGGAGTCACTAGGAGGTAACTAATATTTTGCTACATTTATTGATGATGCTTCGAGGAAGACTTAGGTATATATGTCAAAATAAAAGAGTCAAGTTTTTGAAACTTTCTAAAAGTTTCATGATAATTAAATGAAAAATGAGTGGAAGTTGAAGCGTCTATTAACAAATAATAGAGGTGAGTATACTTCTAAGGTGTTTGAAGATTATTGTATATCATATAGCATTATAAATGATAAGACTGAACTAGGGACTTCATATCATAATGGTGTTGCTAAGAGGATGAACATAACAATTGTTGAGAAGGTTCATTGTATGTTCATAATGTCTAATTTGTCGAAGATGTTTTGGAGTGGAGTAGTTAGAATTGGAATCTATTTCGTCAACTATGCTCCCTCATTTCCTTTGAATTTTGAGATTCGAGAGAGAACATAGACTAATAAAGACCCCGTATATCATCACCTGAGAGTATTTGACTGCAAGTTATTTAAGCTCCAATCTAAGGATCAGAGACAAAAGCTTGACTCAAAAGTGATACCTTACATCTTTGTTAAGTATGATGATGATCAGTTTGGCTTCAAACTCTATGAACTAAAGAAGCTTAAAGTGGCCAAGAGCAAGGATGTGGTATTTTAAGAGCACAAGAGAGGTTTTGATCTTTTGAGAGGAGATAAAGTTACTCGTTAATTCTTCTATGATTTTTACTACCTCTGAGTAGTCTACAAGTGAACGAGATGAAGAGTGTGAACAAATGCACGTTGATGGTGAATAGATATAACCTAGTAATGATGAGCTACTAAAACCACATCTAGACAATGTTGAACATGAAATCATTAAGAATAATAAGCAAGGGGAGATATTGGATCTAATAATGAATAACATATAGGTTCGAAGGTCAATAAGGGAGAAAAGACCTTTTAATAGATATCTAGGTGTAGAATACCTGTTGGTTACTATTAAAGAGGAGCCTAAGAATGTGCAAGAGATTGCATCTTATAAAGATAAAATTTTTTGGGTTGCATCTATGAAGGAAGAGACGAATTCTCTGAAGAAGAATGATAAATATGAGCTTGTGAAGCTTCTGAAAGACAAAATGGCATTAAATATTTTTTTTAAGATGAAGAAAGATGGTAACAAGACAATGAAGCATAACGCAAAGCTAGTGGTGAATGGGTTCAGTCAAAAAAGGCTATAAATTTTGATGAAATCTTTTAACTAGTGGTTAAGAAGACCTAAATTTAATTAGTATTAGGTTTGACTACCTATTTGCATCTTGAATTGGAGGAGTTGGATGTTAAAATTGCTTTTTTGCATAGAGATTTAGAAAAGGAGATATACATGGAGCATCCATAAGGTTTTAAAGCTAAAGGTAAGGAGAATCCAGTCTACAAGTTAAAGAAAAATTTATATGTGTTAAAACAAGCTCCAACATAGTGGTATTAGAAGTTTGATTCCTTTATGATGAATTGTGGTTACAAGCAAACTTATGTCGATGCTTATAGGTATTTCAAGAATTTCACAAGTGAGAACTTCATCTTTCATCTTCTATATGTTGATGATATATTGATTGTGAGTCAAGATGTTGTAAAAATCCAAAAATTGTAGGAGCATTTGTCTAAATCTTTTGATATGAAAGATTTGGGACCTGTAAGGTATATTTTAGGCATGGAAATAACCTAGGATAGGAAGAGTAGGAAACTATGGTTGCTACCGGAAAGATATATTAAACAGGTACCATAAAAGGTTCAATAAGAAGAAAGCCGAGTCAGGTAGCATGCCACTGGCACCTCACTTCAAGATAAGTAACCGTGCATATCCCTCAATAGAAAAGAAGAAATATGGTATGTATTTTTTTCATACTCATTTGTTATGGGGTCTTTGATGTATATAATAGTGTGTACAAGGTCAATATTGTACTAACTATTGAGTTAGTGAGTAGATTCTTGTCTAATCTAAGTAAGGTTTATTAGGAAGCAGTGAAATAGATTTTGAGATACTTGAGAAGTACTTTAAAGTAAAATTTATGTTTTGGTGGTGGTGATTCAATTCTAGAAGGTTATACAAATGCATATATGGTTAAAGATCTTAATCGAAGAAAATCCACTTTTGATTTTCTGTTCAAATTTACAAGAGAAGTCATTTCATGGCAATCCTAGCTACAAAAGTGTATAGCTTTATCTATAACTGAAGCAGAGTATGTAGTTTTAATGGAAGCTAGTAAGGAGATTCCTTCAAAAGTTAGATGTAAATCAAGAAGACTATGTAGTATTTTGTGATAATCAAAGTGCTACTGATTTGAGCAAAAATATTATGTATCATTCCCCCATAAAACACATAGATGTTGATGTTCGTGATTAAAGATCAATAATTAATGTTGAAGAAGATTTATATGAACATTAGTGGTGTTGATATATTGACTAAAGAGGTTCACAGAAGCAAGCATAAGCTTTGTAGCAAACTCGCTCAAGTAGATATTGAAGCATAATGTGTCTTCCCTATAATTAGGCTGTAAGGAGAGATTGTTGATTGTCTAACCCTATTTTGAGAATTTTTGTGACCGTTGACATATTTATAGTTAGTAAGAATGATAAAAGAGTGAAGACAAGATGAATGACAGTTAGATGAAGCTTTTCTGGGGAGACTTGATCATCTAGGATGATATACGCCCACGTCCTTTACTAATACAATCATGTGTATCAACTGTGTAAGTCTCTAGAACTATGTGAAGAAGGACGTTAAGGGCAAAGACATCCACGGGCATATAAGATCATGTGTGACAACTGTGTAACTCTATAACTATGTATATCTACGAGTTAGGCAATATTGGAAGAGACATGGTCACTTATATATCTATGTATATGACCATGTACGGTGTAAAAAACCTATTTCAAAATATAAAAGAGAAAAGGACAAAGGTTTAAATATTGTGAGTGGCCAAAACACTAAAAAGTGAGGAAAAAGAGACCAAAAGTAGAAAAATATTTTCATCCTTTTTATTATTTTCTAGGTTGGTTAGAGTGTTTATTGATTGACATATCAACTTTAGTTTCAATCCTGAAACTTAGTGAGACAACTTGTTATGAGGTGAGATATTAAAATTTGTAATCCCAATTTGAATTAGTGACTTACTTTTCAGTTTGGCCCGTAATTTTTTCCTTTACTTTGCAAAATTTTTGACATAAATTTTGATTTTGGCTTCGTTATTAAGTTTCTTATTCTCATACTGATTTGTTGGTTAACGTTGGATCCTGATTTGCTTTAAATTTTAATTATTATTGGCTTAATGATTTATTCATGCTTGGTTGTTTGTTAAATTATTTATTATTTTAGAATTGGGTCATTAATGTAGTAGGCTTGAATAAAGATTGAAATTAGTTAGAAAGATGGGTAGTTAGTTAGAATTAATGGGGAGTTAATGATTGGAGGTGTAGAGACATAAAAGACAAAATAAGGGCAAAATAGGAAAGTCCAAGTTAGTGAAGGGCAAAGCTGGAAGGAATAGGTTTTTGGTGTTTAAAAATTAGAATTAGAAGAAGGAGTTTGTCGTTGGCAACCAAAGGGGAGAAGGAAAGAGAGAAAACGTGAGGGAGAGAAGAGAAGGAGAAGAAAAATTGAAAACCTAGGGAAGAAGGAGGAAAAAATTTTGGAAAGAAGGGAAGAATCAAGCTTCTAAAGGTAAGTTATTAATCTCTTCTTCTTGTTGATGGAAGATATATGTTGTTGTGTTGTGAATGGAGAATTTTAGAGAGAGAAAGGGGTTTTGTGTTGGGTGTTGGATTGGAGGAAGGAGATGGGTTTCTAAGTTGGGTTTTGGGTTTCCTAACTTATATAGACTATGGGTAGGTTGAATTTGACTTTGATTAGGGTTAATTTCATTTGATTATGATTATGGAAATTTGGGGATTTCCATTTGGATTGGAAATTTAATGAGGATTTTTGGGTTATGTTAGGAAATCAAGAACCTACCCAAGAGCAAGAGGAAGGGCACCATTGAAGTTGGATTTTCAAGAGTATAAGGTGGGTAATTTATTTATAGTTATTGTGTAATGGGCAAAATGCCTTGTGTGTGTATATATGTGTATGTATATGCTTGAATTGATAAATTGTGAATTGCCATGTTGTGTTTATGTTATGTTATGCATTGAAAGATGTATAACATTGTGATAAAGATTGAATTGTGAGCATGATTATGTTATGTCTTTTAGCATGGCATTTTGATTGAATGGAAAGAAGAAAAAAATCATGAGAATATGAACTTGAGAATGATTGAATTAAGCTTGATATGTAAATGATTGAATTAAGTATGGGATTTGATTGTGTTTGGGCGAGAGAGGAACCGTTTCTTTAGTCACGTGCACATTGACGTCAAGCCTTCTCCCAACTACCCGCTTGTGGCCCACGAGATCCAAAAAGTGGACTCATTTTGTTCATAGAGTAAACTTAGGTTTCTCTATTTTGTTCACGGAACCCTCTAGCCAAATTGTGTGTGCATTAGCATTTGGATGTGTTATGTTATGATGTGAATGGTGTGTTATGATTGAATGATAAATGACATCAAGTGTGTTTAATGGGATGGTGTATTGAATTATGAGATGTGTATGAAAATTGTGAATGCTAAGATTTCTTGTTGGTCCTTTTGGATATTGTATATATGTGATTGTATGGCTCATTGTCAATGGCTATGAATAAGTTAGCCACTGATCCGTGTAGAACCCATAATTTTTCTCCTCAGATGCAGACCGAGAAGAGTGACGACCCTTGCAAGGCATTTGGACACTCCAAGATAGCTAGGAGTCTTTTGTATTAAGTAGTAACATTTGACTGGCTTTATAGGCATATCAACTATGACCTTCATTTGTATTTTGTATTAAGTTGATGTATGTGTTGATATGTAAGTAAAGCTTGTTCAAACATTGAATTTTGTTTTCAAATGAGAATGAGAATTGAGAAGTTCCTTTTGTATGATTATGTTTCATTAAAGCTTGAGAATGATGGATGAGCTTATTCTTGGTTGAGATTTTCAATTTGTTGCTAGTGTTAGAAGAATATCTTGATATTGTGAAGGATGTGTGTGATGAATCCTTTGGAGTTGAGTTTCAATGATGTTTGTAGTTGTTTAATGGATTTGAAGTGGTTTTTGTGGTATTGGAGAAGAATATGAGGTAAGGGGATGTTAGGATGGGTTTAGGAACCTTTGGAGGGGTCTTGGAGGGTGAAAAATTTGTGACACCCGAAAGTTACACAGCCTGCCCTTGTGATTTCACATGGGCCGTGTGTTTGACACTATTTCACCCGAAGGTTACACTGCCTAACCATGTCATTCCACACGGTCCTTGCATTTTGACCCTAACAATGACAGAATGTCAATTTTGAGTCTTCACAAAAGTTGTAGCCCTAGATGTCTTCTTTCCAATCGTCTAAAAACGAAGTCAATCCGACACCTATAGTCAGAGTTATAGCGTTTTCGCCAAATCATGTTCAATAGGAGGAAAGATATGAACATGTTGGATTTGTTTGGCCATAACTTCTTTGTCCGACCTCCGATTGAGGTCATTCTTAAGGCGATAGATTCCTAACACGTTTTTCTACTTTTAAATAAAAATTGATAGCCTTTGGATCTAAATTCAAAAGGTTTATTGGAAGGAAACGAGGGGTCGGTTTGGAGAGAGTGATTGGGATATGAACATACCTTGGATTTTAAGCATATCTTGAGTCGTAGGGCTCCGATTAAGGTGCTTCTTGTTTCTAAATAAACTAGAGACTAAGAGCTACCATTTTGAAGAAGTAAATTGTGATTTTGTGATTTCGTTGTGTGGGCTCACCTTTGTGGCTTGAGATGTCATGCGAATGAGGATTTTTCGATGAGGGTTAAAGAGCTTGGAAATCCGCTTATGTTTTTTTGACTCCAGTTTGATAGTTGGGCTTCAGAAACGGGGCGCAACAGCTAAATTTGAAGATCTTTTTTTCTTGCTAATCTTTGGTTGGTTTTTTAGAGAGTTGTGTTATTTTCTCCCAATAATTTTAAACCTAAAAGTTCAATGAAATTGATATATACATCTCTTTTACCGAAATTATTAATTAATGGTCACAATGAGTTTCACCTATGATGTCCATGTAGAAGAGGTATTGATTTAGCTAACTAGAATTCCCCACTATGTTTTGTGTTTTTCTTCAAACAGATAGCAGTTTCTGGGCAAAAGGCAGAAAAAGGATCGAAAAGAGGATTTTGCAATTTAGAAAATGTTAAAAACCAAGGAAAATGTAGGGCCAAAATTGGGATAACATCTTAAACTCAAAGATTTAGAATTCAATAAGGATAGGACACTAGGAATGTTTTATATCTCAAAGAGAGTAACGAAAATGTTAGAGAGTTTAATGTGATTTAAGAGTTTAAAAATATTTTAGAAAGTTAATTTATTATGATATTTTATATAACTGAGCTATATCATGACTTTAATAGTAACTTATTGACTTTGATAATGATATTTTCTATAACTGAGCCATAACATGACTTTAATTGCAACTTTTGACTTTTATAAGGTTGATTATTAGAAAGTATCCATCTAATTGATAGAAAAAGACTAGCAGTTAAACGAGGAATACAGAGTTGAATTTTCAGCAAGAGAGAAGTGGCAAAGGATAAGAAACAAATCCTCTATTCTTGTAAATCAATTCCCTTCATATTTCAGTAAGTATCATCCATACATTTGTACCTCACAAAGTATATGGTTGCAATCTTGAAAGTAACGTCTACTGTAATTACTAAGCCTTAAATTCTACTGGCTAGGTATAATTACTATATGAGTCAAAATGTTAGTGGAGCTCATCATTTGTTGTAGCCTCATGTTTATAAATCATAATCACAAATCTAATTGGAGCTGATTTCGGCCATTTGTGGTTCTGGAGGAACCTGAAACTATTAAGAAAATCAACCGGATTAGAGCAGATTCACAGCTAAATAGGATTGAAGGAATATTGAATAGACATGCAAATTTTACATGAAAATCAGGGTAAAAATCACAGGTAAGGATAGAAGAATTTTACTACTAAAAAATTTTGAGAATTATAAGGAGAAAAACTAGACCCACAAAAAATACATAGACTATTTGTCTCTCTCTCTTTTTTCTATCTCACCTCACGTCTCTCATGTTATTATACCCATACTCTCTCTTTGTTCATCTCCTGCCTAGTTATAGGCAAGAGAATGAAGATATGGTCAACCAAATTGGCCAATCATTCTTTGTTGTCTTATTAGTGCCTAACATGCCAACCAAGTTTGACAATTCTCCTACTTGAAGATTTGATTGAAAGTCAATTAGATCTTTATACTATTCTTTCTACCTTATCGCTTCATATTGCTTACATCTCTACTAAGCTGCTTCAAGATCGATACCGTATAAGCTTGTCAACATTAATTGCTTTTGTTATAAAATCTGCCAGGTTATCCATTGTTTCTGTATGTCCACCGTTTCTTCCTTCACTTTCCCACGAACGAAGTGATATTGAACTTGAATTTTCTATCTTTGGATGAAATGTTGGATTCTTTTCAAGATGCAAAGCACTCTAACTATCATAATACAGAGTAATATTCTTTTGTTTATGCCCAAGTTCTTCCAACAGCATCTTCAACCACATTGCTTCTTTACTAGCTTGTGTAGCTGCTATATATTTTGTTTCTATTGTTGACATAGCCACAACTGATTGTAGTTTTGAAACCTAGCTCATAGTTCCTCTAGTATAAACATATATCTTGTAGTGGATTTACTTTTATCAAGATCACCTTCATAATCAGCATCAACATATCCTCTGACAATAAAATCTAATCCTCTGTAACATAATGCAACATCTGAGGTTTCCTTAATATATTTGAGAATCTTCTTAACAGTATTCCAGTGCTCTCGACTAGGATTTTCCATGTATCTACTAACTACTCCCATTGCATGTGCAATGCTTGATCTTGTACAAATCATAGTGAACATTAAGCTTCCCACTGTTGATGCATACGGTACTTGAGACATCCCCATCCTCTCTTCTTCATTTCTAGGACTCATACTTGAGGATAACTTGAAACTAATAAGAATAGAGTTATAAATTGACTTATAATCTTACATGTTGAATTGTCGTAAGATCTTCTTCAAATAATTCTTATGAGAAAGTCAAATCTTCCTATTATTTTTTTCTCGGTGAACATGCATCCCTAGAATCTTGTTTACTAGTATTAAGTCCTTCATTTCAAATTCCCTAACCAACTATGTCTTCAATTCTTTAATACGATCATTATTGGGGCCTGCTACCAACATGTCGTCTACATACAACAGCAAGACTATAAAATCATCTTTCTCAAACCTCTTAAAATATGTACAAAGGTCTACATTCAGTCTACTGTATCCAAGGCTCATGATGAAGAAATCAAATCTCGTATACCAACACCTCAATGCCTGCTTTAAACCATACAGAGATTTGTTTAACCTGCAAACCAAGTTCTCTTTCTCTTTTTCTTCAAAACCTTCTAGTTGGAGCATATAAATTTCTTCTTCAAGATATCCATAAAGAAATGCAGCTTTCATATCTAACTGCTCAAGATGCAAGTAAAATGTAGCATACATCGCCAGGATTACTCGAACTGTGACGAGTTAAACCATAAGAGAAAATATTTCATTGAAGTTAATTCCTTCCTTCTGAGCATATCCTTTTCCCACCATTCTAGCACGATATCGCTCTACTTGATTGTCTCCACTCTATTTGATCTTGTAAACCCATTTATTGCCAATAGGCTTTCTTCCTTGTGGTAGTTATACCAACTCCTATGTCTTATTCTTATGCAGAGCTTCAATTTCTTCTTGCATTACTACCATCCACTGAGATGTATCTGAACTATTTATTTCTTCTTGAAGAGTTGATGGCTTTCTGTCCTCAATTAAAAGACAATATGCAATATTGCTCTCTATAATATAATCTGAGTGCTAGCTTGGTGCTCTGCTTGTATGAGTTGGTCTACGAGTATGTGAAACATCATATTTGACTGGTTCTTACTCCTCGTGTTGTGGTATAGTTTTAGAAGAATCATTTTGATCAAATTCCCTTTCCACTTGTACTGTTGTAGTCTTTGAATTCTCTTTTGAACTGTTAACATCTTCTGTTTGCTCTTAATCATTATCTTCCAAGAAAATAACATCTCTGTTGATAAAAATCTTATAGGCAGTGGGATCCAAAGATGATACCCTTTTCCTTCAACATATCCCAAAAAATACATCTTCTGGATTTTAGATCCAACTTCGTAGTTTTTTGGGCATTGAACTTCATATAGGCAGAACTTTTAAATATATGGAGGTCAGAATAATCCACTGGTTTACTAGTCCACATTTTCATCGGTGTCTTTAACTCAATTGCAATTGATGGAGCTCGATTCACCATACAACAGGTGGTATTGACCGCTTCTACCCAAAATTTCTTATCTAAGCTTGCAGTTCACAACATCACTATTATTATTTTCAACAGAGTTCTATTCATCCACTCTGTTACTCCATTTTGTTGAGGAGTGTATGCTATTATGAACTACCTTTTGATGCCTTCTTGCTTGTAGAATTCATCAAATTCTTTACCAGTATATTCGTCTCCATTATCTGAGTGCAAACACTTGATCTTCTTACTCGATTCGAGTTCCAACAGTGCTTTATAAAATTTAAAAGTTGAAAACACATCTGCCTTTCTCTCGATAGGAAACACCCAACATCTCTTTGAATAATCATCAATGAATGATACAAAGAAATTTGCTCCTCCTAAAGACGTAACTGGTGCTTTTCATACATCAGAGTGAATCAATTCTAGAATTCGTTTACTTCTGAACTTTGATATGTTGAACTTCAATCGATGTTGTTTACTCATAATGCAATACTCACATAAGGGTAGTGACACCTTTGTGAGATTTGGAAGTAGATTCTTCTCTACAAGTATCTTCATTCCTTATTCTAACATATGTCCAAGATTCTTATGCCACGTCATTGCAGATTTGTCATATGGACTAGTCTCCGCAACGGATGCCTCTCCTTTTTGCAAAGTTACTCCCTTCAGCACACACAAATTTGCAACAACCTTCTTTGCTTTCATAAATACAAATGCACCTTTAATCACTTTTATGATCTTGTTTTGAATCTCAAATCTGAAACCGAGATCATCTAGATGTCCTATAGATAATAAATTCTTCTTCAGGCCTGCCACATGTTGCACTTTTTCAATAATCTGAGTTGTCCCATCATACATCTTTAACTTGATGGTGTCGAAACTAACGATCTTTAGAGCTTGATCATCACAATTGTTCACAGATCCCCCAGAGACAGATTCATACTGATGGAACCATTCTCTTCGAGAAGTCATATGAAAAGTAGCTGCTGAATCGAAAAGTCATACATCAACAAATTTTATTTTACCTCCAATAGTCGTTGCCGCTTTACTGACCATTGCACCTCCATCATCTGAAGTATTTGCCGCATTTCTTTGAGGAATAGATTCTTTCTTATTTAGATTCCAAAATTCCTTCTTCAGTGCTCTTTTTTGCAACAATTTTAGCACTTGAAATTCTTCTTACTATTAGATTTTGATCTACCATGATTAGCTTGGGTCATGTTTCATTGATCTTCCTCTCGTCACCGCCAAGGCCTATGCTTATTGCGAATTTGCTAGCTTGTCTTCCATATTTTTACGTCAACTTTCTTCTTCCAGAATAGCAACTGCAATATTGTCGAAGACTAGAGTACCTATATTGTTTGTTGAATTGATAATGAGTTGAGCAAAAAAATCTGGTAGACATCGGAGTAGAAGTTCCGCATATTCACTTATCTTTATTATTTGCCCCAATGACGTGAGTTGGGAAAATAAATATTTAAAGTATTTAAATGTAACATCCCACCCCCGACGGGAAGGGTAAAATGGTAATTTGGTCAGGAGTGAGAGTGAATAGGGCTTATTTGGCATTTTTATGCATACTGGTATTTGTGAACAGTGAATTTTTACACATGAAAAATAATCGTACATGAATTCATGATATTTCTCGGTATTGGGTCTAAATGGAATTTTATAGTGAACAATGTGAAATTTGTGTTTGAAAATTTTATTGGAGTGAATTTTTGTGTGTTTTATATTTTAAGGGAATTTTAGAAATTTTTTGGAGAAAATTTCCGGACTGAAAAAATCGCCAAGTGGCAAACCGGTTGATTTTCGGTATCGAAAGTTTCTATCCAATGGCACTACAATAGTGAGTATATTATTTTGGATTTGAAATTAGGACCATTGGAATGGAATGGGTCAAATTAAGGAAATCCTATTACATATTTTGTCTTTTCCTTATTTTGTTGTTTTCTTAGAAAAATGCCAAGTGTCCTTGCCAAGTGTCCCACCATTTAAAGGTTTTGTTTTATCCTCACTCTTTTCAATCCATTGAATACGGCAACTCATTGAAAAAAGATCAAGTTTTTGCTTATTTCTTCATTCCATCCAAAAACCTTCTTTTCCTTTACCTCTCCATCGATTTTTCTCCTTCTTAAAGTGTCTCTTCCTCCAACCTTATGAGCCTTCCTTCATGCATTCAAGCTATCTTCTTATCATGGTAATTGTGTATGTGGAGTGAAGTAGGAAAGTGAGGTGGAGAAGTTGTTGGAGAATTGAAGAGTTGGAAGCTTTGATTAGGTAAGTGTATGGTTTAAGCTTTACTTATGCATTTCATGAATGAATTAGTAGTTAGTTACATTGATTGGAAGTTATTGTTCATTATATATGATGTATGATGCATGAAGTGTAGGAAAATCCCGGGGTAGGCATCACATGTCCACAGTGCGAAATTTAAAATTTTGAGTCCCGGGACATTCCCGAAAGCCAGGATCCATGTGTATGTACAAACAATCAAACCATAACGACCAAAGGAGACCATCTCTAACGGTATCCACGCAGAGGTCGGAAAACCTAACCGGGACAAACTCTTTTGACCCGAGAATAGATAAACTAAAGAGAAGAGTGCTAGCTCTTACCTTAGCCTTGGAGAGCAAGTGAGATGATCTTGGTGGAGCCTTGGAGAAGTAGAAGCAACTTGAATGGAAGAGATGAAGAAGATGAAAAACAAATTTTCCAAAGCTTAACTCTTAAGCTTTCGACCTTCACCATTCATCACCGTGCAAGCCTCCTCCATTCCCTACTTATTTATGTATTTTAACAACTTAAAAGACATATGAAAGGGTTGGTTGAATGGCTATCCACGTTGGTAGGCATAAAATGCCTTAAAATGCTAAATCATCATTAAGTTTGACTTTTCAAACTTAACTAATCCTCTCCATTTTAGGTTCCACCGAAAATCATATATATATATATATATAATTAATTAATTATTTACTTAATTAATTAATATATATATAATTGCTGAAGTGGTCCAGTCAAACTGGGGTCGGTCCTACCGGCCTGCCGGGCCCCGCCGGCGAAAAATCACCGGAAACGGTTTTCAGCAATGTCGATATCGCAATCTCATCGGGACATATCCCAATCTCATCGGGATCCATTTAATCCTATTGCTCTCCAGATATCGGATCTCATCAAAACTATTTCTGATTCTCCGAGTCACTCTTATGCGTGTGACCCATTAGGTTCCCGGTTATGTTGGCCACTTATAACAAGTATATAAACCTTTATATTAATGTGCTAATGAAACATTTTCATCAACTCATGCATGCCATATAGTCTAACTATATATGAAAACCTTGAAACCGATTAATCCATCATTAATCACTAGATTTCCACATAATTCAAGGACACCAAATAATCATGCTAAGTATCTCTAGGTAGGCTACACGTTATCAAGATTACTCCGGCACTTGTCACAAAAATTGCGACGGCCAAAATAACGAAGATAACGGAATAAGCTAACGAGACGCTAAAGTGACCTATTCGATATCCAAAATTATTGGAAACCTAAATTCAAGAATCTCAACTTGGAATGCATACCACATCAATATAACACATTTTAATCACTATAAAAATGATTCATGGCATTGGAACAGAAAATAACACAATCAATCATTCCAAACAAAACAGCCCCAGCAAGTTTCTCAAAACTGCTAAGCTCAACATTTGCTCAAAATGACCATTGAAACACTTTCAATAAATACTGAGAAAATTACAGAGGTTAAAACATGTTCCCAACATGCTCCATGAATTTTCAGGATTTATTTCCCACAAAACTCATTGAACCTCAGCAATCTAGCGAACCAGAATCTGTGTTCTCCAACACAGACATTCCCATCAACACACAAGTAATTCGGAAATAAATGGTAAATCACCTTGAAAACATTTTTCCATCCACAGAGACATTCACAAACATCTTAGGGACATGTCGGTGAAAACCAATCCGAAAAACCATTTTTCTAAAATTTCTTCTCGAATTTACAAGCATACCTGTTTCAGAAACTATCAACAAGACAGCATCCGAAACTTGAGGGAATTAAATAGCAAAACCATATCAAATCAAATTGATAAATTCTCATCTTTCACAAAAATATTCTATAACATGTTATGAACAATTCTGAGCAAGAAATTTCGAAAACATGCATCTCTATACTGATTCGAAATTCACACAAATAACATGCATCAGCAGCTCAATTCACTAAGGAACTCCGACCTAGTTATCATTTCGACTGTTTATACAACACAAGTGGCTCTGATACCACTGTAGGAAAATCCCGGGGTAGGCATCACATGCCCACAGTGCGGAATTTAAAATTTTGAGTCCCGGGACATTCCCGAAAGCCAAGATCCATGTGTATGTACAAACAATCAAACCATAACGACCAAAGGAGACCGTCTCTAACGGTATCCACGCAGAGGTCGGAAAACCTAACCGGGACAAACTCTTTTGACCCGGGAATAGCTAGACTAAAGAGAAGAGTGCTAGCTCTTACCTTAGCCTTGGAGAGCAAGTGAGATGATCTTGGTGGAGCCTTGGAGAAGTAGAAGCAACTTGAATGGAAGAGATGAAGAAGATGAAAAACAAATTTTCCAAAGCTTAACTCTTAAGCTTTCGACCTTCACCATTCATCACCGTGCAAGCCTCCTCCATTCCCTACTTATTTATGTATTTTAACAACTTAAAAGACATATGAAAGGGTTGGTTGAATGGCTATCCACGTTGGTAGGCATAAAATGCCTTAAAATGCTAAATCATCATTAAGTTTGACTTTTCAAATTTAACTAATCCTCTCCATTTTAGGTTCCACCGAAAATCATATATATATAATTAATTATTTACTTAATTAATTAATATATATATAATTGCTGAAGTGGTCCAGTCAAACTGGGGTCGGTCCTACTAACTGCCGGCCCCCGTAAGCAAAAAAATCACCAGCGGTTTTCAAGAATGTCGATGTCGCGATCTCATCGGGACATATCCCAATCTCATCGGGATCCATTTAATCCTATTGCTCTCCAGATATCGGATCTCGTCCAAACTATTTGATGATTCTCAGAGTCACTCTTATCGTGTGACCCATTAGGTTCCAGTTATGTTGGCCACTTAGATTAACACTTAATCGAGCAAGTCATGGCGGTATCTAGCAACATATCATGACCCCAATTGACCGGAAAGTAATTGGTTTGACTAATGAAACCATATCACGAACCCTTCCATAGACAATTACTGTGCAATTCGTCCTTTCACCATGCTATACCCCACTTGGTTTGAGTATGGGCAATGTGTCAACTCTTACTAGGCCGATCGGATCAAATCTAGTCCAAGTGTAATCGGTTCTCGTCCTAGGACTCATTACTTTATATGTCCATGAAGACCATCTTCATGACATATGTATGCTCGGCGCCGAGACTTCAAAGTAATGATCGATAAGAGGCCATGGGTATCTCTTCTGCTATAATGAAGTGGTGAATCCTCTATTGGCTACTCAATTACCTTGAATACCTCAAGTGTACCCAATCACCACCCTATGAGCAACCTCGAAAGGCAACAAGGAATGGAGTCAAAGTACGTAATCGATGCAAGATATCCTTGAGTACCTCGAGTCTAAGGATACTTGCACCATTGCTATGATGAGATTATCAACGACATTTGTATAGTACATCCATGTGATGATCTCATAGCAGTCATCAATGTACTTACTACCACTAGTAAGCATCCACATGTCAAATCTAAATATCTCAATATTTACGGTTTTACGAGATCCTTTGCTTGATCAAATCAAGGAGTTTGACATATCTAGTCTATCCGGATTAACGATGTCGGTCTCGTTAATCCTATGACTAAGGATAATTTAGATATCTTGACATAATTGCACATGATAGGAATCTCAATAGTATGATCGCATCATAATTTCCTTCATGCTATGTCATGTATCAGGGACTTCATTAATTTGATTAAAGATCATTATCAATTCATAATAAAATGAATATCAAATAAATGAAATATGCCTTGCTTTATTTATTCATAAAGTCTGTACATGACTATGAACAAAATGCGCTAAAGGGGATTGCCTTTAGGGCACTACTCTAACATGAAGGTCATGAAATTTATAGCTTGAATGGTTGGGTAAGGTTATGTTGAGTATGATTTGATAAGGTGAGTATGAATGATGTGGTTTAGAAGTGTTTTAGCTTGATTTTGGATTGATTCTTGATGATTATTCTTGCATGGAAATGAAGAGTTTAGTGCTACCAAATTGTGACTATTAGTCTAAGTGAATGTATGAATGATCTAGTGACTGATTTCTTGTCCATTTGGATGCTTAGTGATGTATTATTGGTATTGGAAGTGATAGGATCTAAGGTTAGTACCAAAGCTGGAAAATTGGTTTTGTCTTGATTACCTTTGCTTTGATCATAACTAATGGTGTGGTTGTGAAACTGAGGTTCGGTTTGTGCCAAATGAAACTTTAGTTGATTGGCTACAATTTTGTGTGAAATAGGTGTTGTCTAATTGTAGCTCTAAGAGGTCAAATTTTTGCTTGGAAAATCTGAGACATGGGCTGTGTGAACAGTACCCGGATTGATGACCTAATTCTTTTGATGATTTTTTTTATTAATTTAGAAGGAATTGTTAAAAATGGTCTTAATTAAAGTTGAAGCCTATCTTGTTATCTTTCCATTGCCACTGATGTTGCAATTTTTCGATATGTACGTTGGGAGTTATGAACTGTTAACTAATGACTGACTATGTGCATTTATGTTGGAACCTAGCCATAAGTGTAGGTTTTGTGAGTATTCTGATTGGAAGCAAATTTAGAGATTTTCATAATTTGAATTGGCACAAATGATCTTCTGGAAAGCTGTAGAGGAAGCAATTATATTGAAAATGAGATATATTATGTTAATTTTGGATAACAGAATTGGGATTTATGAATTTTCAAAGATTGGACTGAAGTTAGGTCATTGACTAGTGGTCAGGGAAGAAACTTGTATGACAGTTTTGAGCTTGTTAATGATGGAATTGGATTCTGAGTCCTTCATGAAAATTGAATTATGAGAGCTTATCTTTCCAGTGATATAAGGTAGTGATTGTCTTGACATTTATGCTAGGAGATATCTTTGCTTTGAAATGTCTTGCTTGATTGGGAAATTCCGATGGGCGGATGCTTTGGTGAATTGTTTGGCCTAGTTAGCAAATGAATTTGATTTCAGGTTGTTTATGAAAGTTGTAGATAACATTGGGATCTTTCTGAGGATATATTATTGTGTAATTTTTCACAAAGGAAATGAGAAGTTATTGAATTTACAAGATACTGTACTGTTTTAGAACCCATTGACTGGGCAGTAACTTTGATTGCATTTTTGACACCATTAGAGGTGAATTTGGCTTTTGTATCCTTCATAAAAATTGTAGAGCTCTCTTTTCTCTATGAAATAGACACCAATTTTGTCCAAATTGGAGTTCGGAGTAGGGAGTTATGACCTAGACAAGTTGGCATGTCGGAGGAAATTGTTTCAGATTTGTCATTTTAATAGGGCTAGTCAACTAGGATTCTTAGACTAGTCGAGTACAACCTGCACTAGTCGACTAGAATTCTTATACCAGTCGACTAGTACATGTATTTTTCCTGCACTAGTCGACTACAACCTCTGACTAGTCAACTAGGATGTGTATTTTTCCTTCTTTTGCTCATAACTTTTCTGTCCAACATCCGATTGACCTGATTCTTGAGACATCGGATTCGTGAAACATTGAATTTCATTTCATGGGAAATTGGGAATTTTTGGACGGGAAATTGATGTGGGTCCGGATGATGATTCTTTGGTCACTGTTTTATTTATTTTTGGACCTATAGAGGTCCGAATTGAAATCTTGTCGATCTTGTTAGATTTCTAATTTTAGGCGGATTTTGGTGATTGAAAATTTGGATTTAGGGCCGGGAAAATCATGAACATGTATTGTACACATTTTAAGCGCTATATGTGCATTCTGAAATATTACTGATTGGATTTTTGGTAATCATTGCATACTGTAACTGGTATAGAGGCACATTTGGAGCGTCGATCCACCGATGCGACTAAGACTTTGAGGTATTAGCTCGGAAGTACAGGTGAGTAACCTAGATGGTTCATTCAATTATTATATGTTCAATGTGGGGAAATAATGGAGGGATTAGGATTGTGTTTATTTATGACTAGGTTCCGGACAGGTAGTCCGATGAATTGGGAGAACTGCCATAGAAGTGTATCTGTTTGTGATTACGTGGTAGTGGCTTCCTCTGTGTGACACTGTGATACATGAATTGATTGTACCGTTACTGCTTAATTGTGATGTGATCAATTGCTGCTATACTGTGCTTCATTTTGTTACCTCTACTGTAGCAAACTAGTTTATATGGACTGTTAAATTGGGCATGTGCATTTCATACACAAATGCATAACCGAATAATAACAACAGTTGTGACCAGAGTCGCCACTGATACTGATACTGAAAAAGAGCCTCGAGCTCGAAAGGAGTTAGTGCATACCTAGAGGGCTCTCCTACTCCCTAGACGCGTCTACTGTACACTGTTTACTGTTTATGCGCTCGATCACAACACTGTAATCAACAGGGTGTCACATATGCATTGCATACATACTTGACTGAATACTAGAAATGAGAACAAGGCCAGAATGCCTTCCAAAATTGTGAATTGCTTATGTGCTGCATGAATTGGGCAAACCATCGATGATGGTTCCTCACTGAGTTCGCAAAACTCACCCAAAATTTGCATCTATTTTTCAGGTCTTGAAGAGTACCCCGTTTGGCACGGGAGTATGTCTCTAGTATCTGAGGGACGGATAGAGGTCGGGATCGGTTTAAATGCGCATTAGTGTCTCATTAGTTATATGCCGAAATCTCTGTAAAAGAATGCTCTGTATTTATAGTGAACCCAATTTGGTTATGACTTTTTTTTCATTAAATGGCTTTTGTAAATTATTATTGAATGATTGTAATAACTGAAAATGTTTATTTATGAACGTGGGCTCAGATTCTTTACTGTCTATTCTGCGCACATGAGTGTAAAAAAAATTCATACTGGGTTTCGACTGACTGATGTAGCTTGCCACCCTCGCGGGGCACGGACTCGGATATCACCAACGATGTCGGGTTCGGGTCACGTGGGAGTGGGGTGTTACATTTAGGTGGTATCAGAGCCTAAAAGTACGAATTTATCTGGGCACAGTCTGAAACATAGGTTAAGTTGCATGCATTTGAGTCGTGTCGTTGCAGACCATGGCAACTGATCCCTAGTCTGAGTCGCACGAGTATAAATCCTACGTGTGAACTTGTGTTAAGTGATTAAGTGTGAGAAAAGTGAGAATGTATCAGAATGTGAGCCCATGAAAGTGTATGAGCAATTAGGAATGGGAAAAAGGACAAATGGATAAGGATAGCTATAGTGTACTGTGGTTATGAACCTTCGATTGTGATATAAGTATGACTACGTTGGCATGGGCTGATGGAGGAAAGAAATGATATCAAAATGAATCAGGGGATTTAAAGTGGTAATATTACGGCGAAAGAAAACAAAAAGTTCTATAGCTTGGAGAGGTCCACTGTGGATATGAGAAACAAATCGATTAAAGTATGCCTATGTGAGATTCAAAGTTTGAGATGATGAGGTAATGAAAGTGTTGACTTGTATATGCGACGAAATGGGAACAATTGGAAATATGGTCCGATCAGGCAGATATGGATTCACTACATTTGTGTTAGTGGATATCATAGATGATGATAGAGAGATTGTAACGATATCAATATTGTACCGTAACAATCTATTTGTAAACAAAAGAGCGAAGTGATTCTAAGGTTAGGAAGAAGTAGAAATGGTGAGACGAAAGCATACAGATGAATTGAAATGGACTCGTGAAACGGTTATGATCATGAGCGCCTGAGTTTGGGACCAAAATGGTTATGCGAATATTATGTTAAGAGTTTGTGAATCAGTATAAGGAGATAGTAGGGGAAAAAGGAAGACTGGAAATTTCTACTAATAGTGTATCGAAAAATTCTGGATTGATTGAATATATGTATATGGAAACAGAAATGGTAAATGGATGGGTAAACAGATAGAGATGCAGTGTATCTATATTCATGAAGGAATATTTTGTCGTGCTTTGGGTGATGTGTTCCCGAATGTACTATCAAGGTGAATACCCTATCATAGATTGGTTGAGGAAATAAAGAGATAAGTAGTAAGGATGAGATGACAGTGTATAAGTCAAGTTGATATGACCTTAAAAAGGCCAAGCTTGCATGTAAATGAGATGGGACTAAAACTATGTGAAAAGAAGTACAATGAAAAGTGGGAAAGGAAACAATGATAGTGATAGTGAAACAAGGAAAATGATAATGAAACAGTAATAGTGGTATATGAAAAGAGTTGTCGAGTTGAAGGTAATTCACCTTTGTGAGTATACCTTGGATAGTGAGTTCATCATGATTGGTGAAACAGTTGAGCTTATGTGAAAAGTATACGTGAAAATAGTAGAGGAAACGATCGGTGATTTATTGACTATGTGCTAATCATAGTTCCTATAGTGTAAGGGTCATAATTTATAGTGCTCGTTCGGGAGGAAATTAAAATTTTCAAATGATGTAACATATGTGAAGAATTCGAGGAAAGAAGAAAGACACGATTATGAAATAATTCCTCTGTTCGAGGATTGACACAAATGGAAAAGAGTTTTGTAGAATCCTTAGTAGTAGAAGCTACTAATTGGTCCCCGGATGAGATGAAATGATTTTTGTGATGTATATACCAAGTGGTAGTGTCAAAGAAATTGTTTAATGCCTCACGGAACCTTAGTGAAAAGGATATTCTGATCATTCGAGTTATGCATTCAAGTTATGGCATAAACTTGGAGACAGCAAGTATAGTTGAAATTGATCCTTATGAGATACTACGAACGATTAAACAATTGAAAAGCAATTATGGAAAATAGTTGGTTGATGAGAATTTTGTGAACTGTATCAATGATTGTAGCAAGAAATTGAGTTTAGATGAACAGACGATTCAAGTTAATAGCGGTCATGATGGGAACAAATCGAAAATAAGTATGTACTAAATCAAAAGTAAAATGGAGTCATGTTTGAGAGGAGATTCAGGCATAACAAGTGGAATATACTACTGAGGTTATATGCATTGTGTGTACAGTAATGTAAAGGATTCAACTACGTGAGTGGATTTATTGCAATGTGAAGAAAATCAGTCTCTATAAGATTTGATGCAAAGGGAGATCTAGATTGAAGCTAAGAAAAATAATACCAACCCACAAAATGAAATACTCAATGAAATGGAATGTATGGAGGTACGAATACGAATGAATAGGCATTGGCATATGTCGATGTGACTGAAAGGAAAATAAATGAAAAGATAAATAGAGACAAGAAGTCCTAAGGGGGGAAACTGAAAATGACGTGAGGTAATGTCACCTTCATTAAGGGATCGCAAATAAAGCAATTGTAGACTCAATGAAAACAAAATTGAGTGATGTTTGTTGAAGTTAGCAATACCCCAATGTAGATTTATGTGTGGTAAATAATGATATCAATTGGAGACTATGATCATAAATGAGATGAATCATGGAGAAATTTAACACTGATGATAAGCATATCCTTTGGAGATTGGGCAGTGTATACTGAAGTTTCACTAAGTGGTTTTGGTGCTATGATAGAAATTGTTCGAAGCTTTGGAGACCTTAGATATGCTAAGGCATTCCTATAATGCAAATATTGTGTAATTACGAGAACATTATTGAGTTTGAAAGGCATACATAAATCAATACTATACTGGTAAAGGTAGAGTATAGTCTAAAACAGTGAACAGACAATACTGAAGTAAACAGAATGAATGTAGATATTGGGTTTCCAAATCTAGGACAATAAAGAGTGTAAAATGTCAAGCAGAAGATGGGGTAAACTGAGATGTTACTAGTGTATTGAAGGTTTAGATTCAGCTCTACTGAAAAAAGGTAAGAGAGTTTAAGAGGTCAGGAGTCAAAATGGTGAGTCCCATAATGAATCTGATCTTTCGAGTGACATCGGAAGAATGATATTTGGTGATTTAACGAAGAAGTATGTGTACCTGACAAAAGTGATTTGAGCAAAGGAATTTTTAGAAAAGCGTAAGTAATGATCGAAGCTAGACATCCTAGTAGGAATACGCTAAAAGTGTATTTTAGCTACGAAGGATATAGAACTCTGTGATTATATGTTCGAATTTCCTACAGTGGGGAGTGCTTAAAGGTTTTGGAATTCATAGGAATATGAGCTTGGTATATAGCTCTGAGTGACTATAGGTATAACGATGGTGATCACAATAAAGGATTGTATATTTTTGCATTAAACTGAAAAGTGCCTAATAATAGTCAAAGACCAAAATCTATTCGAGATACTGGTGATGAGTGAGACGAAGGAAAGTGACTGAGGAAAACTGAATGGGTTAGATGAGGTGGAACCGGATCGGACAAATGAAATATAGTAAAATGCAAATACGAATAGAGTGCGTGAACACTAAAGAACAGTGAATTGTCAAAGGAGAGATGAATCGGAGCTCAGAGTCAATGAGATATATAGGCTAAATGGGTTAGGTGAATTAACACTGGTTATAGCAAAATAGACATAGGTGTCACTGTGTTAGTACCAAAGGAAAGGGGAGTGGCAAAGACGAGATGAAGGGTTTTATTGTAAGTATCACCTTGATAAGGTGTACTCAAAATTGGCAAAAAGGGTATCAATGGAGCATGAATTAGGCTGCATGTTACTGGTGAAAATGACTTGATAAAACATGATAAGTGTATAGGGTCGAAAATAATGATCTACTCTGAAATAAACTAAGATAGTTGAGATAGCCAAATACGTGACTGAACGACTCATTAAGTCTATTTATTGTGACCTTTTGGAAAACGAGTCATTGATTGATGAAGTGTATGGGACATGTAGTGACATATGACCACTGATCAGTGTCTACCATATGGAACCATGGAATGAGAATTTCGCGGACGAAATTTTTATTAGGAGGGGGAGTTGTAACATCCCACCTCCGACGGGAAGGGTAAAATGGTAATTTGGTCAGGGGTGAGAGTGAATAGGACTGATTTGGAATTTTTATGCATACTGGTATTTGTGAACAATGAATTTTTACACATGAAAAATAACCGTACAGTGAATTTTTGTGTGTTTTATATTTTAAGGAAATTTTAAAAAAATTTCTAAAATTTTTCGGAGAAAATTCCCGGACAGAAAAAATCGCCAAGTGGCAAACCGGTTGATTTTCGGTATCGAAAGTTTCTATCCAATGGCACTACAATAGTGAGTATATTATTTTGGATTTGAAATTAGGACCATTGGAATGGAATGGGTCAAATTAAGGAAATCCTATTACATATTTTGTCTTTTCCTTATTTTGTTGTTTTCTTAGAAAAATGCCAAGTGTCCTTGCCAAGTGTCCCACCATTTAATGGTTTTGTTTTATCCTCACTCTTTTCAACCTATTGAATACGGCAACTCATTGAAAAAAGATCAAGTTTTTGCTTATTTCTTCATTCCATCCAAAAACCTTCTTTTCCTTTACCTCTCCATCGATTTTTCTCCTTCTTAAAGTGTCTCTTCCTCCAACCTTATGAGCCTTCCTTCATGCATCCAAGCTATCTTCTTATCATGGTAATTGTGTATGTGGAGTGAAGTAGGAAAGTGAGGTGGAGAAGTTGTTGGAGAATTGAAGAGTTGGAAGCTTTGATTAGGTAAGTGTATGGTTTAAGCTTTACTTATGCATTTCATTAATGAATTAGTAGTTAGTTACATTGATTGGAAGTTATTGTTCATTATATATGATGTATGATGCATGAAGGTCATGAAATTTATAGCTTGAATGGTTGGGTAAGGTTATGTTGAGTATGATTTGATAAGTTGAGTATGAATGATGTGGTTTAGAAGTGTTTTAGCTTGATTTTGGATTGATTCTTGATGATTATTCTTGCATGGAAATGAAGAGTTTAGTTCTGCCAAATTGTGACTATTGGTCTAAGTGAATGTATGAATGATCTAGTGACCGATTTCTTGTCCATTTGGATGCTTAGTGATGTATTATTGGTATTGGAAGTGATAGGATCTAAGGTTAGTACCAAAGCTAGAAAATTGGTTTTGTACTGATTACACTGTTTTGATCATAACTAATGGTGTGGTTGTGAAACTGAGGTGCGGTTTGTGCCAAATGAAACTTTAGTTGATTGGCTACAATTTTGTGTGAAATAGGTGTTGTCTAATTGTAGCTCTAAGAGGTCAAATTTTGGCTTGGAAAATCTGAGATATGGGCTGTGTGAACAGTACCCGGATTGATGACCTAATTCTTTTGATGATTTTTTTTATTCATTTAGAAGGAATTGGTGAAAATGGTATTAATGAAAGTTGAAGCCTATCTTGTTAGCTTTCCATTGCCACTGATTTTGCAATTTTTCGATATGTACGTTGGGAGTTATGAACTGTTAACTAATGACTGACTATGTGCATTATGTTGGAACCTAGCCATAAGTGTAGATTTTGTGAGTATTCTGATTGGAAGCAAATTTAGAGATTTCCGTGATTTGAATTGGCACAAATGATCTTCTGGAAAGTTGTAGAGGAAGCAATTATCTTGAAAATGAGATATATTATGTTAATTTTGGATAACAGAATTGGGATTTATGAATTTTCAAAGATTGGACTGAAGTTAGGTCATTGACTAGTGGTCAGGGCAGAAACTTGCATGATAGTTTTGAGCTTGTTAATGATGGAATTGGATTCTGAGTCCTTCATGAAAATTGAATTATGAGATCTTATCTTTCCAGTGATATAAGGTAGTGATTGTCTTGACATTTGTGCTAGGAGATATCTTTGCTTTGAAATGTCTTTATTGATTGGGAAATTCCAGTGGGCAGATGCTTTGGTGAATTGTTTGGCCTAGTTAGCAAATGAATTTAATTTCAGGTTGTTTATGAAAGTTGTAGATAACATTGGGATCTGAGCATATTTATTGTGTAATTTTTGACAAAGGAAATGAGAAGTTATTGAACTTACAAGATATTGTACTGTTTTAGAACCCATTGACTGGGCAGTAACTTTGATCGCATTTTTGACACCCTTAGAGGTGAAATTGGCTTTTGTATCCTGCATAAAACTTGTAGAGCTCTCTTTTCTCTATGAACTAGACACCAATTTTGTCCAAATTGGAGTTCGGAGTAGGGAGTTATGACCTAGACGAGTTGGCATGTCAGAGGAAATTGTTTCAGATTTGTCATTTTAATAGGGCTAGTCGACTAGGATTCTTAGACTAGTCGACTAGGATTCTTAGACTAGTCGACTACAACCTGCACTAGTTGACTAGGATTCTTTTACCAGTCGACTTGTACCTGTATTTTTCCTGCACTAGTCGACTATAACCTCTGACTAGTCGACTAGGATGTGTATTTTTCCTTCTTTTACTCATAACTTTTCCGTCCGACATCCGATTGACCTGATTCTTGAGGCATCGTATTCGTGAAACATTGAATTTCATTTCATGGGAAATTGGGAAGTTTTGGATGGGAAATTGATGTGGGTCCGGGTAATGATTCTTTGGTCACTGTTTTATTTATTTTTGGATCTATAGAGGTCCAAATTGAGTACTGTCAGTGCAGTTAGATTTCTAATTTTTAGACAGATTTTTGACGATTGAAAATTTGGATTTAGGGCCGGGAAAATCATGAACATGCATTGTACACATTTTAAGCGCTACATATGCATTCTGAAATATTACTGATTGGATTTTTGGTAATTATTGCATACTGTAACTGGTATAGAGGCATATTTGGAGCGTCGATCCACCGATGCCACTAACACTTCCAGGTATTAGCTCGGAAGTACAGGTGAGTAACCTAGATAGTTCATTCAATTATTATATGTTCAATGTGGGGAAATAATGGAGGGATTAGGATTGTGTTTATTTATGATTGGGTTCCGGACAGGTAGTCCGATGAATTGGGAGAACTGCCATAGAAGTGTATCTGTTTGTGATTACGTGGTATCGACCGTTTCCTTTGTGTGGCGCCGTGATACATGAATTGATTGTACTTCTATCGCTAATTGTGATGTGATCAATTCTTTATATTGTGCTTCATTTTGTTGCCTCTACTGTAGCAAACTGGTTTATATGGACTGTTAAATTGGGCATGTACATTTCATACACAAATGCATAACCGGATAATAACAACAGTTGTGACCAGAGTCGCCATTGATACTGATACTGAAAAAAAGCCTCGAGCTCGAAGGAAGTTAGTGCATACCCAGAGGGCTCTCCTACTCCCTAGACTCGTCTTCTGTACACTGTTTACTGTTTATGCACTCAGTCACAACACTGTAATCAACTGGGTATCACATGTGCATTGCATACATGTAACATCCCACCCCGACGGGAAGGGTAAAATAGTAATTTGGTCAGGGATGAGAGTGAATAGGACTGATTTGGCATTTTTAGGCATACTGGTATTTGTGAACAGTGAATTTTTGCACATGAAAAATAATTGTACATGCATTCATGATATTTCCCGGTATTTGGGCCTAAACGGAATTTTATTGTGAATAATGTGGAAATTTTGTTTGAAAAATTTATTGGAGTGAATTTTTGTGTGTTTTATATTTTAAGAGAATTTTAGAAATTTTTCTGAAATTTTCCGGAGAAAATTTCCGGACCAAAAAATCGCGCAGTGGCGGTAGACCGATTTTGGTACCAAAATTCATCAAATGGTACTGTAATATTGGGTACATTATTTTGGAATTGTAATTGAGACCCTTGGAAATGGATTGAAGATCTAATTCTATTTGGATTATTTTATCAAAGGTTATTAAATTATTTTGTCTTCTTCTTAAGTGACAAGGTGTCAAAGCATTTAATGCTTGTATTATGTGGCTCCATTCTCGACTCTTCTATGTTTGAAGAGTGAAAGTTGAAGTGTTGATATATTTGCTTTGTCTCATCCGAACATCTCCTTCTCCTTCCTTCTCATCGATTTTCTTCACTTGTTCCACTTAATTGCTACTCTCTTTGTTCTTCCTTGCATACTTATAAGCTTAAACCTTCTCCCTCCTTACTATGATGATAACCATGCATGGGGTTGAGAAGTGAGGAAGTAGAGTGGTTGAAGAAGTGAAGAGATTAAAGTTGGAAAAGCTTGATTAGGTAAGGTTTATGCTAAGCTTTCATTATGTTCTTTCATATGGTTGTTAGAAGCATTTTTTGTGATTTTTATTTGCATTAATGTAATGGAATTTTGGAGATTTATATTCAAGTGAATGTATGAATGATCTAGTGACTGATTTCTTGTCCATTTGGATGCTTAGTGATGTGTTATTGGTATTGAAGGTGATAGGATCTAAGGTTAGTACCAAAGCTGGAAAATTGGTTTTGTACTGATTACACTGTTTTGATCATAAATAATGGTGTCGTTGTGCAAATGAGGTGCGGTTTGTGCCCAATGAAACTTTAGTTGAATGGATACAATTTTGTGTGAAATAGGTATTGTCTAATTGTAGCTCTAAGAGGTCGAATTTTGGCTTGGAAAATCAAAGACATGGGCTGTGTGAACAGTACCCGGATTGATGACCTAATTCTTTTGATGATTTTTCTAGATTAATTTGGAAGGAATTGGTGAAAATGGTCTTAATGAAAGTTGAAGTCTATCTTGTTATCTTTCCATTTCCACTGATTTTGCAATTTTTCGATATGGACGTTGGGAGTTATGAACTGTTAACTAATGACTGACTATGTGTATTATGTTGGAACCTAGCCATAAGTGTAGGTTTTGTGAGTATTCTGATTGGAAGCAAATTTAGAGATTTCTGTGATTTGAATTGGCACAAATGATCTTCTGGAAAGTTGTATAGGAAGCAATTATCTTGAAAATGAAATATAGTATGTTAATTTTGGATAACATAATTCGGACTTATGAATTTTAAAAGATTGGACTGAAGTTAGGTCATTGACTAGTGATCAGGGAAGAAACTTGCATGACAGTTTTGAGCTTGTTAATGATGGAATTGGATTCTGAGTCCTTCATGAAAATTGAAGTATGAGATCTTATCTTTCCAGTGATATAAGGTAGGGATTGTTTTGACATTTTTGCTAGGAGATATGTTGCTTTGAAATGTACTATTCAGATTGGGAAATTCCAGTGAGTAGATGCTTTGGTGAATTGTTTGGCCTAGTTAGCAAATTAATTTGATTTCGAGTTGTTCATGAAAGTTGTAGAAAACATTGGGATCTTTCGGTGCATATTTATTTTGTAATTTTTGACAAAGGAAATGAGAAGTTATTGAATTTACAAGATACTGTACTGTTTTAGAACCCATTGACTGGGCAGTAACTTTGATTGCATTTTTGACACCCTTAGAGGTGAAATTGGCTTTTGTGTCCTTCATAAAATTTGTAGAACTCTCTTTTCTCTATGAAGTAGACACCAATTTTGTCCAAATTGGAGTTCGGAGTAGGGAGTTATGACCTAGACAAGTTGGCATGTCGGAGGAAATTGTTTCAAATTTGTCATTTTAATAGGGCTAGTCGACTAGGATTCTTAGACCAATCGACTACAACATGCACTAGTCAACTAGGACATGTATTTTTCCTGCACTAGTTGACTACAACCTACACTAGTCAACTACAATCTGCACTAGTCGACTAGGATGTGTATTTTTCCTTCTTTTTCTCATAATTTTTCCGTCCGACATCCGATTGACCTGATTCTTGAGGCATCGGATTCGTGAAACATTGAATTTCATTGCATGAAAAATTGGGAATTTTTGGACGGGAAATTGACGTGGGTCCGGGTAATGATTCTTTGGTCACTGTTTTATTTATTTTTGGACCTATAGAGGTCCGAATTGAAATCTTGTCGGTCTTAGTTAGATTTCTAATTTTAGGCAATTTTGGTGATTGAAAATTTGGATTTAGGGCCGGTAAAATCATGAACATGCATTGTACACATTTTAAGCGCTACATGTGTATTCTGAAATATTACTGATTAGATTTTTGGTAATCATTGCATACTGTAACTAGTATAGAGGCACATTTGGAGCGTCGATCCACCGATACCACTAAGACTTCCAGGTATTAGCTCGGAAGTACAGGTGAGTGACCTAGATGGCTCTCGTTCAATTATGATATGTCGAATGTGGGGAATAATGGAGGGATTAGGATTGAGTATTGTTTCTGACTGGAATTCCGGACAGATGGTCCAATGAATTGAGAGAATTGACATAGAAGTGTTTTGGATGTATACCGTGATCAACTGTGATATACTGTGATCAATTGTGATATACTGTGATCAATTGTGATATAATGTGATCAGTTGTGAAATACTGTGATAAATTGTTTGCTATGATTAATTGCTTGAAGTGTCTTATGATGTGCTCAATTGCGATTGATAGAATCATGGTATTATATGTGATACTGACTGTTAACTTGGGCATATGCATTGCATACATCAATGCATAAACTGATAATAATAGCCAGTGGCGGAGCGACTCATCGACATCGAAAACGAGCCTTGAGCTCGAAGGAGATAGACACTCCTGACGCCGTCTACGGACATCTTTTCATTGTTTATGCGCTCGATCACAACATTGAAATAAACTGAAAAAGTGTCACACATGCATTGCATACATATTTGACTGAATACTATCAATTGCTTTATAAAATTGTGATCTGCTTATATCTATTGATTGAGATGGTATTTCTGACTGTGCTATAACTGTAATTTGCTTGTATGCTGCATGAATTGAGCGAACCATCAATGATGGTTCCTCACTGAGTTCGCAAAACTCACCCAAAATTTGCATCTATTTTTCAAGTCTTGAAGAGTACCCCGTTTGACACGGGAGGATGTATACCGTATGAAAGGGACAGATAGAGGTCGGGATCAGTTTGCGTCTGCATTAGTGTCTCATTAATTATATTCCGAAATCTCTGTAAAAGAATGATTTGTATTTATAGTGAGCCCAATTTGGTTATGACTTTTTGTTCATTAAATGGTTTTTGTAAATTATTATTGAATGATTGTAATAACTGAAAATATTTATTTATGAACGTGGGCTCAGATTGTCTACTGTTTTCGCGTGTATGAGTGTAATGAAAAAAAAATCATACTGAGTTTCGACTGATTGATGTAGCACGCCACCCTCGCGGGGCACAGACTCGAATATCACCAACGATGTCGGGTTCGAGTCACGCGGGAGTGGGGTGTTACAATACATACTTGACTGAATACTAGAAATGAGAACAAGGCCAGAATGCCTTCCAAAATTGTGAATTGCTTGTGTGTTGTATGAATTGGGCGAACCATCGATGATGGTTCCTCATTGAGTTCGCAAAACTCACCCAAAATTTGCATCTATTTTTCATGTCTTGAAGAGTACCCCGTTTGACACGGAAGTATGTCTACTGTATGCAAGGGACAGATAGAGGTCGGGATCAGTTTGCGTCTGCATTAGTGTCTCAATAGTTATATGTCGAAATCTCTGTAAAAGAATGCTCTGTATTTATAGTGAGCCCAATTTGGTTATGACTTTTTGTTCATTAAATGGCTTTTGTAAATTATTATTGAATGATTGTAATAACTGAAAATGCTTATTTATGAACGTGGGCTCAGATTGTTTATTGTCTATTCCGCGCACATGAGTGTAAAAAAAAAATTCATACTGAATTTCGACTGACTGATGTAGCACGCCACCCTCGCAGGGCACGGACTCGGATATCACCAACGATGTCGGGTTTGGGTCACGCGAGAGTGAGGTGTTACATTAAATGCTCCGTCACCGAAGTGGATTCCGTCATGCATAAAGTGTATAGTTTCCTCTTTAGGAAAATTTTGTTGTGGAGTGATTTGGCTTGGTACAATTTTGTGAGGTGATCACATATTTCCTTCGTAGTCTTCTTTTTCTCTATGCTAGATAATACTTCAACAGCTAAAGCTAGGTGAAGATTAGCTACAAAATTATCATCTATCTCGTTTCACTTTTTATCTGTGACTCCAGCTGACCGTTCGCTAATGGCCTCCAAACAATTATATATCCTCAAGATAGCCTTCATCTTTAACTTCCACAATGAGAAATTACTCTCATTGAACTTTTCAATCTTAAATTTTGATGTCATTGTTTTTATCACGAATAGAATTTATCTTCCACTATTTCATGTGAATAATACCCATATGTACGAATAGTTTTGTATATGTGAATAGTACCGTATGTGTATGTATGAATAGTACTATACACTTGAATACTACTTTATACTTGAATTACAATAACTGCACAGTTTAATGCAAAAATAAACACATGAATAGTTGTTACCTTTTGTAGTTACTGTTCACCAATTTTCACTATGCTCACTCGAGCTCCGAACAGATTATGTCAAAAAATTCGTCATAATTTTCTCACCTCGTTCTGATACCACTTATTGTGAAAATCGACCAAATAGAGTAAGTTCATAATTAAATAGGACTGAAGAAATAATAAACATACACACAGATTTTACGTGAAAAACTTCTTAAATCAGGGTAAAAACTACGGGCAATGATAGAAAAATTTTACTACTAAAACAAATTTGAGGAATACAAGGAAAAAAACTAGACCTATAAAAAATACATAGAATATTTCTCTCTCTCTCTCTCTTTTCTCTTTCACCTCATGTCTCTCTTGTTGTCCTGCTCATACTCTCCCTTTATTCATCTCTTGCTTATTTATAAGCAAAAGAATGAAGATATGGCCAACCATTCTTTGTTGTCTTATTAGGCATATTAGGCACTGAATTTCAGTGCCTAACATACCAACCAAGTTTGACAGAAACAATGCTTATGCAAATCCGAGTACATATCTGTTTGTGGTCATCTGGTGGTGGCCTTGAAAGTCTTGATATGCCATGCAGCCATACGGTTATAATGTTGCAAATTATTGTCTTCATATTTAGTTTAAATAAATATTAGTAAAATTTAGGTTTTGACTTTATCTTGGTTAAATAAAATGTATGTGATAAATGAAAACACAAGGTTAGCGGGGAAATCTTATAATAGATGGACACCATACGCACGACTATGAGAGGGAGAGGGAATGGGCATCGCATATCCTTTGATTCGCTTATCCACTTACTTGAAAGACAGGCCGACAACTGACTTAAATTTCCACATAATGATTCAACGCAACTACATATGAACTTCTGTCGGCTCTCTCGCCTTTCACTTGGGTATTCACTAATGAACTTACTGGCTTCACAAAATTGCGTCTTCAGTTTCCTTTTTCAGTAATATTCTGACTCACAGCATATATAGTAGCAATTTGGTTACCCTTTGGAATCTACGTAAGAAATATCGAGGAACCGACACGACAGACCAAAAATCCGTGCTTGTAATTCAGGCATAACATATTGTTTCATCGGGCGTACATGAATAAGAGGCCAAGGGCCATTTATACCTTGGGCAGAAAATGACTTCATAATGCTAAGTGTTAAGTGACCATTTCATCACAATAATTTAAACTGTTATATGAGGTCAACTCAATTGATTTTATATATTCTCTAACAAACCCCTTCAAGTAAAAGTCCTTTGAGCTTGAAACTTGCACAGGCCTACTTTACTTTGTGCTTAATTTACTTAGAATAGATGGGTGGTAGGATTCGAACTCATGATCATTTGGTCATAGAAGTTCTGATACCATGTTAAGTGACCATTTCATCACAAGAACTTAAGTTGTTGTGTGAGGTCAACTCAATTGATTTTATATATTCTCTAACACTAAATATTGATTTTTAGTATGATTTAATCATTTTAGTTTCGAGGTTCATCCTCTGACTTATACTAACTTGATGCAATTGATTTACAACAAACCATTTCAGTTTTGTATTACTAATAAGTCGGATTTATTTTCAAAATCATCGTACATGCATTTAATTTTTATTTATTGAAATCAGGTTGATAGAGGTCAAACATGTGATCCTCAGTCACAATTAATGTCCAGAATTTTTTTATGATAATTAAACTACAAATTTTCGGTCATATAGTTAAATGTAAATTCCCTTTTTTATTAAGAGTAAGAACCTAATAAGTCATGCAAATTGTGAACAATCTTATTTCTCTTGGAATACCCTTTGGGATGAAATTAGACCCAATTTGATCATATATTAACCATAGTGATGTATGCATATCTAGAACAAGAGCAAGCCTTAGTACTCCATCTTGCTAAGTTCACAGTCTCTATACATGGGTGAATTACTCCATCTTTTCCCAGTTCAAACTAACTCCAGTGAGACCCACAATTTCGCTTCTCTTCTACTTGCGTCACTACAAGACAAATTTTCTCCATCCGTTATAATTACTATTAAAAAACTAATTTAAAAGTTGTTTGAGATCATTGATGAGGTAAAGATATATTTTAGGCGTGGACAGAGGAAAAGTGATTCTGTTGTGGGTGAAGATAAGGACGCCTGCGTGTGGAGTGGGAATCGTCTACATGTGCCAGCCGAACTTCATTTTTTATTTTCTTCTTTTTATGGTATTCAAATTTCTGCAACCTTAGTTATTTAACTTTACTGGCTAGTTGCATCCATTCGAGTTAAATTTCATTTGAGAGGAAGGTTTCTCTGAAATTACATTAAACGCATACGCCTCTCTTCTTTAGACTAAATTATTGATAAGTTTAATTTCTATCCCCATGCAAATTGATGAAAATATGACTATGCACGTAATAAAAATAATTGAATAATTATCACATAATCTTTAATTTCCAATAACAACATGATATTACCACCTAATATTTAATTAGCAATGCTAGAATAAGATTATCACCTATTTGTTTTACTGAAGATCAAGTCTAACTATAATTTTGAATTTTTTGATTTAAAAAAGAGTAGACAAAATAGATTAAGGTAGATTATATATGATGCAATTATAAAGTTTCCTTCATTGACAAGCCAATGTTACATACTCCCCTCCTTCCAGGAATTTATGGAGCAATTTCCTCCTTATATACAAGAAGCCAACTTTTTGGTACTGTATTTAAGCAGCCGCGTATGGCGGCAAATATGACATACTTCCGCCCTTCTAGCAACTATATACTCTAATATCTAATCCTTCCCTCTTTTGTATTGATCAGAAACATGAAAGCCCTCTTTCAACTTCAAGCCATGACTGTAATATTCTTGATTCTCACCGCAGCTTCACCTATATCACCCACCAGGGTTTTGGATCCTCCCTATAAGCCAAGTTCAGGGAGCCACATGGTTGTGAAGAAAATGCATGTAGTTCAGAAAAAATCATCAGTTACAAAGCCTGCCCCTAATCCAACCACATACATACCTGTCCCAGCTGGTGCCAACCCACAAGTTCAGAATCCGTAGGACAAACATATTCTATGTTTCGTCGATACCAACTGTTAAAATTAGTATCAACAATATATCGTGTATATGTATGTAATGTTATTTGCGAATGCTTACTTCACCACATGTGCTGCTTTCCACTTGTAAGTTTTCAACAATGATCTCGTATATATGTAATTGCGATGGTATTAGTACTTCATATTATTCCATTGTCCATTTTCTCATATTGTTATTTGCTTTTTTAATTCTATTCTTACTTCTTTTTTTCTTCTTCGAAGACATATTTCAATGGAGGGATTCCACAAGAAAACTAATTCGCTAAAATAATGAATATACGAATTAAAATCAAGCAATTTTAAAAAATTGTCATTTAATTATCACTTTCATATTTGTAAGTTAAATATTTCTCGAACTAATTCCTTTATCCTGTTTTCTTAAATATTATAGATTAAATACATGTACTAAAATGATCTTGACTAATTCATCTAATAAAATGATTTTAAATTTAGTAAATTTATTTTAAAATATATATTAATTTATGTAATTTAAAATTTCTTATTAACTGTGAGTAATAGATTTATCTAAATTTTCATATAAATATAAGATTAGTTAAGAAAGTATACATAATATAAAATTTATTTAATTTATTAAAAGATAAATAAGAAATAAATCGTCATCTTATAAAGAACTTATTTAAATAACTTCACGGGTTTGAAAAAGAATGCGTGAAATTATTTAAATAATGAAAGTCAAAACTCGATATTTCGCTATTTGGATTTATATATTTTTAATTTTATAAAATTTTTGTTATTTATTTTTAAGATTGATCTGTGACAAGATGCATATCGCTGTCTGTCACTAAGTCGGCGTCATTCTCACCAACAATCCTAAAGTACTTTTTGACATTCTTTCTTATTATTTGCGAAGGTCTGAGTGCTTTTTTCTTTTTGGGTAAAGGAATGACTGTACGTGCGCCAAATGTCAACGAGGCCATCTACTACAAACTGAATTTACCCTTTTACTTGGTTGTATACCATCCAAAGTATCAGAATCACTTGAAATTATTAAGCTGAGAAGTACATAAGGTGGGGGAAAAAAAAAAGGAATGGAAAGTAGCATTATATCCGCCAGCCATGAATTAGAAACTTGGTGTTGACGTTTTACTTTAATAATTTAAAAATAAGTAAATTCTTATCTGATATTAATTTATATTATAATATTCTTAAAATAATATTTATTATATATTGAATATACAAAAAGAAAAATAACTGTATAAATTTATTAAACTCTTTTGTCAAATATTAAATACAATTCATATTTTTAATTATAAGTTATTTTAAAATTATATGAAATTTGGGTAAGTTATATTGTTTAATTGTGGCGTTATATAAATCAAATTGCCAATTCAGGTTATAAAAATTAATATAAACCTAATAGAATATTATATATATAATAATAATATTTGGTTGAATTAGGTCGTCTTGGCCCAAACCCACTCAAAATGACTCATGGACTGATCGGTCCACCCCGTAAGGACTAACCTAGTTCTATTGATTATGTTAGGTCCAAGCCCTAGTCCACGATCCATCCCCACTAGCAGTGGAAGTCTTCCACGACACGTAAAGACCTAAACCCAAAGATCATCCTATATATAAGGTGCGACGTTGCCATAATTGATGCGTAATCAAAACCCTAGCTTCTCCGTTTTGCTATCAAACCTCACCAAAAGATTAACTTGAAGTCGGAGAGGCTCACGATATCAACCCACAAAGTGCCTTATGTTGTTTTGCAGAACTCTTCTTTGAAACAGTCAAACTCATGGATCCAACGGCAACGCGCACCTCGCTAGATCAGTCAACCAATTAAGCGCCACCGTGGGGCCCGACATCAAGGCACCACGTCAAGAAACACACAGATCGGTCGGTGGCGTGACCAACCTCGACGTAAGCGGCCGTCGTGGCATCGGCGCTTCAACAATTGGTTTGCGATTCTGCGCCACTTTGCCGCCAACACATCATAATTCCCGAACACAATCCTCGCATCCGAATGAGCAACCACAACCTCAAAACCCAGATCAAGAAGAACAGAGCGCAGCCTTGGAGGACAATGCTGAGACCAATATACATCCGAATCTCCAGCATCCCCTAGGTGCAAATCCTCCTGCACCACAACATACCTCCCTCACTCGACAACAGATCGAAGAAGCGGCTGATCTATTAATTCGTCAGATTTTACAGTCTCAGCCGGAACAACAACAATCGTCCACACGGCAGCATGGTATGATGACCGATCCCCATCCTACTGAAGCCCTAGAAAAAATCGTGGACGATCGGATCAATGCGATTATGAGTTTCCGCCCGGATCGTCCAACAACTCAATATAGCTCTCCATTCACCCCGGCGATCTTGGATAGCCTCCCAGCGGTCGGTGCCAAAATACCGACGCCTGAAAAGTACACTGAAAAGACCGATCCCTTAGACTATTTGCAACACTTCCAGTCGATGATGAACCTACACTGCGTCCCCGACGCAATTCAGTGTAAGGCATTTTGCACCGCCTTTCAAGAAGGAGCCCGACGATGGTTCAATAGTTTACCCCCATGCTGCATTACTTGCTTCGAGGATTTTAGGCTGCTCTTCCTCAATCAATTCGCCACAAGTGAGCGATCACAGAAGATTGCATTGGAAGTGATGCAGTTGACTCAAGAAAGGAACGAAAGTTTGCAGGAATTCATTACTCGGTTCAATAATGAAGCGATCGAAGTCCCCGACCTCACTTGCTCGTCCATGTTGGCTGCATTGATGAGCAACACAAGGGACGAGGAATTCAAGAAGTCACTGGCACTCGACCAGCCTAAGACCATTCAAGAAATAAGTAATCAGGCGGACAAGTACATCCAGCTCGAAGAAGTATTGAAAAACACAAAACGTAGGGCAGACAATAGCGGGCCGAGCGACAGAGCGGACGACTCCCACAAGCGACAGAAGGATCAGTCGAGCTGGAGAAAGCCGACCGATCGACAAGGACATCGATGAGAGTTCACCCAGCAGACGATATGCGGAAGTACTGGCGGCCATGAGAGCGGATGGGGAACCTCTCCGAGAACCCAATAAGATGAAGACTCCCTCCAAGAATAGGGACCCGGATTTATATTGTCGTTTTCACAAAGACATCGGTCATGACACGGAAGATTGTTGGCAATTGAAAAGAGAAATCGAATTCCTTATCTGAAGGGGAAGGCTGGGTCAATTTTTGAAGCACGGACAAAATGTTGATCGGGATAATGAGCATAAGACCGATTGGCCCGATGACTGGCGACAGCCTTGGAGGCGAAACGATAGGAATGGAGGGAGGCAGAATGCGAACACTGATGATCGACGCGATGCGAGAAGGTAGTTTAAGGCAAGAGGCTACAGGAATACTGAACAACAAGATGACCGACCGGTTAGGGTCATTAATATGATTTTTGGTGGAAATGCAGCAGGGGGTCCACTGTTAAAGGAAGAAAGAGGTATGCTAGGCAGGTCAGCGAAGACTTGTCGGCCAAAAGAAAGAGGCAGAACGATGAGATGATATCGTTCGACGAGTATGACCTTGAAGGTGTTAGTTGTCCTCATGATGACACGCTCGTAGTAAATCTGAACATGGACGGCCACGAGGTGAAGCGGGTAATGATCGATACGGGTAGCTCGGTCGACCTATTGTATTATGATGTCTTCAAGCAGATGGAGATATCAGAGGATCGACTACTGCCTATAGAAGGACCTATTAAAGGGGTGACTGGGGCATCAGCCTACCTATTTGCCTGAGTCTTTTTGAAAGTGAAATTCGGACAAAAGCTGTGTCAGATAGAAAAGAACGTTGAGTTCCTGGTCGTGAAGTTTCAAGGGGCGTACAATGCGATAATCGGACGAGCTACTCAAAATGTCCTTAGGGCGGTTGTCTCCACTTACTATCAAGCAATGAAGTTCTCAACGTCCCATAGAATTGGTGTTGTCAGGGGACAACAGAGAATCGCTAGGGAATGCTATTTAGCATAAACAAGGACACTAGATTGGGCGGTAGTCTTGACGAGCTCTCTTGATGTAAGAGCTGATGAAGAAGTGGAGAGGATGTATTAGCCCCGAATTTTTTTTTTATTATTTATTTGTTTATTTAATTAAGCATAATTAGATTAATTAAGAAATTGAGTTAGCATGAATTTAATATGATAGCATTAAATAGCATATGGAATTAATTAGCATGTAATAACATAAATGAGTTAGGTAATAAGTAAATGTGTTTAAATGAGTTAGATAGCATGTATTAAATGTGTTAGTTGGACTTGAATGAAGTAGGAAAAGAAAAGAGGAATAAGTTGGGCTTTAAAAGAACAAATGGGCTTGAGTAAGTTAAAGAGGAAATGATGTAGGAAGAAAGGGATTTAGAAGAAGTGAACTTGGGCTTGGGCTTAAGTTAAATGAAAGTAGTATAAGGAAATAAGAAAGGAAAGGAAGATGAAGGAGGAGTAAATGGGCTTAGGCCTTATGGGCTTAAGTTAAATGGAAGAAAGTATAAAGAAGAGAAGAAATAAGTGAGTAGTAGGGAAAGAAGGAAAGAAACGAAAATCAAAGGGAGAGGGAGAGAAGTTTCGGTGGTGAGGAGAAAAGAAGAAGAAGAGAAGAAGAAAAGTTTGAGATTCCAAGAGTTTGGGTAAGATTTTGAAGAAAGTCCAAGAGTTAAAAGTGTGGAGGAAGGCTAGAGCTTCCTTTTGAACCAAGAAATCACTTGGTTTAGTGAAGATTCAAGGTAAGCTTCTTGTTTAAGGTTGAGATTTTAGTTGGGTTTTTGGTTAGAAAGATTAAAAATGGAATGGGTATAGTGATTATCAAGCTAATTTCATGAAAGAGGTTTTATGGAATTTCTTTAGAAATTGTGATTAATTATGGGTTTTTCGGTTTTAATGAAGAAGGACAAGAAAGAAGAGGAGAACAAGAAGAAGAGCTTCCTTAGGCAAGCTTAAGCAAGGATATAAGGTGGGTTTCATTTTTATCTTTATGCTAGTAAGTGATAAATACTACTTTAATTAAAGAAATTATGTTCTTTCAAATTATTGGGAGATGAATTGATTGAGTATAATAGATGTATGAATGCCATTATATGAGAACTTGATAGTATATGACATTGCTTGACATTGCTTGATAAAGTCATGAATTGAATGAGAATGAATATTAATGAGATTATGACATTTGAGCTAAGCATGAAAAGCATTTTCAGAAAATCAGCTTTATGGATTGCATGAAAATCCATTTTCAGAAATTCAGCTAGTGGGCAATAAAAGCCCAGTTTTATGCATGAAATTCAGTGTTATGTGGGTTAGTTAAGTCCACCAGCAGAGTCACGTGCGTTGACCAAGATAACCTTCTCCCTTTTGCCCGATAGTGGCATAGGATGTTCTTTTTGAACTCCTCAAAGATATGACTACACTTGTGTAGCTCATCAAGAACTCCGTGGACTTTTCAAACCATCAGCTATGTGATTATGTGTTAGCATATGTTAGCAAGAACGATGAATGCATGAATCATGAAATTTTGTTGTTAGCTTGATGAATTTGTGAAATGCAAGTTATAAGATTTGTTAATGAGAATATTGCAAACAGTATGAATAATGAATAGATTCAGCTTAGTAGTATAAATATAAGCGTGTTACCCACGAGCTTAAAGCTCACCCCCACTTTCCGTCCCATCTCCAGTGAAGATCTGATCTCGAAAAATGAGCTCAAGGCATACTCCAAGATCTTAGTGTTTTGTCTTTGTATTTCATGATTTTGTTGTAAACAATGCTTTAGATGCATTTTGAGAAAATAGTAGCATTTTGGAAGTGTGTTTTGAACCATGTTGTAAAGGGCTTGAAATGCCCACTAAAGCATTATGAGCTACTTGTGTTGAATGTAAATGAAATGCATGAATTATGATTTACCATGGTCTTTCACAACCATTTATTCCCATGTTTAAGCATAGTTCCAAAGTTGTATGGAATTGTTTTGAAATGCATGTGGGTAGATGAATGATGTAAGATTAAGTGAGATTATAGCATGTTGGGAGTGGAATGAATGAGTTGAGAGGTTTAGAAGTGTATATGGTGTTTGGAATAAGTCAGGAGAGAGTGTAGAGGGTTAGGTTTTGAGTTCTGGATAGATATAAGTCGACTTATTGGACCCATAAGTCGACTTGTGAAGTTTTTGCATAATAAGTCGACTTTTTAGATAGATAAGTCGAGTTATTTTCCTCGATAAGTCGACTTGTTGGTGACAAGTCGACTTATTTGCCTCGATAAGTCGAGTTATTCAGTATAAGTCTACTTATAGGCTAATTTTCAGCACAGGTCGAGTTGTTAGTCAAGCGTTTTGAGCATTGTTAGAGGCCGAATTTGGTTTTGCAGTCTTCATGAGAGTTGTAGATCTAGATGTCTACTTTCAAATGGTGAAAGAGAGAACACATTCTGACCTATATATAAAAAGTTATGGTAATTGTCCCAAAAGAGTTTCAGTTTAAATTTGGAAGTGAGCATGGCCTATTAAATTGGGCATAAACCCCTCATATGACCTCCAAATGAGGTAAGGCTTGAACCATTAGTTTTCTAGGACATGTATCTGTTTCCATATAAAAATTTGTAGTATTTGGAGATAAATTGATAATAACTGAATAAAAAGCAAGTTAAGGGTTGGTTGAGAGAGCATGTTTCAGGTATGAATTCCTTTAGGTTTTTGGAGTGTATCTTGAGTTATATGACTTCGATTGAAGCGATTCTTGTCTGAAATAAAGCAAGAGTCTTAAGGCTATGATTTACAAGAGAAATTAACATCAATTAGGGTTAAGTATAATAAACCCTACAAGACAAGATGATCAAGTTTCATGTTTTACGATTCAGGAGTCGGATTCCGGAAACGGGATCCGACATCAGTTGGGCTCCGGGAGTGGGGTCCGACATCTGTGGTATCAGAGCAGCTCTAGGTTTATGATTTCCTAGGAACCCTAGTGGGTAGCCTCAAGGGTAGAGTCAGCATGCATCATGTTACATGAACCCTAAGCATTGTTTTAAATACAGTACATGCATCATTGGTTTTAAATTGTTTTACATGATTTAAATTGGTTTGAAAAGCATGAACTAAAGATTTGAAATGGTTTTTATTTAAAGGAGTAATATGCCGCCTCGAAGAAGAACTCGAGGAGCTCAATCTCGACCAGACTCTCAGAGGGGAAGTACGGATGAATCCCACATTCCCCAGGATGCAGGGACCATCCCTCTCGAGATCTTGAGAGGTGCCAAGTGTACAAAGCGTGAAGTGCCTCTCCAGCCCCTCCTACGCCTCAAGTGCATCCAAGAGATCCCAGTTCTTTCAGGCCTTCGCCCAGGCTTTCATCCATGCCATGGGCCAAGGACCACAAGCTCAGATTCCAGCTTCAGCAGATCGGAGTGGGCGGTATGACAAGCTCCGGAAGTATGGGGCTGTCGATTTCAGCGGGACTACTAATCCCAAGAGGCGTAGCATGGTTGAAGAGGACCGAAAGGGTCCTGAATTAGATGAAGTGCTCAGATGGGGAGAGGGTAGAGTATGCAGCTAGTTTATTACAGGGGATCTTGTTGACCGGTGGGAGGCAAGGCCATGAGCTAGGTAGTACCTCAGAGTGACATGGAAGGAGTTTCTAGAAGTTTTCAGGAGGAAGTACTTCTCGAGGGTTTACATTCAAGAGAAGGCCGGGGAGTTCTGAGCCTCACACGAGGAGCCGAGCGTGAGTGAATATGAGTGAAGTTCACTCAATTGTCCTGATATGCAAGAAACATTGTAGCGATCAAGAGGATAAGTGCCGAAGTTTGAGAGTGGATTGCACTTAGGGATAAAGGAGAAGGTGCTGATCCATAATTTCCATGACTACCGCGGCTGGTAGATCTTGACTTCAGCAGTAAAAGCCGAGAACATCAAGTCGAGGCGGGTGAAAAGGAAGAACAGAGAATGCCTTCCAGAAGGGAGGAGTGCTCCAAGATCCGAGAGGAGCATCGGGACTCATCATACTCAGAGTGGCATGGGCGGTGGTGGTCCCGCCAAGGTCAGTGATCGAGGTAATTTCTCAACAGTCTCTAGTGTGGCGAGCCCAGAAGTCATGGAAGGGCAAGTATCCCAGTGTGATCGGTCGGGAAGTTTCATCCAGGAGGTGTCTCAAGGTTTTGGTGGTTGCTTCCAGGTGTGAGAGAAGGGCATATGATGAGAGATTGTCCCCAGAGGTTGAGACAGGAGGGTTCCCAAGCTCAAGCTCAGAGGCAGACGGAGACAGTGGGAACCAGGCCAGTCACAGAGGTAGGCAGTTCTGGAACAGTCAGGAGGGCTAATCCTGCAGGGAGGCCAAGAGCACAGGGTCAGGCTCCAGCTAGAGTATTTGCCATGACCAGAGAGGAGGCTGTAGCTGCTCCTGAGGTTGTGACTGGTATGGCTCAGTTGTTCAATTCTGCAGTTTATGTTTTGATTGATACGAGTTCTACACATTCTTTTGTTTCCTCAAGTATGAATATGCATGCAGTTAATCCTGAGTTTATGGATGATTTTCTGGTTGTTAGTACTCCTTTGGGGAGTAAAGTAGTGATCAGTGTGATGTATAAGAATTGTGAGCTCAGCATCAGTGGTACTAGATTGGTAGTAGATTTGCTACCTCTAGACCTTAAAGGGCTAGATGTCATACTAGGAATGGATGTCATGGAGAAGTATAAGGCCAAGCTAGATTGTAGCCTCAAAGAAGTAGAGTTTGATCCGGAGATGGTCGAAGTGATTTTCAAGGGGATGAAAAACCGCCAACAGCGAGGATCATTTCAAATTGTTAGTCGACAATGATGATGAGCCAGGTGTGAGGCCTTCTGGCGCATGTAGTGGATCCGTAGTGAATATGGGCGATTAGAAGATTTTCTGTTGTGAGGAGTTTCTGAAGTATTCCTAAGAATTACCAGGTTGCCGCCGGTGAGGAAAATTGAGTTTGAAATTGACTTGACTCGAACCGCGCCAATCTCGATGCCACCATACGAAATGGCTCCAAATGAGTTAAGGAGCTTAAGGAGCGATTAGAGGAGTTGTTAGAAAGCGGTTTATCGTGCCCAGTTCATCACCTTGGGGCGCCATTCTATTTGTTAAGAAGAAGGATGGGACATGGCGCATGTGTATAGATTATGGAAGCTTAACAAGGTGACGATTAAGAACCGATATCCCTTACCTAGGATAGATGATCTGTTTGATCACCGCAGGAGCAAGGGTCTTTTCAAGATCGACCTCAGATCGAAAGTTATCATCAACTCCGAATCGTGGAGTCCGATGTTAACAAGACAGACTTCGGGACCCGCCACGGCACTATGAGTTCGAGGTCATGCCATTCGGATGACCAACGCTCAAATGCATTCATGGACCTTATGAATAGGGTTTTCAGAGTTCTTAGATCGGTTTGTCATAGTGTTCATTGATGACATTCGGTCTATTCTAAGGATGAAGGAGAGCATGAACGACATCTCGGGATAGTATTGCGAGATTGAGAGAGCAGGGCGTATGCCAAATTCAACAAGTGTGAATTTTGGCTGCGTGAAGTAGTTTTCCTTGGACATGTGATTTCCAATGGGATCCATGTTGATCAGAAAAAGTGGAAGCGAGAGTGAATTGGCAAGAGCCTAAGACGGAAAGGAGGTACGGAGTTTCTAGGTCATTAGAGTTGCTCAAGGACTATGACGATGATAGAGTATCATCCAGCAAGGCAAATGTAATAGCGGATGCATTGAGTAGGAAGTCATCCTTAGCTTATGTTCAGCGGTTTACTTGCCTCTTTTGGAGCAAATGGCCAAGTTGAAGATCAATCAAGCGGATCGGTCAGATTGTATTCTTGCTCAATTCGGTGAGACCTATCCTTAGGGAGAAGGTCAAGGAGCCGCAGGAGCGGGATACTGAAATTGAGTAAGTCGAGAGATGAAATTCAACATGGTAAGCGATCGAAGTGTTAGTAAGGGATGATGGGCTAATGGTAGTCGGAAGCAGGTTATGTATTCCAAATGATAAGACAGCTTAAGGATGAGATCATGGATGAGGCACACAATCGCCTTATTCCATGCACCCAGCAAAGCACCGGGATGTCAGAGATTTGAAGGAGCATTTACGGTGGAAAGGCATGAAGAGAGATGTAGCTGAATATGTGGGCGGTGTTTAGTGTGTCGTGAGTCAAAGTCAACACCGGCACCTTCGAGCATGTTGCAGCCATTGTCCATTCTGAATGGAAGTGGCAAAGGATCACGATGAATTTTCGATGGGTTTACCGGACTGTTAGGAAGCATGATGCTATATGGGTCATTGTAGACCGATTGACCAAGTCAGCCCATTTTCGCCATTAGGCAAACAGATTCATTGCAAGTCTTAGCGAGAAGTATATTGATGAAGTAGTGAGGTTGCATGGGTTCCAGATTCCATAGTATCCGGCAGGATCCTAGATTTACATCGAGATTACTGAGTAGTTTGCGAGAAGCTCTAGGGACTAAGTTGAATTTCATCTGACCTTTCATCCTCGAGACGGATGGTCGATCCGAGAGGACTATTCGCACCTAGAGGGAATGCTCGAGAGTATGTGTCATGGACTTCAAAGGAGCATGGGATGAACATTTGCCATTGGTCGAATTTGCTATAACAATTGCACTACCATTCGAGCATCAGATGGCTCCTTATGAAGCCCTTTATGGTAGAAGATGCAGGACTCGATATGTTGGGATGAAGAAGGTGAGAGGAAGCTAGTAGGACCAGAGTTGGTCCGATGACGATTGAAAAGTGGATATAATCAGCAGCGCTTAAGGCGTGAGACAGATGTAATGAAAAGTTATCAGATGCTCGCGAAAAAGAAATGGAGTATCATGGGTGACAAAGTATTTCTTAAGACCTCTCCATGGAAAGGGGTCATGAGGTTTGGCGAGAAAGGAAGCTAAGTCCTCGTTATGTAGGTCCGTATGAGATTTTAGAGAGGATCGGGCCGTTAGCTTACAAAGTTGGCATTGCCTCGAAATTATCTCGATCCATGATGTATTTCATGTTTCCATGTTGAAGAGTACAGATCGATCCTTCTCACATTATTCGACCTCGAGGTTCAAATGAGTGATGATTTGAGCTATGAGGAGATGCCAGTCGAAATTCTGGATAGCAAGGAGAAGGTCCTCAGGAACAAGACTGTTCAGTTGGTTAAAGTCCTGTGGAGGAACCATGCAGTTGAAGAGGCGACGTGGGAACCATTGGATGCAATGATGGAGAAGTATCCACACCTCTTCAATGAGTCAGGTAAGAATTTCGAGGACGAAATTTCTTAAGGGGGGGAGAAATATTAGCCCCAAATTTCTTTTTATTTATTTAATTTTTTTTATTTATTTGTTTATTTAATTAAGCATAATTAGACTAATTAAGAAATTGAGTTAGCATGAATTTAATATGATAGCATTAAATAGCATATGGAATTAATTAGCATGTAATAACATAAATGAGTTAGGTAATAAGTAAATGTGCTTAAATGAGTTAGATAGCATGTATTAAATGTGTTAGTTGGACTTGAATGAAGTAGGAAAAGAAAAGAGGAATAAGTTGGGCTTTAAAAGAACAAATGGGCTTGAGTAAGTTAAAGAGGAAATGATGTAGGAAGAAAGGGATTTAGAAGAAGTGAACTTGGGCTTGGGCTTAAGTTAAATGAAAGTAGTATAAGGAAATAAGAAAGGAAAGGAAGATGAAGGAGGAGTAAATGGGCTTAGGCCTTATGGGCTTAAGTTAAATGGAAGAGAAGTATAAAGAAGAGAAGAAATAAGTGAGTAGTAGGAAAAGAAGGAAAGAAACGAAAATCAAAGGAGAGGGAGAGAAGTTTGGTGGTGAGGAGAAAAGAAGAAGAAGAGAAGAAGAAAAGTTTGAGATTCCAAGAGTTTGGGTAAGATTTTGAAGAAAGTCCAAGAGTTAAAAGTGTGGAGGAAGGCTAGAGCTTCCTTTTGAACCAAGAAATCACTTGGTTTAGTGAAGATTCAAGGTAAGCTTCTTGTTTAAGGTTGAGATTTTAGTTGGGTTTTTGGTTAGAAAGATTAAAAATGGAATGGGTATAGTGATTATCAAGCTAATTTCATGAAAGAGGTTTTATGGAATTTCTTTAGAAATTGTGATTGATTATGGGTTTTTCGGTTTTAATGAAGAAGGACAAGAAAGAAGAGGAGAATAAGAAGAGGAGCTTCCTTAGGCAAGCTTAAGCAAGGATATAAGGTGGGTTTCATTTTATCTTTATGCTAGTAAGTGATAAATACTACTTTAATTAAAGAAATTATGTTCTTTCAAATTATTGGGAGATGAATTGATTGAGTATAATAGATGTATGAATGCCATTATATGAGAACTTGATAGTATATGACATTGCTTGACATTGCTTGATAAAGTCATGAATTGAATGAGAATGAATATTAATGAGATTATGACATTTGAGCTAAGCATGAAAAGCATTTTCAGAAAATCGACTTTATGGATTGCATGAAAATCCATTTTCAGAAATTCAGCTAGTGGGCAATAAAAGCCCAATTTTTATGCATGAAATTCAGTGTTATGTGGGTTAGTTAAGTCCACCAGCAGAGTCACGTGCACGTTGACCAGTATAGCCTTCTCCCGGCTGCCCGATAGTGGCATAGGATGTTCTTTTTTTGAACTCCTCAGCATATGACTACACTTGTGTAGCTCATCAGTAACCCGTGGACTTTTCAAACCATCAGCTATGTGATTATGTGTTAGCATATGTTAGCAAGAACGATGAATGCATGAATCATGAAATTTTGTTGTTAGCTTGATGAATTTGTGAAATGCAAGTTATAAGATTTGTTAATGAGAATATTGCAAACAGTATGAATAATGAATAGATTCAGCTTAGTAGTATAAATATAAACGTGTTACCCACGAGCGAAAGCTCACCCCCCACTTTCCGTCCCATCTCCAGGTGAAGATCTGGATCTCGAAGAATGAGCTCAAGGCATACTCCAAGATCTTAGTGTTTTGTCTTTGTATTTCATGATTTTGTTGTAAACAATGCTTTAGATGCATTTTGAGAAAATAGTAGCATTTTGGAAGTGTGTTTTGAACCATGTTGTAAAAGGGCTTGAAATGCCCACTAAAGCATTGTGAGCTACTTGTGTTGAATGTAAATGAAATGCATGAATTATGATTTACCATGGTCTTTCACAACCATTTATTCCCATGTTTAAGCATAGTTCCAAAGTTGTATGGAATTGTTTTGAAATGCATGTGGGTAGATGAATGATGTAAGATTAAGTGAGATTATAGCATGTTGGGAGTGGAATGAATGAGTTGAGAGGTTTAGAAGTGTATATGGTGTTTGGAATAAGTCAAGAGAGAGTGTAGAGGTTAGGTTTGAGTTACGGATAGATATAAGTCGACTTATTGGACCCATAAGTCGACTTGTGAAGTTTTGCATAATAAGTCGACTTTTAGATAGATAAGTTGAGTTATTTTCTCGATAAGTCGACTTGTTGGTGACAAGTCGACTTATTTGCCTCGATAAGTCGAGTTATTCAGTATAAGTCGACTTATAGGCTAATTTCCAGCACAGGTCGAGTTGTTAGTCAAGCGTTTTGAGCATTGTTAGAGGCCGAATTTAGTTTTGCAGTCTTCATGAGAGTTGTAGATCTAGATGTCTACTTTCAAATGGTGAAAGAGAGAACACATTCTGACCTATATATAAAAAGTTATGGTAATTGTCCCAAAAGAGTTTCAGTTTAAATTTGGAAGTGAGCATGGCCTATTAAATTGGGCATAAACCCCTCATATGACCTCCAAATGAGGTAAGGCTTGAACCATTAGTTTTCTAGGACATGTATCTGTTTCCATATAAAAATTTGTAGCATTTGGAGCTAAATTGATAATAATTGAATAAAAAGCAAGTTAAGGGTTGGTTGAGAGAGCATGTTTCAGGTATGAATTCCTTTAGGTTTTTGGAGTGTATCTTGAGTTATATGACTTCGATTGAAGCGATTCTTGTCTGAAATAAAGCAAGAGTCTTAAGGCTATGATTTACAAGAGAAATTAACATCAATTAGGGTTAAGTAGAATAAACCCTACAAGACAAGATGATCAAGTTTCATGTTTTACGATTCAGGAGTCGGATTCCGGAAACGGGATCCGACATCAGTTGGGCTCCGGGAGTGGGGTCCGACAGGATGAACCCCGCGGAAGAAATGCAGCGGGTCATATTGGAAGAAGCAGATCGCTCCAAGTTTACAAATCTAGGTTCCGAGCTTCAGAAGGACCTAGTCAAAGAAATCACGGACTGCTTGGTAGAAAACAGATCGGTTTTCGCCTGGGTACCGAGTGATATGCCTGGAATTTCTTGATCGGTCGCATCGCATTCTCTCGGTATTCGACAAGATTACAAGCCAGTTAGACAGAAGAAGCGGTGGCAAAGCAAAGAGCGCCAGGAGGTGATTGAGAAGGAGATAGAAAAATTGCTTAGTGCCGAGTTCATTCAGGAAGTTAAATACCCTGAATGGTTGGCAAATGTTTTGTTTGTGAAGAAGAAAAACGAAAAGTGGAGAATGTGCATCGACTTCACCGACTTAAACAAAGTGTGCCCAAAGGACAGCTTCCCTTTGCCCAAAATCGATCAGTTGGTAGACTCCACGTCAGGACATGAATTTCTCAGCTTCTTGGATGCTTTCTCGGGCTACCATCAGATTCAAATGAATCTCGAAGACGAAGAGAAGATAGCCTTTATAACCGACCAGGGCACGTATTGCTACCAAGTAATGCCGTTCGGCTTGAAGAATGCGGGGGCTACCTATCAGCGGCTTGTCATGGAAGTTTTTAAGAAACAGATCGGTCGATCGGTTGAGGCCTATGTGGATGATATGGTGGTCAAAAGTAAGACGGCCGCTAAGCATGTGAAAGATCTTAAAGAAGTCTTCCAGACCCTCAATAAATTTCAGATGAAGTTGAACCCAGAAAAGTGCATCTTTATAGTGGCATCCGGAAAATTCCTAGGGTTTATGATTACTCAGCGAGGAATTGAGGCTAACCCAGAGAAAATTGAAGCTATCGTCCAAATGCTTTCGTCGCGATGCTTGAAAGACGTTCAGATATTGACCGGTCGGATAGTCTTTTTGAGCAGATTCATCTCCAGGATGGGGGACAAGTGCCTCCCGTTCTTCAAAATTTTAAGGAAAGCGGATGTGACCTAGTTCCATTGGCCGGATGAATGCGAAAGAGCATTTCAACACCTGAAACAGTACCTGACTAGTCCACCCATCCTGCAGAGCCCAATTGAGGGGGAAAGTCTGATTTTGTATTGGCAGTCACGGAGGGGGCGATCAGCGCAGTCCTTGTTCAATCGGAGGCAAATGAACAACGCCTGATCTACTACATCAGTAAGGTGCTGAATGGACCGGAGACACGGTATGCGCCCATAGAAAAGCTGGCTCTCTCCTTGATAACTACAGCGCGGAAGCTAAGGCCCTACTTTTAGAGTCATACCATAGAGGTATGAACCGACCAACTCCTCAGGCAGTGGCTCCAAAAGCCTGAGACCTCGGGACGACTAATAAAATGGGCGGTAGAGCTGGGGGAGTTCGATATATAGTATAAACCTCGGACGACGATCAAGGCCCAAGTGTTAGCAGACTTCGTTGCAGAAATGAGTCAACCTGACTCGCAGGGTGAGCAATGCCTTGCCTGGAACCTATTTGTTGACGGGTCGTCCAATGTAGAGGGATGCGGAGCAGGAGTGGTATTAATCAGCCCGCACCAGGAAGAAAAGGTAGAATATGCTCTCCGGTGTACAACGATAGCCAAATAGTAGTTGGTCAAGTCACTGGGCAGTATGAGGCCAAGGGGAGCAGCATGATCAAGTACCTGGAACTAGTAAAGCAGGAGTTGAGCAATTTCGAGCAATACTTGATCAATAGGATAGAACGAGCTCAAAACGCTAAGGCAGATGCGCTCTCCAAAATGGCTTACGACCGAGATGCGAAAAATAACGTTTTGGTCTAGCGGCTAGAACGGCCCAGCATTCAGAGAGCTAATGAAGTCCTCGACGTAAATACTGATCGATCAAGTTGGATGGATCCGATCAGACAGTACCTCCTCGGGGGAACGCAGCCTCAAGATGCCTTGGAAGCCAAGAAGTTAAAAATAAAGGCAGCTGAATATGCGATTGTTAACGACGCCTTGTACAAGCGGAATAACGAAGCTCACCGAGCGGAACTCGTGCTTCTCAGTGAAGACAGGGATAGGGCAGCCACTCGTTCGGAAGCCGTCAGGCAAAAAGCAACGAAATTCTACAACAGAAGGGTAAAGCCGAGCGACATAAAGGTCGACGGATATGTCCTACGAAAGGCCGAGGCGGCTGGAAAGCATCCTGGAAAGCTTGGACAGGTGTGTGAAGGACCCTATCAAGTGATCAAACAAGCCGGACATGGTTCCTACATCCTACGCGACGCGAACGGGAAGATTCTACCGAGACCTTGGAACTCTCAAAACCTGAAGGCGTTCTACCAGTAGATAATCTTTATTTTAGTTCTCTTTTCTCTGTTATTATTGTTTATTGTACACAACTCGTGGGTACCTTTTTCCTGGCCGTGCTAGTCAGGTTTTTTAACGGCCCACGCCCTCATCATCATCAATAAAGGGGTTTTCAGATTTTCTGGCAAGAAAAAATTTCGTTAAATTTGGCAAAGAGAAGAAAATCCCATCGACTATCGCTCAACCAGGTTGCCAAGATAAGATTCTTGGAGCCATAGCTCGGCCTCGACCATCGATCGACCGGGTTGCCAAGACAAGATCCTTGAAGCCATCGATCGACCTCGACTATCGCTCGGCCAGGTTGCCAAGACAAGATCCTTGGAACCATAGCTCGGCCTCGACCATCGATCGACCTGGTTGCCAAGACAAGATCCTTGGAACCATCGATCGACCTCGACTATCGCTCGGTCAGGTTGCCAAGATAAGATCCTTGGAACCATAGCTCGGCCTCGACCATCGATCGACCGGGTTGCCAAGACAAGATCCTTGGAACCATCGATCGACCTCGACTATCACTCGGCCAGGTTGCCAAGACAAGATCCTTGGAACCATAGCTCGGCCTCGACCATCGATCGACCGGGTTGCCAAGACAAGATCCTTGGAACCATCGATCGACCTCGACTATCTCTCGGCCAGGTTTCCAAGACAAGATCCTTGGAACCATAGCTCGGCCTGGACATCGATCAACTACGCTCGGCCAGGATCCCAAGACAAAATCTTGGATCGTTCGACTTCATTGTTACTCGGCCTAATTCACCCGATCGACGCACATCGAGCGCACTCATTCGCGACCTGCTATTCAAGAGGATCGTCTAATCTCTAACACATAAAAGAGGTAATGAAAAATGAGCTTCTATTTCTTTGAATTAAAGCTCTGGTCACAAGCCCGACCAGATAAGCCTTACAAAGGGAAAAACAATCACTCTGATCCTTCCAGGTCGGTAGAGGAAGGACCAGCAGCCGGATGGGAAGGAGAAGACAGCGGAGAGACATCCTCTTCCTCTTATGAGCTAAGATCCAGCTCCTCATCCGGAACAAAAGTCCGCTCTCCCTCAACCCTCTCCCTCATATCCTCCAAAGAAAGGCCGAGAGCTACGGGAAGCAGCGGCTCGGCATAATCCTCAAACAAATGACACTCCGACCTGTCAGGAACGTGAACCTCATGGCACCTTTTCAGGACCAAAAGGGTTAAATCGCAAGCGAACTCTAAGCACTCCTCATGTAGGAACTGCTTTTTCCACCGCTTTATCGCCTCGACCCTCTGCTTCTTGATGGAGCATTGCAACTCCCTCAATATATCCTCGGTCCTGTGTTTACCCTCCACCGCTTCATGACAATCCTGGAGGAATTTTTTACCACGCTCCTGCTCCGTCTTCACCTCCTTCTTCAAGCCCTCACACTCCTCAGCCAGCCCGTCCCTCTCCAAAATCACCCTATCTCTCTCCTCCTCACCTGTAGTGAGTTGAACCTTCAAAGCGCTCCTCTCCTCCTCCCAAGACTTCTTCTCCTCCTCAACTGAAGAAAGTTGAGCCCGCAAAATGTCCTGCCCCTCCTTCGCCTCCGCAAGTTCAGCTCTCAGAATGTTAACTTGCTCGAGAAGGTCATGAACCTCCCAATCCATTGTCCGATTCACATCATCGAGCTGATCCAGACGTTGATACATTTCAGAGGCGTATACCATATCTCTGACGCAGCTTGCAGAGCAGGGCGAGCCATCAACTTTTATTGTCCAAATAGCGTCGAAAAATCCTCATCCGCAGGAGGAACGGCCTTCAGCCGTCTGCAGAGCCACACCAAAGATCTTTAGCGACCTGACCTTGTCAAAGCTGACCGCGTACTCCCATCGATCACCACTAGAGGCTCGCTCCTTCCCTTTGCCCTTATTCAACTGGGGTGTTCGCTTTTCCCCCACTCTTTTCTCCTGCTGACCAGACGACCGGCTGGCACTCCGAGCGGTCCTCTTCCTTTTGAGTGGAGGCTCCGTCTCCTCCTCTTCCGAACCCGCTCGGCCCGCACTCACTGGTATGATCGGCAATGATGCCGACACGACGGGATGATCTTCAGTGGGCGGAGGGGCTAGCAACACTGTAGAATGGCCTGACTCCACTGGCCGAGCGGCGCCTTCACCGGTCTCTGCCTCCTTCCTCTGTTTCTTCCCTTTGGCCTGCTTTTTGGATTTAGGGGGAGGGGAGGACCCGGTAAAATCTTCTATCCTCGCCATGGCTGCGTAGCAATAAAACAGGTCAGAAAACGAAACCAATATCTACAAATACAGTAAATAGTCCAATTACAAGGAGTCAACCAGAGGGGGCAGTTTCCTCTCCTAGCACGCTAATTTGGGGCGGGCGGTCGATTAGAAAGAAATCGGCCGAGGCCCCTCCGCGATATCCCAGAATGAGCAGAGCGAAGTCATATCGACCGAGCCCCTTTATGCAACCGATCACCTCCCACTCCTCTCTACTAAGAGATAGGCTCGACGTGTCGTTCCACCGCTTGGCTAAAGGATACCTCCATAGCTGGGACTCAAAGGAGGATCCTGGGGGCTTCACAAAAAAGTACTTCGTCCGCCAAGAAGTAATTTTTGAGGTCGTTCCGACCGGATGGTATCGGACATCCCTATACTGCAAGTGAGGGATCCCGGCCTCAAAACTCGAACTTTGATTCATCCTCAAAAAATGACATAGGATCCCAACCGAAGGCAAACGGTCAAACTGATGGCACAGCAAGGCCAGGCCGTTAATGAACCTCCAGCCATTCGGAGGATTCTGGCTCGGCATCAATTAGAAATCGACGCACACCTCGTGAATAATCGGGGCATACGGGAGCCTCACACCACCGATCGAAAAGAAACTATCAGAAACAGCAATATACCCACTCAAATTGCTGTGGATTCGTTCATTCCCCAAGGCTAGCCTAGGCCCCCAAGACATAGGGATATTATTCCTGATGATCGACCGTTTTAGCTCCGCCACGGTCATCGTCGATTTATCTCTCGGTGGCTCCTCCACGACCAACCCATCATTCCGTTCTCTCGTAGAGATTTCTTCAATACCTCTTACCACACTTCTAGAATTGGCCGACAACATGCTTACTAAGAGGAAACCTTTGAGAAAATTTTAGAGGAGGAGACGATAGAAAATGACGTACCTATTTGGTGATTTGAGGTTGCAAAATTGAGCGGCGGTTGAAAGAAAGCTCCGGAGACTGTGGGCAAGAAAATACAAATGAAAGTAGGATGAAAGCCGGAGAACAAAACAAGCGTAAAGAAAATCTGTAGTCTATCGACCCTGAGTACTTATAGAAGATCGGTCGAATGGACGCCCCAATCAAAGCTCGACGCATGGAGAAAATTTGAACGAAGCTCAGACACGTGGCAGAATCTGAGCTGAGGTAAATTAGGGTTATTCGAAACCCGGAGCGACGCGACAATTGAAAGGACATACGTGACAGCTACACAACGGTTATCAAGACGTTTCGTTTCAGATTCTGAAAATCTGTCAGAGGGCCACGCCACCAGTAATGATTAAATAAAGTACCTTCATGCGCTCAGCATAGATGTTCGCCTGAACTCTCTTGGTACGAGCTGTCACGCAATAAGTGTTGATGCCAATCGATCGGAACACTCAACCGATCGATCCAAGCACGAGCAGTCATGTACTATCCGTTGATATTCGACCGATCGGGCCTATCCCGAGCTGTCCCACAGACGAGCTACAAGATCTTTATGTACTCCTTCGACCCTTCTCCTTGCTCAGATTCGAGGAGTAGGGGGCTTATGATTGGGTTGGTCGTGCTAGGCCCAAACCCACTCAAAATGACTCATGGACTGATCGGTTCACCCCGCAAGGACTAACCTAGTTCCTATCGATTATGCTAGGCCCAAGCCCTAGTCCACGTATTTACGACCCACTAGCAGGTGGAAGTCTCCCATGCATACGTAAAGACCTAAACCTGGCATCTATCCCATATATAAGGTACGACGTTGCCATAATTCAGGTACATAATCAAAACCCTAGCTTCTCTGTTCTTAGCTATCAAACTCTCACCAAAAAGACTAACTTGAGCGTCGGAGGGGCCTGCCGGAGATCAACCTCCGATGTACCTTGTGTTGTTTTGCAGGAACTCTTGCTAGAAAACAGTCAAACTCATAGATCCAAACGGCAACGTGCAGCCTCGCCAGGATCAGGCTGAACCAATATTTTATCTAAATTATTTAAGAAATGTTAGTGTACCATTCAAACTTTTAACTTAATAAAATATATTTCGTTATAAAATGTCAATTTTAGTTAATGAAAATTAATTACGATTACTTTAATGAGTGTCCTCCATTAAAAAAATTTAAAGCATTTTTTGTTAGAGAAAATCTAGATTTAAAAAAGAAACGCGTCTTTGCCACTGTGTCACCAATTTCCAGTGTAACTGCTAGAGAAAGAGGGAGACAGTCAAGAAAATCTAGATTTAAAAAATATCGGCATCTTTCTTTTTAGAATAATAGCGTGGTTTCTGGTTTGTCTCTCCACTTATTAATAAATTTTACTTTCTAGTCTTAGATTCCTTCTTGTGTGTACTCTGGGATGTTGCATATATGAGACATGTGAGTTTGTCGTAACAAGTCCATTACCGAATATTTCTTTTTTTTTGTTGCTACGAGGTATTTTAGGAGAATTTTAACTATAGGAAGGTACCTTTAAACCATTCATATTTAGACTAGTTCTCACTCGAGTCGGATAGCTCGTTTATAAAAAGCAAAACTTTGGCCCTAAGTTTTAAACGGCTGCATACATAAGAACAATTCAAACCCGTGACCTCACTTAAGCTAGGAGACTTACGCCATGGAGTTTACCGAATATATATATATATAATTGCAGATGGTAACTTATCATCCCATGGATCTAGTCCTGTAATTAGCATTGATAAATAGGGCTAAATCTAATATAAAGTTAATAAATTAAATTTAAATTAATCAAAATTTAAATTAAATATAAGTTGAATAAAGTTAATTTTATTTGAAATTATTTAAACGGATTCAAATAAAATATTATTTTATTAAAACTTAATAAAATAATAATATTATCTGAATAATTTAAAATTAATGAACTAAAATGAAGTTGCTTTACTTTTAAATTGATTAGACTTTTAATTACTTACTTAACTTTAACATATTAGTTTGGACTAGGATCTTAAAGTACAAATTATTTACAAAGTGATTAAGAAATTAATTGTCAGTAATAATTTTTCAAGTCACTCTATCTCTTAATTTATTGAATAATTTATTTAAGATATATGTTTTGTGGATTATATAATCCACAAATCATTTCTTACTGGCCCATAAATGACATTTTATCATAATCAAGCATGGGTATGCTTCGATTTGCTGGTTATGCCTGGTAAAAGCGACGGTCGTTTGATGTGGTACGTGATTGTAATCAATTTCTTTTGGCCTAGGAAACCAATTACAACATAACAATTTAAAACCATGGACCCCCAACGAAATAACAAGTACTAGTGTTTTGTCGACTTAGGGGCTAGGGCACCCTTAATCCTAATAGAATGTGCATAATCGGGTAAATTACACAGCCTTTTCTTTTTACTTTTTGAGTGGACTAGTCTGTAATCTTTTATAACGTGGCTTAAGGTTTATCGTGGTATATGCTCGGCTCAGCAAGTCAATGAGTAAAGTATCTAGCTTTGTCAACTACTGCTACCATTGAAGCTATACATCTTCTTCACCAGGGTATCTCTTGATAGGGACCTGAACACGCATTTCAAAGCGTGGATTCGGTGACACATATACGGTTGACTTGTAATTGAGAAAATGCAAGGTTAATGCTTTGATAGTGTGATGAAATTTCATTGAACATAGTTTAATTCTTCAATACTTGAACTTTCGTAAAATTTAACATACAATAAAATAACCAAATAAAAACATATAATAGAGTTGATATCAAATGACACAACATATACACACACACACATGTGCAAGAGAAAGAGAGAGAGAGAATGGGAGACAAAAGAATAGGAGAATTAATTCAATCCCAAAACATAAAATGCAACATGTAAGGCTTCAATTACACTCATTTTATAAGAAACAAAAATAATAAAATAGTAGCATTTTAATCATATAAACAAACTTTCTGTGGACTAAAAATTTGGTCAAATCAAATAGAATGCTCAAGGAAGAAAAAAGCTGCCCTCTCTCTCCACTTGCTTCATCATGATTTCGGCTACAATTTAATGAAGATGCATGTTGTTATCTCCTTTCCATGCACAACAAGTTTTATTTATTTATTGATATTGTCTCCCTTAAATCAAGTAGAAATTTATCATCCCCAATAATTTCTTCAGTTTGTTAAACAAATCAAACTTTAGTGATTTAGAAAAAAATATCTGCAACTTATTCTTTAATGTGACAATAATTAATCACTACTTTCTTTTCAATTACTAGCTCGCAAATTTTGTAAAACTAAACATCCATGTGCTTGGATTGTCCATGAAAACTTGGATTTTTGCACATTGTTATTACGGACTTATTATCATATAATAATTCTGTCGGAACATCTTGCTTTTGATGTAGTACTTCAATCATTCTTCTTAGCCATATTGCCTATGTAGCAAAACTAGTTGCTGCATTGTATTTTGCTTTAGTTGTAGATAAACAAACCACGGGTTATTTTTTTGAAGATTATGATATTGCATTAGTACCAAGATGAAAAACATACCCTGATGTGCCTTTTTTTGTTTCTATATCTCCACGCCAATCACTATCTGTGTAACCTATAAGTTTCATATAATTGATATTTGCATGAAAATTTCCTTCATTCAAAGTACCTTTGATATATCGAAAAATTTCTCTTTGCTCCTTATAAATGACAGGCACGAGGCTCCTTTAAGAATCTGCTAAGAATCTAAATCCGAAAACTATATTTGATTTGGTTGTAGATAAATAACTCATAATTTCAACTAAACTCTTATACTAAGTTGAATTTACAGGTCTCCTTTTATCTTCTTTTATTTGTTTCAATTTCTCTTTAACTAGGGTGTGAGCTAGTTTTGAATTCTCCATCTTAAATTTCTTCAAAATATCATTCGTATACTTCCTTAGGAAATACAAATTTCATCTTCCTGTTGAATTACCTATATTCCAAGAAAATAAGACATTAGACCAAAGTCTGTCATGTCAAATGATTTTACCATAGCCTCCTTAAATTCTTTAATCATCTTTGAATTGTTTCTAGTACAAATTAAATCATCAACATAAAGACACAAAATTAGAATACCACCAAGCTCAACAAATTTAACATATAAAATATGCTCAAAAGGACATCTTTCAAAATAACGCTTCATGAAGTATGAATCAATTCTTTTATACCATACTCTTGGGGCCTGCTTCAATCCATATGGTGCTTTCTTCAACCTATAAACTTTATATTCTTTACCTATAATTTCATACCCTACATGGTGCTCAACATATACTTCCAATTCTAAAGTTTCGTTTTAAAAAGCAGATTTTACATCAATTTGATAATTGTTCCAGTTATTTTAATTTGAAAGGGAGATAATCGTGCGAATAGTATCCAATCTCTCAATTGGAGCAAATACTTCAAAGTAATAATGCCTAGTTTTTACTTATATCCTTTTAAAACCAATCTAGCTTTGAATCGGTCAATTTCATCATAGGCTTGTACTTTGTCTTGTACACACACTTCACTCCTATAGACCCTTTATCAGGGGGAAAATTTGTTAATTCCCATATGTCATTCTTTTTAGTTGCATATATTTCTTCATCCATGGCTTTTAACCATTTTAATTCATTTAATGTCTCCTCATAATTAACTGGTTCACAATCTGTAAATAAAGCAAAATTGATAATCTCTTCATTACATAGATCATTATCAGTACCTATCACATAATCTTCCAATCTAGCTGGTAACTGATCATGTCTTTGGGGTTTACTAAATGTCTCTAGTTGAGATATTGAATCTGCCTAAGTATTTTCTTCTTTGTAGCTTTCTAAATTACCATTGGTCTTTTTTAGGAAGTTAAAGACCAATCTTATATTCCATCCTCATTAAAGGTTACATCGTATGTGCATTGTATAATGTAAAAGCCTTTGAATTTGTACTATAGCCTATAAAAATACATTTCTCACCTTTGTCATCCAGCTTCTTCCTCAACTGATCTAGTATATGGGCATAAGCAATACACTAAAAAAAATTTGAGATGTTGAATGGAAAGTTTCCTTTCAATCCAAGCTTACTTAGGGGTTTTGTCATTAAGTAACATCTTCTGCCAAAAATTCTATAGGCAATTGTTTACATCTTAACATGCATCTTATCATGTCTTCCTTTTTGCTACTCCATTCTGTTGAGGCATGTATTTAGTGGTCAATTGATGTTGAATTCTATATTGCTTAAAGACCTTTATAAATTCAAGATACTTTTGACCTCTATCTGTTCTTAATGCTTTTTAAATGATCTGTACGCATCACAAGCTTCCAATTTCTATTTTAGAAAATACACCTAGGCCTTTCTACTAAAATCATCAATAAAAGTAATAACATACCTATTACCTCTATTTGATGGAACTTCAACAATACATAGATTTGAATGAATAATTTTCAATAACTTTTTTCCTTTATAGGAATTTTCAAATAGGAATACACTCTTATGTTTTTTCCCATCTCACATGTCTCACATACATAGTTAAGAATATTCACAACAGGTAAGTGTTGCGGTCTAAACAAAACAATATAAATTAAATTCTATCTAGACCAAATTAGAGGCAAGCGTACCCCATCGACAAGTAATATAAAATGGTAAGAGCTAGATATCATACCTAAGGAATTAAAATATGCAAGATAATTAAATTAAATGATGCAAAATTACTCAGATGATCAATAATTGATTGATTTAAAATAAAATAAAATAAGTGAATTAAGGAAATATGTAAAATGAAAAATATGAATTTAAAAATGACTAGACTTAATCAAATGATAGAAATTGGCTAAATTATCAAATTTCAATTAGATTAGATACTAAAACTTATAACGGTGGATTGATTTAGTATTTATTTCACTTAAGCAAGTCGAACCCAATGTTCATAGGAATTTGTTTCTCTTCTAAATCCGAGTTACCTACTTAGATCATAGATAATTTGGAACAAAAGGCATTCAATACAAGAAGCCTAAAATTAAGTTTGCTAATCTTAGGTATCCTTAAACAGGATCCTAAGGTTGGTCTATGCTTGAGTTTCAAGTATGTTGCCTGATTAATTTTTTGACAAATTAAATCCTATTAATTATGGCTTTCAATCATCTAAGACCTTAATCTAGGTGATCAAGCTAAATTAGGACTAAATATACATTCAATCAAACAAAAACTAATACCAAAAAAATTATGCTAATTCAATATCAATCCTAACCTTAATAAAAAAAACTTATACATATTCATCAATATAACACAAATCATGGTCATAATATATATTTTCATTGATTAAATCCACAAAAATTAAAACAAATCAGAAATAAAAAAATTAAAAACACCCAATATATAGTTGTCTTCGAGAGACACGATTGCTGCTGTCCAAGAAATTCTCTTATACCGTTGTTCTATTTTCTTTACTGCAAATGTCTATCATGTTGCTCTATTTTCTCTCCTCCCTCCTTGCTACTGTAGCTGATGTGACAAATAAGTTATTGGTCCACCCTCCTATTCACACCCTGTCTCCCAACCGTATGTCTCTTCTTCGTTCTTGTTCATTAACGTGACAAATAAATGGTTGGTTCACCCTCCTATTCACGCCGTCTCTCCTAGTCGCAGCGCTCTCCTTCGTTCCTCTACTTTTTGATGTCTTGGCCAACGTTCACGTCCCTCTCTCTTCAGCTAGCTCTCTCTTGCTCTTCCTATTCATTAACATGACAAATAAGTTTTTGGTCCACCTCCTGTTCATGCCAAACGAACGGGGTAGCTGCTGGGATAAAAAGTTTTACGCCCTCTATCTCTTCCAGCGCCAACTTCTTTTTTTCTTTCCTATATATTGATGTGACAATTAAGTTTTCGATCCCTTTGTTATTCTCTCACAATCCTCCTTATTCACGAATTACCCTCTCTTCTGTCTTGGCCAAAATATTAATGTTTTTAAGTGGCATGGGTCTTCCTTTTAAAAGCTTTTCTTGCTTTATGCTTTTAAATGTTCCAAATCTATTATGTGCCTAAAATTAAAACAAATAATTCTTAATTAGTGCAATTGAAATATTAAATGGACAAGAGTTTAGCAAATTATGTATCTAAAATTAATATAAAATGCCCATTAATAACACCCATATACTTAAAATGTTGCTTGTCCTCAAGCAACTTACTTGGATCACAACCAACATATTCTGTCATTTCATTTTCAACAAAAATCAAGTGTTTGCAATCCCTTAAACTTCGACAAACTCAAGTATCAAGCTACTATATATATCATAATCTTTTCATCAATGCACATAAATACAATCAAAGGTAGATATCCCTAATCAAAAGCAAGCATAAAATTAAAATGGACCTTCCTCACGATATTCACTCATGTCACTCAAGTGTATAAGGGTTGTGTTTCACTCAAAGCTTCCTATCAAGTGTTTGCAATCCCTTAAACTTCGACAAAATCAAGTATCAAGCTACTATATATATCATAATCTTATCATCAATGCACATAAACACAATCAAAGGTAGATATCCCTGGTCAAAAGGAAGCATAAAATTAAAATAGACCTTCCTCACGATATTCACTCACGTCACTCAAGAGTATAAGGGCTGTGTTTGTAGGAAAATCCCGGTGTGAGCATCACATGCCCACGGTGCGGAAAACAAAAATTTTTATTTCGGGACCTTCCCGAAAGCCAGGATCCATGTGTCTATACAACAAACTCAAACCATAACGGCCAAAGGAGACCGTCTCTAACGGTATCCACGCAGAGATCGGAGAATCTAACCAGGACAAACCCTTTGACCCGGGAATAGCTAGAACAAGTTGAAGACTGCTAGATCTTACCTTGTTCTTGAAGAGCTTGGAAACAAACGATGATGGAGCTTGGAGAGGATGAAGGAGAGCTTGAAGAAGATGAAGAAGATGAAGATGATGAAGAGCTTGCTAAAGCCTTAGGATTTTAGAAAACTCTTTCTAAACCCACGATGATCGTTCATAAAGAAGAGGAAAAACCATTTTTCCTTTCAAAACTCTTCTTCTTTCCATCACCAACGATCACATCTCTTCACTTCTCCATTTTTTGTCTTCTAGCCATTAAATGCTTTTGATGACTAAGCAAATAATGAAACTTCTTCTCCCTTCTTCCATCATACACGTATAACATATATATATATATATATATATATATATATATATTAATTCTTTAATTAATTATATATATATATATATAAATAAATCTGAAGTGGTCCATCACACTGGGTCACCCTACTAAGGGTCGGTATGGGAAAAACCCTAAGCGTTTTTCAAAGAATATCGATGTCGCGATTTCATCGGGACATATCTCGATCTCATCGGGATCCATTTAGTCCGATTGCTCTCCATATATTGGAACTCATCCAAAACTATTTTACTGAATTCTCGAGATACTCTTATCGTGTGACCCATTAGGTTCCGGTTATGTTGGCCACTTAGATTAACACTTAATCCAAGCAAGTCATGGCGGTATCTAGCGACACATCATGACCCCAATTGACCGGAAAGTAATTGGTTTGACGAATGAACATGTATTCATCGTGAACCATATCACGAACCTTTCCATAGACAATTACCGTACAATTCGTCCTTTCACCATGCTATACCGCACTTAGTTATGAGTATGGGCAATGTGTCAACTCTTACTAGACTGACTACGTCAAATCTAGTCCAAGTGATTTCAGTTCTTGTCCTGGGACTCATTACTTAATATGTCAATGAAGACATTCTTCATGACATATATGCTCCGGCCAGAGACTTTCAAGTAATGACCCTGACAAGAGGCCATGGGTATCATCTTCTGCTATCATAGAAGTGGTGAATCCTCTATTGGCTACTCAATTACCTTCGAATACCTCAAGCTGTACCCAATCACCTGTAGGAAAATCCCGGGAGGTACATCACATGTACCGGCAGCGGAAAACAAAATTTTATTCCGGGACTTTCCGAAACCGAGATCCAGTGTCGGTATGAAGACATCAACCTAAATAGCCAAAGAGACTATCTCTAAAGGTGATCCACGCAGATCAGAGAACCTAACCGGACAAACCCTTTGACCGGGAATAGCTAGAAACAGTTAAAGGCTGCTAGACCTACCTACGTCTTGGAGAGCATAGATCAACGTTGGAGGAAGATAGAAACTTGGAGAAGATGGAGAGATGATCGTGAGCTTTCTTTGAAAGCTACTTGAAAACCCTTTTCTAAGCCTTCTCCCAAAAGCCACGAGGATCAACAACAATGGACCAAAAGAAACTCTTTTCTTTTATCCTAAACCATCACCTACGATCATCCTCTTCCAAGTTAGCTATTTTGTCCTTTTGTCATTAAATGAACTTAATGACTAGGCACCAAAATGGAACCTTCTCTTCCCACCAACGTGTACATGGCTAATAAATATAATAATTAATTAATTAATTACTTAATTAATCAATTAAGATATAATTGCTAAGGTCCATCCAAGCTGGGTTGGTCCTACGGCTCATCGGCCCCGATCTTTGAAACAACTCAAAACCTTTCTTAGCAATATTGATGTCGCGATCTCATCGGGACATATCCCGATCCCATCGGGATCCATTTAATCTAATGCTCTCCATAATTGGAACTCGTCCAATCTTATTTCTGATTCTCTGAATCACTCTTATCGTGTGACCCTTTAGGTTCCGGTTATGTTGGTCACTTAGATTAACAATTAATCTGAGCAAGTCATGAGCGGTATCTAGCAACACATCATGACCCCCAATTGACCGGAAAGTAATCGGTTTGATGTATTCATCACGAACGGATCACGAACCCTTCCATAGACAATTACTGTGCAATTAGTCCTTTCACCATCCTATACCCCACTTGGTTATGAGTATGGTCAAAGTGTCAACTCTCACTAGGCGAGTCTAGCCCAGTGATATCGGTTCTAGTCACGGGACTCATTACTCTATATGTCAATGAAGACACTCTTCATGACATACATGCTGACCACCTTAGTAATGATCCCGACAAGAGGCCGTGGGTATCTCTTACGCTAATCTAAGTGGTGAATCCTTTATTGGCTACTAAATTATCTTGAATACCTCAAGTCGTACCCAAGCACCACCCTATGAGTTACCTCGGAAGGCAACAAGGAATGGAGTCAAAGCACGGATCGAGATCAAGATATCCTTGAGTACCTCAAGTCTAAGGATACTTGCACCATTGCTATGATGAGATTATCAACGACACTTAGATAAGATATCCATGTGATGATCTCATGGCGGGTCATCCAATGAACTTACTACCACTAGTAAGCATCCACGTGTTAATTCTAAATATCTCATATTTACGCTTTACGAGATCCTTGCTTGATCCAATTAAGGAATATGACATGTGCTAGTCTATCCGGATTAATGATGTCGGTCTCATTAATCCTATGACTAGGAGAATTTGAATCTTGACATAATTGCACATGATAGGAATCTCGGGAGTATGAACACATCATAATTTCCTTCATGCTATGTCATATATCATGGACTTCATTAATTTGATTAAAGATCAAATCAATTCATAAACAATGTTTATGAATATCAAATTAATGAATAATGCCTTTTCTTTATTTATTCATTCGATGCGATCATTTGTGAATAAAATGCGCTAAAGGGATTGCCTTTAGGGCGCAAATAAACAATCTGAGATTTGAACAAGTCGACTTATCCAATGAACAAGTCGACTTATCGATGCGAACATGTGTAAGTCGACTTACACATGGTACAATCGACTTATCACTTACAAATCTCCCACTTGACCTAAAGCCAATCGCCTCGAGATCTAATACCATAAGCGAGTCCATGAGAATCACAATTCTCCTGTGACTATGGCTTTGTCAGCGAACAACAACACTTTGCTCTGTAGAATTCTCTCTATCGGGATATCATCTCGACTAATGATCTCCCAAATCGGTGCAATCGAGTTCGGATCGTCGATAAGACCTTGGTTCCTTTGCTGCGCACTAGCCCCATTGTATCACAATACAATCCTATGGGCCCATCACGGTAGGGACGGATCAAGTTCAGTAATGAACTTCTTGATCCAAACCGCTTCCTTTGCGCATCTCATGCGGCAATGTACTCTGCCTCGGTTGTTGAATCAGCAGTTGTCTCTTGATTGGAACTCTTTCAAACTGACCGCCAGGCCGTTCGGTGTGAATGTATATAACTTTGATCGTGATTCAAAATCATCCTTATCAGATTAAAACTGGCATTTGTATGCCCGCTCATTTGGAGATTTTCATCTCCATGTGTCAAGAAAACATCCTTAGTGCTTCGCAAGTACTTGAGAATATTCTTGACAGCCACCCAGTGACCCTCACCAGGATCCGATTAGTATCTACTCGTAACACTTAGAGCATATAATACATCGGGTCTCGTACATAGCATTGTTCCATGCTAAACCTCTTTAGCATCTTACCTATGTACGTTGATTGTGAAAGACCAAGCAACCTTTTGATTTATCTCTATAAATCTATATCCCAAGGATATAAGTTGCTTCACCAAGGTCTTTCATCGCAAATTGATTGGACAACCAAATTTTAACTGATTGCAGCATAGAGACATCGTTTCCTAGTAACAGCATGTCATCTACATACAACACAAGGAATACGATTGCAGTCCCATTAACCTTCTTATACACAAAATGATCATCCGGATTTTGTGAGAAATCAAACTCTTTGATTGACTCATCAAAACGGATAATCCAACTCCTGGATGTTTGCTTTAATCCAAACCTGGATTTCTGAAGCTTGCATACCTTTTCGCCATCGATGGAAGTGAAGTCCTCTGGTTGTGTCATACACATCCTCGGGTGAATTTCCTCTCGGAAAGTCGTCTTCACATCCATTTGCCATATCTCATAATCATAATGAGTGGCAATGGCTAAGAGTATCCTAATGGATTTAAGCATTGCTACGGGTTTGAAGGTTTTGTCATAGTCAACTCTTTATGCGTGACGAAATCCTTTAACCGAAGCATTGCTTTATAGGTAATCAAATTACCATCCATGTTGGTTTCTTCCGAAAACTCCTTTATACAATGGGTTTTATCCTTCAGTGTAACAACCAAAGTCCATACTTGGTTTTCATACATGGAATCCATTTGATTTCATGGCACAAAGCCATGTTCGGACTCAACTTTTGAACTCGCTCATAGGTAGTAGGCGCATCATCTCATATGAGCAATCGTCATTCTGTTCACTTACGAGAAATTCATATCTCTCGGGAACAGTGCGTATCCTACTTAACCTACGAAATTCGTGTGTAATAGAAGGTTGAACTGTTACCTCATCTATATGAGTGACAGTTTCAGGTTCAGGCAGTTGATCTATGTTTGTTCGAGCATCTTGAACTTCTCCAAGTTCAACTTTGCTCCCACTGTCCTCTTGTAAAAGAAACTCTTTCTTTAAGAAAACAACATGCTTGGAAACAAACAACTTTTGTTCCTCAGCAAGGTAGAATTGATATTCCACGATATCCTACGAACAAACACTTGTCAGACTTTGCATCAAGCTAATCTGACTGTGTCCGCTTCACGTAAGCAGGACAATCCCAAACTTTCAGATGAGAAAGATAGGGCTTTCAGTTAGTCCATATCTCCATATGGAGTAACCACAACTGTCTTTAATGAAACTCTGTTTAGCAAGTAAACAGCTGTCTTGAGCGCATACTCCCAAAACTGTGCAAAACCTATCATCAATCGCACCATGTCTAACAAGGTTCGATTTCTCCTTTCAGCCACACCATTGTCTTTGCAAGTGTAAGGTGGAGTATACTGAGATAAAATCCCATTATCTCTGAGATAATCCAAAACTGTTGGTCTAAGCATTTTCCACCACGATCAGATCGTAATGTATTCATACTTTTACCAAGTTAGTTTTCTACTTCATTTCTGAATTGTTTGAACTTTTCAAACGCTTCAGATTTGTATCTCTACAAATACAGGTACCCATATCGTGAATAATCACCGATAAAAGTAATGAAGTAAAGACAACCACTTCTGGCATGGATGGACATCGGACCACATACATCCGAATGTATTAGGTCTAATATTCCATTCACTCGTTCACCCTTTCCTTTAAAGGATTACTTAGTCATCTTGCCTAATAAACAAGATTCGCATGTGTCATATGATTCATAATCAAATGACCCTAAACGCCACTCTTATGGAGCTCGGCGATCGTGTCTCATTTATATGGCCAAGTTCGACAATGCCATAAGTAAGTTGATTTTAAATTATCTCGATTATGTCTTTCCGCGTCATTGACATTCTTAATTGGATATGACATATCTCATATGTCAATTCCATTGCATAATGTACGAGTACCATAGAGCATTCCATTGCAACTAATATAACAACCATTGCTACTAAAAGTCCAATGGAAACCAGCTCTAATTAAACATAAAACATAAAATATGTTCTTTGTTTAAAACAGGTACAAAATGTCAATTATCCAATTTGAATACAAGCCCAGTAGGGAGTAACAAGACATAAGTGTCTACGGCTAATGTAGCAACTCTTGCTGCATTATCTACACGAAGGTCTAGTTCTCCTTGAATGAGCTTTCTACTGTCCCTGAGGCCCTGCATATCATTTCATATGTATGAGCCACAACCGTATCTAATCTGATATGTTTTGATCGAGAATAGTATTAACCTCAATGACAAACATATTTGAAGGAGTAGAGGCATCGATGCCTTCTACCTTCAAGGACTCGAATAGATTTTATAGTTTACGCCTCTGGTGGCTAGTCTTGCCATAATGAAAGCAAAATCCTTTTGGGGCGATATCTTTGGTTTTCCTTGATGGCACTTCCATTTGGTTTTTGCCTTTTCTTCTTTGAACTAGAAGAAGAAGCATCCACCATTAACACTTGCTATCTCTCTTGATAGCTTTGCTTTCACCGCCATGAGCAGATTGATCATTCGAGAATTGTTGTGGATATTTGGTTTATCGATAGTTTATCCAAACCGTGAATAACCATCGACAATCCAACCGAATTAAGTCTCTACTTAACTCATAATCCATTACAAATCCTAAGGCGGCTAATCTCTCAATATAACCATACATCTTGGGGCATCTTGCATGCCAGATATCCTGGAGCCATCTTTAATGGTGAAGAGAAGCCTTGAGGTCTCGAACCTTTCGAATGAGCTTACTCATCAAACGGCTCCCTAAGATGAAATACTATAGAGTGAGCATCCATGGACTCGTCTTTCTGCTGCAGCTCTAGTGACATCGAGGCAAGCATAAAGCAAGTATCCATATCAACATCCTTTAGATGCTTACAATATGCTTTCGATCCTTATCGAAGCATCGACGGCGAGTCTGTTGAAAGTGGAACATCTAGGACGTATCCGAGTTCCTCATATCTAAGAACAATTCTCAGATTCCTTAGCCAATCAAGAAAATTCAGTCCAAAATAGAGAGCGAAAATTCACAAAAAAACTTCTTCAATCAACCTAAGCGATAGAGAGAAGGAATGATAGAATAGAAATGCTGCATGATCATAAGGACTTGCATGACATGCATATGGCTCCCACTAGTTTCCTAGAATCCATAACCCTCTTCTGAATCCAAAGAAACGATATGACATTATGTCTGGTGGGTCGATATCCGACATTGCTAAGAGTGACCTTGGGTTTACCAACAAGCCACAACTTAGGTCAATCGGTAGGTATCGGTCATACCAATTGTATCATCGATAACCGACATTAAGAATGACCTTGGGTTTGCCCAACAAGCCACCTTAAGTCTCGGGAGGTATCGGATATACCAATTACATCTTAGACACAACTATCGATCGAGTCTTTATCAACTTGTTGATGTATGCACTTACATTGAGTATCAACTCTTTGATGAGCATACATCGATGTATGCTACCCAATTTCGCCTCATCCACGTTGACCTTGAGTTTACTCAACAAACCAACGCTTCGGTGAAAACCAACCCATTAATCCAAAATCTTATTTTCATGGTTCGAACATATCCAGTATAGAGTGAGCTTGGGTTTACCCAACAACCCAACCTATAAGAACTCGGTTCTTACCATATTAATGGAAGGCGTTAGTTTTCATATACCGAGGAGGATTTGGGTCTCATCTACTTCTTCTCCAAGCCGTAGGATTATAGTCACCATGACTATATGATATGATTTAGGGCATTTCATCAATCACATTGAATCAATCCTTTTAATCATCCATCATCCAACCTGAGCATGCCACAAGTCGACTTACAACGAATGCAAGTCGCCTTATGCCCCTGCCCATACACAAGTCGCCTTGTATCATAATACAAGTCGCCTTGTCTTCTGCCCTCACACAAGTCGACTTATCTGATATAAGTCGCCTTATGCACCTACCCGCGCACAAGTCGCCTTGTACACTGCAAGTCGACTTATGCAGATTCTGAACAAGTGGCCTTATACTTCAAATAAGTCGACTTGTCCAACAGAATTTGCTATAATTCTCTAATCAGCTAATTCCTCAATCCTTGCAATTCCAATTCACAATACCAACATACCTAAGGTAATATCTGCTACTTTGATGTCTCAATGAACACTTCATTGAACCATGAAAGCCTTATATAGTCAAACCATATGAAAAGCTTGAAATGAGTCAAAACTCATTAATTTCCAAATAATGTAGGAACACCCAAATTATCATCCTAAGCATCTCTAGCTAGCACATACATTATCAAATTTACTTCAGCACATGCCATAAAAAATATGACGGTCAAAACAAATAAGATAATGCAATATACTAACGAGACGCTAATGTGATCACTTAGGCATCCGAAAATTCTTGGAAATGTAACTTCAAGCAATTCAGTTTGATAATCATAATACATCAAGATAACACATTTTTAATCACATTAAAAATGGTGCAAGGCATTGGAACTGAAAAAGCACACTCAATCAAGCCAAGCAAAACAGTCCCAACAATTTTCACAAAACTGTCCAGTTCTGTACATTGCTCGAAATGATCAATGAAACAATTTCAATAAATTCTGAGAACATTACATAGGTTACTACATGTTCAGAACATGCTACATGAATTTTTTCAGGATTTTAGGCCATCAAAAACTCAGTCAACCTAAATAACAAAACCGATTCAAAATCTGTGTTCATCAGCACAGCAATTCCCAACAGCATAGAATAAATTCGTGAATAAATATCCAATCACCTTGAAATCCAATTTCCATGCTCACAGACATTCACCAACATCTTAGAGACATGTAGGTGAAGGAAAATCCGAAAAACCATTTTTCTAGAAGTTATTCTCGATTTTATACTCATGCCTGTTCCAGAATCGTTTCACAAAACAGCATCTGTAACCTTAGGGAATTAATTAGCAAAACTATATCAAATCAAATCGATAAATTCTCAAATTTCATAGACATATTCTCTAACATGTTATGAACAATCCTGGGCAGAAACATTTCGAAAAACATATCACAATATAAATTCGAAAATTGGACAGCAAGCATGCATCAACAGAAAATTCCATTAGAGTTTCTGATCTCGCTTAGGTTTTAGCTTCATACGGGACACCAGACGCTCTGATACCACTGTAGGAAAATCCCGGGAGGTACATCACATGTACCGGCAGCGGAAAACAAAAATTTTTATTCCCGGGACTTTCCCGAAACCCAGGATCCAGGTGTCGGTATGAAGACATCAACCTAAATAGCCAAAAGAGACTATCTCTAAAGGTGATCCACGCAGAGATCAGAGAACCTAACTGGGACAAACCCCTTTGACCCAGGAATAGCTAGAACAGATTAAAGGCTGCTAGACCCTACCTCTGTCCTTGGAGAGCATAGATCAACGTTGGAGGAAGATAGGAAACTTGGAGAAGATGGAGAGATGATCGTGAGCTTTCTTTGAAAGCTACTTGAAAAACCCTTTTCTAAGCCTTCTCCCAAAAGCCACGAGGATCAACAACAACAGACCAAAAGAAACTCTTTTCTTTTTATCCTAAACCATCACCTACGATCATCCTCTTCCAAGTTAGCTATTTTGTCCTTTTGTCATTAAATGAACTTAATGACTAGGCACCAAAATGGAACCTTCTCTTCCCACCAACGTGTACATGGCTAATAAATATAATAATTAATTAATTAATTACTTAATTAATCAATTAAGATATAATTGCTAAGGTCCAGTCCAACTGGGGTCGGTCCTACCGGCCTACCGGGCCCCGGTACTGAAACAGCTCCGGAAACCTTTCTTAGCAATATTGATGTCGCGATCTCATCGGGACATATCCCGATCCCATCGGGATCCATTTAATCCTAATGCTCTCCATAATTGGAACTCTGTCCAATACTATTTCTGATTCTCGAATCACTCTTATCGTGTGACCCTTTAGGTTCCGGTTATGTTGGTCACTTAGATTAACAATTAATCTGAGCAAGTCATGGCGGTATCTAGCAACACATCATGACCCCAATTGACGGAAAGTAATCGGTTTGATGTATTCATCACGAACCGGATCACGAACCCTTCCATGAACAATTCCGTGCAATTCGTCCTTTCACCATCCTATACCCCACTTGGTTATGAGTATGGTCAAAGTGTCAACTCTCACTAGACCGAGTCTAGCCCAGTGATATCGGTTCTCGTCACGGGACTCATTACTCTATATGTCAATGAAGACACTCTTCATGACATACATCTTTGCCACCTTAGTAATGATCCCACAAGAGGCCATGGTATCTCTTACGCTAATCTAGAAGTGGTGAATCCTTTATTGGCTACTAAATTATCTTGAATACCTCAAGTGTACCCAAGCACCACCTATGAGTTACCTCGGAAGGCAACAAGGAATGGAGTCAAAGCAGGATCGATATCAAGATATCCTTGAGTACCTCAAGTCTAAGGATACTTGCACCATTGCTATGATGAGATTATCACGACACTTAGATAAGATATCCATGTGATGATCTCATGGCGGGTCATCCAATGAACTTACTACCACTAGTAAGCATTCACATGTTAATTCTAAATATCTCATATTTACGCTTTACGAGATCCTTTGCTTGATCCAATTAAGGAATATGACATGTGCTAGTCTATCCGGATTAATGATGTCGGTCTCATTAATCCTATGACTAGGAGAATTTAGAATCTTGACATAATTGCACATGATAGGAATCTCGGGAGTATGAACACATCATAATTTCCTTCATGCTATGTCATATATCATGGACTTCATTAATTTGATTAAAGATCAAATCAATTCATAAACAATGTTTATGAATATCAAATTAATGAATAATGCCTTTTCTTTATTTATTCATTCATCGCATCACGATTGTGAATAAAATCTTGCTAAAGGGATTGCCTTTAGGGCACAAATAAACAATCCGACCTTGAACAAGTCGACTTATCCAATGAACAAGTCGACTTATCGGTACCGAACATGTGTAAGTCGACTTACACATGGTACAAGTCGACTTATCACTTACATCACCACCCTATGAGTGACCTCTGTAAGGCAACAAGGAATGGAGTCAAAGCACAGAATCAGTATCCAAGATATCCTTGAGCACCTCAAGTCTAAAGTACTTGCACCATTGCTATGATGAGATTATCACTGACATTAGAATAGGACATCCATGTGATGATCTCATAGCAGGTCATCCAATGTACTTACTACCTCTAGTAAGCATCCACATCTCAACCCTAAATATCTCATATTTACAGCTTCTGAGATCCACTGCTTGATCAAATCAAGGAGCTTGAGATGCGCTAGTCTCTCCGGATTACCAATGTCCAGTCTCAGTAATCCTATGACTAGGGATAATTTAGATACTGACATAATTGCACATGATAGGAATCTCAGTAGTATGATCACATCACAATTTTCTTCATGCTATGTCATATATCATGGACTTCAATAATTTGCTTATAGATCAATATCCATTCATAAATAATGAACAACAAGTTAATGAAATATGCCTTTCTTTATTTATTCATAAAGTCTGTACACCACTTTGTACAAAATGCGCTAAAGGCGATTGCCTTCAGGGCACTACTCTAACAGTGTTTCACTCAAAGCTTCCTATAAGAGATTACAATACCATAGCTTAAAAATTGACCTATTTTCCACTACATAGAGTACATGTCATCATGGATCAAAAGGGCTTTTACTAAGGGTTGTAATGGGGCTTAGGTTAAGGTAAAGTAAAAAGGACAAAGGCTACTTATAATTATTCACAAAGCATTAAGTAATGTGGGACAATAAAAAAAAATTATGAGATGTGCAAATAGAAACAAGGGACTACAACTACCCATCACTATCTAATGCTACTGTTTGATCTTTTTCTTTTTTCTTTTATTGTTTTGTTTTGGTTTTTTTGGTTTTTTTTTGTTTTTTATAACACTAAACATAAAAAAAGATAGTAGTAGCACAAATCAACAATAACTAAGTACGTGTACCTTTAAAACATCTCAGAATAACATATAAAACAAAAGTCTCTAAGTCAAGGACATTAAATACTTAGTACTTCATTCAACTTATGACACTTTAAGAAAAATGTTGTTTAGTGACAGATATTACTAATGGAAAACCCATGAATTCCGTTGGTAATAGAAATTGGTGATGGAATTAACAAACGGACAAATACGTTGTAAAAATGTTCGTAGGTAAATTTACCGATGAAAATTTTATGTAACCGTCGGTATATTCACCGTTGGTTGGCTGTGACCGTCAGTAAATTTACCTATGACCATTCTTTCTATAAGAATATTTGCAGACGATATTGGTTATTCCATTAGTAACATTACTGATAATTATGAATTCCCATCAGTGAGTATACTGACAGTTCAGCAAATCTTAACGGTAAAGTTGGCAACGACTGTCAATATTACCAATGGTGATTCTTTGTTCCATAGGTAAATATCATATAACATATGTCTCTAGTTTAATCTAAACTTAAAATCATCCTATATGGACGTCTACAGACCATGTTATGGCTAAAATACCAATGCATGTTCAAAGAAAACACTACAGCTAACATATTAAATTTTTCTTCACCAATATCACATGCATTTTAGTCCAATTCAAACATTATTCTTATATCTTTTGACATGCCATAAAAATCATATTGTTACTTACCTACTAGGCTTCCAATTCAGCTTAAAACTCTAGATTATACTAGTCCTTCCAAACAAGAAAACATCATCACAAACTTATAATCACATTCAGCTAGTTTTTTAGCAATTTGGTGAAGGATATACGTATGGGTTTCATGCAAAAAATTGGCTAGGGTTCAAGCAAATTTTAGAGAAAATCTGGACCAATTTCAGTGAAGGAAATAAGAAAGGAAGCAAAAACTCAGTTGCAAAAACTTGTTACCTCAGATGCTAGATGTCACTAACTTACGAAGGCATATGTCTTAAAGCATGTATTATATTTGTCTCATCAAGATGTTGCCATATGTCATCAATTAATCAATCCATATGTATCATTATAAAAATAACATATGTTAGACAACAATTGGTCCATTTGTCATATACTAATTGATCCAATTGTCATTTAATTACTAGTCTATTTGTTACCAATTTTAACTATGTCAAATGTCACTCAGTTTTAGGATAAATCATCCAAAATTTTCATGTATCAATTTATCCTACCACTTGGCATTTATCCTAGTCTAAACGTACATTTTAATCTATCAATTTCCTAATGCATAACATTAATTCCAATTTACTCATTGAAATCCAATCATATCAAAATTCAAGACATATTAATTCATAAGTCACATAATGATCACTTAACATTTTTCATACCCCGGAATAAGTCAATTAAGTGCATATGCTATCTTTGTAATGTGTTCAAATATCAATTCATGTATGAATGCTAATGTTATACATGTATATGCAATACTTAATCTAAGGTTAAACCCTAATCGTGTTTTGGAAAACAGGATATTACACTAGTAATAGTAGGTCCATGTCAAAAGGCAGCAGTAGTAGCACTAGCAATACATAGAATACTCAAATTATATGCTATAACTGTAAGAAGCCTGAGCACACATACTAGAATGCCCCTTTCTTTTTCAAAAGGGTAAAATAGCAAACAGAAGATATAGAAATCAAGCTATGATTGCATTTTGTTCTGATGAAGATTTTGAGAATTTTGATGATGAAGAGCCTGAAGAAGCAAGTAACATTTGCCTCATGCCTATATTAAACCCTTTACCTCATTTGACCCACCTTGACCCTCACCATATTACAACCCAAGATAAGCCCTTTTGATCTATTTATACATGTAAGCATTGTGGAGTAGAATTGGTGTATTAGCAAGATTATGGTAGTGTAGTTTCCTATAGGGAGCTTGAGCGAAACATTAACCATCAAACACTTGAGAGAAATGAGTGAAACCGTGAGGAAGATTCGTTTTGTGTTTATACTTATCTTTGAGTGATGGTGCTATAAATTGAGTTCGCTTATGTACACTAATAAAAAGTAGTCATGATATGTGTAATAGCTTGACATTTGAGTTGGCCAAATTTTAAAGGATTGTGTGCTTTAATCTTTGTGAAATGAAGTGACGGAACTGATTGGTTGAGTTCGATTTTGCTTAAGGACAAGTAAGGATTTAAGTGTGGGAAAGTTGGTACTTGTGAATTAGTATATGTTTTTCTAAGTATTTGGTATGTGTTTCTTGCATGATAAGTTAGTATTATTTTCTTTTAGGACTTGTTTGTGTGTTTTTATTTAGTTTGATCTTCATGATTTTTCTTTTGCATTTGACATTGGTTTAGGATAGGAATTGATCATTTTAGTGTAGGAATGGCGGGTGGATACCTTTGTGATTGAGTTAGGGATCAAGAGAAGAAAAGAGAAGTAGAGCTGCTAAAAAACAAGAACCCACGACCATGAAAAAAGATATGTTTTCCACGATCTTGAAAAATCTATGGAGAAAGTTTCTGTTAAGTTAACCCACGATCATGTGAAGCACAGGTATAATTCGCACGATCGTGGGAACTGGAAGTCTAAGAGACATGCAAATTTCATGTATATTTTTAGGTTTTTGTGACGTTATAAGACATAGAATCCCGAGAGCCGAGAGAGGGTCATGGAACTTGCTTCTTGGAGCCAAAAGACAAATTAAGAGCTAAGGATAGGGGAGATTAAAGGTTTCATTCCTGATTGGGCAAAGAGCACCCTGTCATCCAGATTTTCTAGATTAGGAAAAGAAGAGGAGGAGCTACCCCGTCCAGTCTTATTTCATTTCTTTCTCTTTGACTATGTTTATCATAGATTATTTGATTGTTGGGGATGTTATGGATATTATGATTGGCTAAAACAATTTTTAGGATTTGTTGTTGAACTATTTGTGAACCTTTGGTTATTGATTTAACGATATACATGTTCATGTTATTTATTATACTTAAACCTTGCAATAAATCAAGAGAGTGAGCTTGGTAATCTGTGTTAATTATACAATGAGAGTTATTGATTAATAGACCTATAATTAACAAGTTATTGATTTTTTAGGAAGAGATTTTGATAGATCAATATGTTCCCGATAGTACAGCTTCATATCTAATTGAACGTTTAGGAAAGGCTCTTCAAATCGAGAGATCCTAAAGTTATTTCTAATATATTTAACTAGTGACAATTAGTTATACCTTGAGAGAGGGTAGCTAGAATTTTAGGAAATCTTTGACCAAACATAAATTGAATCAATTAATCAAAGGATAGCAGATAGGGATAATTGCAAGTCCTAATATTTAATCTTGATTTTCTTCAAGTCTTAGTTTACAATTTTCGTTTGGGTTGCATTGTTTCCTATTACTTCTAGTTTGTCTTTATTTTACTTATTTTTTAAAATTCTATTGAAATAATTTCTTAAACAAAGAACAACCTGAATTAAGTGGTGTCTAAGCACAATCCTCGTGGGATTGATATCCACTTTCAACTACAAATACGACTCGTATACTTGCAATTTTGAACGTAAGACTAGTAATGTGTTTTGCAATGATTATTGAAAATCGTCGCCAATTGTTTAACATTTGGTGATGTTTTCTGAAATTGTTGCCAAATATTGTACATTTAAAAAATGAAACAAAAACGATGTCATTTGTTGTGAAAAAAAATGTCATTTTCGTTTCATTTTAAACAAAAAATTGAAGCCCCCTTCCCCAATAGTTTTCTTGTGCTTGCTTTATTCTTCTGTTGTTTTCTTCTTTCATCGTCATTGTTCGTCTTCTTGCTTTCTTCTTCCACCGTCTTTTTCTATTGTCTGTTTCCATCATCTTTGGTTAATCGTCCGTTAAGGATAGTCGTCCATGCTTTACTCTTAGGTTTTTTTTCTACTTTCATTGTTGTTGTTATATGATTTTATGTTTGTCAGTTTGGTTGATGTGGTTTGAGTTGTTTGCCTTGATTTCAACTGTTAATCGTTCATTGTTTGTTTGAATGTGTTATTGTTAGTTAATAATGGAAAAAGACAAAGGTTTTGTTATTAGTTAGGGATGAATTTGTGAAGCTTATTAAGTGTTCAATGAAAGTTCTATCAGTACTTTTAGGGATGAAAGCCTATGAAGAGAGTTGATGAAAGATAGTCCAGGCAACATTTTAAAAGAACTACTAATTAGAATCTTATCTCTTTCAGATATTTCTTTAAACTATAGTTTATTTTTAACTTCTTTTCAAATGGTAATATTAATTGGCTCAAAATGACTGACATAACTTGTCATGTTAGGAATTAACGAGGAGCAGCCAAATTTAATATAGCGATAATAAGAAAGTGATAGTTTCCATCCATCATAAAAATAATAAGAATGAAAATCAATAACATATCATATTGTGTTATCATATTTAGTTAGAACTTTACTTGCAATTATAGACGTTCTTTGCAATTATCATTTTTTGTTTTCATGTAAACATCATTACTATTGTGGTCAAACCATAGAATCTCATGAATGGTGGTTACCTTTAGTGTATGTAATTTGTAAACATATGAGGCATTGTACCAATTTGTTTTCTTAAGTCATTCTTGAAATTTTCAATAGTTATTTCCAAGTCTTAGGTTTGAGTTATGTTTATGAGGATTGTTGATGTTTGAGTTATACATATCCAATATAATGGCATTTGGTAGACGAGGAAGAAGGTGGCAAGTATCGAAATTGCACCCCCCAACAATCAGATCAATCAAATCATAGACAACAATAACAATCGACTTCATCCACTAATGAAGTCAATCAGTAACAACCTCCATAAATGTCAAGTTCCAATATCAACATCAAAAAGGTAAAGGTATAACTAAAGGTTGTGAGTTGCAACAAATGAATGTTGCAATGAATAGCTATTTTTCTGTACATATTGATACGTAGCAAGGTCATCCTCTAGACAAGATTCAATCAAAACATTGTCTAGTGAGTTGAGGGTAATTGTCAAAACTAAATTGTCTTGCCTAAAGCATGTCAAACAGTTAAAGTAAGACAACTTGCTAGATAATGCTTTGGATGAAGTTTCGGTAAATTTTCAATGTATTTAATTATATGCAATATTGTTTTACTTATTTAAAGATTAATTTCATTTTTACTTGTTTTTCATAGATGAAGTTGTATATTGTCGATCTTAACAACCTTGATGTTTCAAACTTTATGACTTCACTATTGAAACGAAGGACCAGGGATCATCATTATCGATTGCATCAATATTACAAATCTTTTTCTTCGAATGAAGAGGCAAGGAGACACGTTCTCAGATGGATGTCTCAAGAAATTTGGAGCAATATGTGTGATTATTAGGCCTCTCCCAATATTCATGTTTGCTTTCTTTCTCCTCATATTTGCTTCCATTAATCTTGTTACGCTATTTGATGACTATTTCTTTTCTTTATTTAGGAAAAGTGTGAGAAAATCAAGGTGAATAAAGGAAAAATTAAACTGCTCATAACCAAGGCTCCAAATCATTTATTGTCTTATGAAATGAATATGTAAGTTCTTTATTTACAAGTTATAATTATATCAATAAACACAAAATTATTTATTGTGCTTCTTATTTTTTTCCGTAAAATAAAGTCAGAAGGAACTACATGGAGAAGAGTGTGATAGGATCACACTACAAACTAACACATTATAAGGAAGGTGAAAAATGGATGTCTAAAGAAGCGCATAATAATTATATAAGTATAAAATTTTGTTTAAATGTTACGTTTATTTATTTATGTAATACTAACTAATAATATTTGAATTGAATATTATTTTTTCTTAATTTTAGAATGAGATACAAGAGTTGTTGTAAACTTCAATATCTTACAAAAATGAGTCAAATATAGATAACATTTGCAACAAGGTACTTGGTACATGATCCAGATACATCAAAGGGCTTGAGTTTGGCACTAAATCAATTGCTTCATCCTTATCAAGACTAGCGTACATTCAATGTCTTGAAAAGGAAAAAGTGGTTTCATATAAAGTTAGCCAAGTATGAAAAGTACCTAAGAAAATTACTTGATGACCTGAATTATGTAACCAGTGATTCTAAAAGTGAGTATGAGTGATTAAACTAACCTTTTTATTTTTTTTGTATATAAGTATATTTGCAACCTCAATGTTCATAAATCATAATCACAAAGTGGAGGAACCTGAAAGGATGCTTACGCAAATCCCAGTACATATCCGTTTGTGGTCAACTGGGGGTGGCCTTGAAAGTCTTCATATGCCATGCAGCCATAGGGTTACAATGTTGCAAATTAGTGTCTTCACATTTAGTTTAAATAAATGTTAGTGCAGTTTAGGTTTTGACTCTATCTTGGTTAAATATAAAATGCATGCGATGAATGAAAATACAAGGTTAGCAGGAAAATCTTATAACAGATGGACACCACACCGCACGACTACGCGGGATGGGCATAGAATATCGTTTGATTCGCTTATCCACTTAAAAGACAGGCCGACAACTGAATTTCAACATAATGATTCAACGCAGCTGTATATGAATTTCCTTCACTTCTGTCGGCTCTCTCGCCGTTTACTTGGGTATTCACTAATGAACTTTATTGTCTTCACAAAATTGCGTCTTCAATTTCCTTCTTCAGTAATATTCTGACACACAACATATGTGGTTACCTTTTGGAATCTACGTAAGAAATATCGGCTTAGGAGCATTCGAGGATCCGACATGACAGACCAAAAAATCCGTGCATGTAATTCAGGCATAACATATTGTTTCATCAGGCATATATGAATAAGGGGCTAAGGGCTATTTACACCTTGTGGGCAGAAAATAACTTCATAATGGTAAGGGATGGATTTAACTGTTATTAAACAGAAATATCTAAATATTGATTTTTAGTATGATTTAATCATTTTAGCTTCGAGGTTCATCCTCTGAGTTATACTAACTTGATGCAATTGATTTAGAGCAAACCATTTCACTTTTGTATTACTAATAAGTCAGATTTATTTTCAAAATGATCATACATGCATTAAATTTTTATTTATTGAAATCAGGTTGATAGAGGTCAAACATGTGATCCTCAGTCACAATGTCCAGAATTTCTTTATCATAAATAAACTACAATCTTTCGGTCATATAGTTAAATGTATATGATCCTTTCTTTTTATTAAGAGTAAGAACGTAATAAGTCCTACAAAATTTGACCAATCTTATTTCTCTTGGAATACCCTTTGGGATGAAATTAGACCCAATTTGATCATATATTAACCATAGTGATCTATTTTAATTGCTATTTTTAAAAGTTATAATTTTAGGTAAAATATAAAAATTTGTCTTATATATTTCAGGCATAGAGAGAGGAAAAGTCGGCTGTGGTGGGGTGAAGATAAGGACGCCTGCGTGTGGGAGGGGGGCTGGTGGGGGACCCTGCCGGAGCTCCATTTTGTCTTTAAGCCGACAAACTTTTTTTCTTCTTCTTATAGTATTCAAAATTCTGCAACCTTCCTCATGTTTTGACTTGGTGAGACATCAAATTTAACTTGACTAGCTTGCTGCATCCGCTCGAGTTTAAATTTCATTTGAGGGGAAGGTTTCTCTAAAACTACATCAAACGCATATGCCTCTCTTCTTTAGACTAAATTATTGATAAGTTTAATCTCTATCCTCACGCAAATTGATGAAAATATGACTATGCACCTAATAAAAATAATTGAATAATTATCACATAATCTTTAATTTCCAATAACAACATGATATTACCACCTAATATTTAATTAGCAATGCTAGAATAAGATTATCACATATTTGGTGTACTGAAGATCAAGTCTAATTATAATTTTGAATTTTCGATTTAAATAAGAGTAGACAAAATAGATTTGAGGTAAATTATATATGCAAACCTAAATGTTTAAATTTCAATTATAAACATACATACATACATATTTATATAATATAGATACACACACATATATATTTTTAATAAAGTTTCCTTCATTGACAAGCCAATGTAACATAATCCCTTCTTTCCAATAATTTATGAAGCAATTTCCTCCTTATATACAAGAAGCCAACTTTTTGGTCTATTTAAACCGCCGCATATGGCAGCCAATATCACATACTTCCTCCCTTCTAGCTAGTATTCTCTAACACCTAATCCTTCCCTCTTTTGTATCGGTCAGAAACATGAAAGCCCTCTTTCAAGCCATGATTGTAATATTCTTGATTCTCACCGCAGCTTCACCTATATCACCCACCAGGGTTTTGGATCCTCCCTATAAGCCAAGTTCAGGGAGCACCATGGTTGTGAAGAAAGTGCAAGTAGTTCAGAAAACATCATCAGCTACAAAACCTGTCCCTAATCCAACCACATATATACCTGTCCCAGCTGGTGCCAACCCACAAGGTTCGAATCCGTAGCAGAAGCATGCATATTCTATGTTTCTTCGATACAAACAATTAAATTAGTATGCAACAATATGTCGCATATATGTAATGGTATTTGCGAATCCTTACTCCAACCCCCTCAATACATGTGCGATGGTAATATGTAATTACTCCAACCCCCTCAACACTTGTAAGTTTTCAACAATGATCTCGTATATATGTAATTGCGATGGTAATAGTACTTCATATTATTCCATTGTCCATTTTCTCATATTTTTATTTGTTTTTCTAATTCTATTCCTACTTCTTTTTTCTTCTTAGAAGACATTGCAATGGAGGATTCCACAAGAAATGTAATTCACTAAAATAATGAATATACAAAATAAAATCTAGCAATCATTAAAAATTGTTATTTAATCACTCCCATGTTTGTAAATTGAATATTTCTCTGAACTATTTCCTTTTCATATTTTCTTGAATATTCTTGATTAAATACATATATACTAAAATGATCTTGACTAATTGACCTAATAAAATAATTTTAAATTTAGTAAATTTATTAGAAAAGATATTCGTCTGTGTAATTCAAAATTTCTTATTAAATTGTGACAAATAGATTTATTTAAATATTCATATAAAATATAAGATTAGCTAAGCAAGTATACATAAATATAAAATTCATTTATTTTATTAAAATTTTAAGATAAATAAAATAAGTAGTCATCCGACAAAGAACTTAGTTTAATAATTCAGGAGATTGACAAAGAATAGATGAAATTATTTAAGTATGTAAAGCCAAATAAGTCGAAATTTAGCTATTTTTATCTATATCCTATATATTTTTAATATTATAAAATATTTGTTATTTATTTTTGAGATTGATTTGCGATAAGAAGCATATAGACCATGCCGCTATCTGTCATAAAGTGAGCGCCACTCACCAACAAATCACAAGTACCTTTTGACATTCTTATTATTTGCGAATGAGTGGGTGGTTTTTTCTGTTTAGGTGGATGATTGACTGTATTTTGCGCTAAATGTCAACGACGCCACCTCCAACAAACTGGATTTAGCCTTTTACTTTATTATATACTATCTCAAGTATCAGGAAAGCAAAAGGAATGGAAGTAGCAGACATGAATTAGAAACTTGGTGGTTGACGTTATTTGTTCTTTCACACTCAATTACTTAATTGTCTCACTTAAGAAGTTATCCTTTCAGGGTATGACTATGATACCTAGTTACCTACCCATCTTTGTTCCACAATAATAATATACTTATTCTAAGATTTATACTAATAAGAAGGAGAAAATGAAATATTTTCACTTTAATATTAAAAATAAATAAAAATTTATCATTATTTATGATACCAATTTATATTCTAATATTCTTAAAATAATGTTTATTATATATTGAACATAAAAATACTAAAACTAATGGTATAAATTTATTAAAATATTTTAATAAATATTAAAATTAACCGACGCCTAAAAATATTTTAAAATTATATCAAGTTTTGGTAAGTTTACACTGTTTAATTACAATATAACAATTAATAATTTATTTAAATTATTTAAGAAATGTTAGTGTGTCATTCAGACTTTTAACTTAATAAAAGACATTTCTTTATAAATTGTCAATTTTAGTTACTGAAAATTAATTATAATAGTCAGAAGTTGTATAATATGTTGTTAATCCTCTTTAGCTAGTATTATATTTATATTAATTTATAGTTTTCATGTCTGAACAATGTGCAAATTTTATTTATAACGAAAAAAATTCTTCATGCGTTTAATAATGTGAAGAAATTTCATCGAACATAGTTTAATGCTTCAATTCTCGCACTTTGGTAAAATTTAATATAAAACAAAATAACCAAATTCATCGTCATGATCATCGTCAACTCTAACTCCGTTGAGTCATAATGGAAGAAAGAAAACTACTAAATCAAATAAGTTGGTGTGAGTAGTTCAACACTTTCATCTCTTAATCAGAGGTTTCGAGTTAGTCACAGGAATAAAAATCTTTGGTCAAGACTTTACTTACTTGCAAACCCTTGGGTGTGGTAGGATTAGTCTGAGAGTAGATAACTTAAAGGCGCCTTCTTATGAGTTGAGACCTTCCTAGAACACCTCGTGAGCTTACAAAAAAAAGAAAAAAAAAAAGAAAACTACTATTCAAAGCGTCACTTCCTAGTCCTAAAGCCTATTATTTTATAGTCTTGAAAAGTCCTTAAACTGGGTCCAGTTACAGGGCTAAAAGATCACACCTAGTTTGGTTAGATCTAAAGAACATAATTTGTTTGTTTACAGGTAATAAGCCTTTTATTCTATAAAATGTTATTGGGCTACAATCGGCCTACTTTAGTTTACAGGTATAATCGGCCTACTTTAGTTTGGATTTATATGTTTATGTATCGATTAAATCCACATAGGGATGTTTCTTTAAGGGTAAACAACATGGAACTCTCTTATTGTTTAAAAATTAAAACAAAACTTAATCTTTAAATTTTTTAAAAATTTTCTTTAATTTTAAATTTTCTAAAAAATTCTCTTAAAATTTGATTAAAATAATAATAAAATACATGCAGTATAAATCACTTATACATCAATCAAATGTTGCTTATAAATATCACTTATAGACTAATTAAATATTGCTTATATAATGATTTAATTTATCTCGTAAATTTAAATTAAAATAATTAATTTTGACTTAAATTAATAATTTAGTGTATTTATTTTAAATTATTAAGTTAAATTGAGTTTAATTATTTTGGATTGGTTATAAGAGTTAAGTTAGATTATTATATTTGTAATTTTGATTAATCCATGTATAATATTCATATTACATATATTTTATTGTTTTTCTTAGTCAAAGTCCAAGAGAAGTATTTTTTAAATTAAAAATTAAAAATTTTTTAAATTAAAAAGTAAAAATTTTATCTTAGTCACATAAAAGGTTGTATCTTTTGCCCTTCCTTTAATAACATTGTCGTACAAAATGCACGGACGAACTTTCACACTTTGACTAAAAAGAAGGTTGACATTTCTGATTCTAAATCCTCCTTGATCGCTTCTATGTAAATGCCTAGTATGGGTACGCGCGCCTCGTCCTATAGATTAAAACAAAGCATTTTGGATGATGCGTTGGATTTTGTTCAAAGTAAAAGATCAAAAGTTCAAGGATATCGGCTTAAATTCACGAAAGTCAACTTTTAAAATATCAATTTGTCAATAAGATGAAACCATTTTTTAATTGAAAACTTCCTGTTCTATCCAATTGGGTTGTGTATAAATTTGCACCTCCTCTTTGCTTCCACCCCACAATTAAGAGAGGAGAGTAGCAGAAATACAAGACAAGAAACAACATGGAGGAAGCTTGCCCCGGTGAGCATTCTTGGTTTGGTTCATCAATTTCTAATCCAGTATCTTGTATGTCATCAATTCTTGGTTGTTAATTGTTAATTACAGGTGGAAAGAGCTCATGGCCTGAATTGGTGGGTATAAACGGTGAAGTGGCGGTGAAAATTATCGCTAAAGAGAACCCGAAAATTGAAAGTGTGTCGATTGTGAAGGAAGGAATGATGGTGACAATGGATTACCGCTGCGACAGGGTCCGAGTTTGGATTGACAAACATGGAATCGTCAAACAGACTCCTCAAATTGGTTAAAGCGTCGCAGAAGAGCGCTCTTGTTGCTTGCTTTAGACAAGACAAGATTATTGATTTGTACTTCGTGTGTGGCACAGAAATAAACAATGGACGCATAAGTCTGTGTATATTTGTAGTTAACTTTGTTGTCAGATTCTAAATAAGATGTTACTAAAGTGGACTATCTTCTTCTCTCGCTTCCGCTTCTTTATTCGAGTTTTCCTATAGTAATTAGTTTCTACTTTGGTCATGAAATTCCCTAAAACCATACATATTCAAGTTTGTAGCCTTCAAAAGGCTGAAATGCCGATTTTTCTATTTTAATAAAAAGATCAAGGTGGAAGATGAAATTTTAGATTGGTTGACATTTCACAAAATAATATAAAATAAATATTTTGTTTACAATATCCACCTAGGCAAATGAGACCAAGCCAAAGCTACCACGAAAGCCTCTGCGATTGACTTCGTCTTTCTTTTAATCCAAAATACAAACGAAAAGGAAAAATCACCATATGGTAATTTGCATCATAAACGCGGCCTGCTTCAAAGAACTCAAAGACCAATTTAATTTACATTGAGACAATTATACGTGGAAAGAAGAGTAGTTTTGGAGTAAGACAAAATATTTTGTATTTCAGTGTGTGCGAGACTGATATATAAAAAGTATTTATACATGAAATTTATATAAGAATATACACAAGAATATGCGTTATGATAATTATATAAATGGCCAAAAGAACATTTTAAATCTTAACATTTTCATCAAAATTTAAGTTGAACCTTAATATAAATTAAACCTTAATGTTTACAAAAATTTCAATTTATACCTTACTTGGAAAAAAATCTAACGGAGTTAAGATTCCGATAGTTAAATGCTACATAATATTTTTCTAATGTAATTTTTTAAAATATTGCATAAGAGTGAGACCCACCCACTCTAGCTTATGTGTTCTTTAAATTGAAAAAAAAGTGGGTGTGAGTGCTGATTAATAAATAAGAAAAATGCAACTAATGAGTCAGTATATCGGAGCATCCAAATCCGATAAGCAAAAGAAGCTTCCCATCTACTTATTTTACGGACCAAGTGTTAACCCTGTCTTTTTCTCTCCCTTTCCTCGAAAATTTTCATCCATAAGGAAAGTCTAGAGATGGAGATACGAATTTAGTAAAGTTAAAAGAAGTGAAGAATAATAACTCATCATGAGCACCTATTATCATTACCATTATTAAGTCAAAATGACTTTACATATGTATGATTTTGATGAATAACAAAGAAGTAGTCAAAGAAGAGACAAAATTAAACAAACAGACGGAGAAGTAAAGACACAGACGCAAGACAATATGCAGACGCAGAAGCAAAGATAAAAGCAGACGCAGATGTAAAGAAGACGCAGACGCAGAAGCAAAATAAAAGCGAGCCTTGAAGAGAGAAAGCGAGGCGAGACGTAGACGCAAACTAAAATAGCGAAGACTCGAGGCAGATGCAAAGTGAAAAAGCAGGCCTTGAGCCTTGAGCGCAAAGTGAAAAAGACCTTGAGCGAGCATTGTGTGAAAAATAGATGCAGACGCAGAAACACAGACGTAAAAATACAGACGGAGAAAAGCAGACGCGGAATTCAAAAAGAAGACGCAAGAGTCAGTTCGAGTTAGTTACAGAACTCAACTGATTAACCGTTTCTTTCAAGATTCAAGAAACAAGATTCAAGAAGCAAGAATCAAGAAGCAGTTGCAGACGAAGGCTATAAATATGAGTCGAAGTCGAAGATTCAAAAAGTTAGCAAGTGCGAAAGCAAAAAAAGAGCAAAAGCTGAGATAATTGATTTACGTACGCAAACTCTGTGCAAATTAGCTGAGAGCTAATTTTACTGTAACAAGTTCAAAATACTTTTGTAAGAAAGTAGTGCAGATAGCCTGCAGAGGCTAAGAGTGAAAGAATACTGAATATAGAGACCTGAAGAGGCTCGGAAAGAATACTTGTAAAAGTTGAAGAGATAGTAAAATCTCAGAAAGAACTCTGAGGACTGGACGTAGCCCACAGTTTGGGGTGAACCAGGATAAAATCTCTGTGTCAACTCCTGTCTACTCTATTACTTTTAAAGTTTAACGTTCTTGTTATTACTTCAATTATGAAATAAGTTTTCAAAGTTTTGATTAATTTGAACTTACTGAAGTTTCGGTAAAAAGAACTTGTTTTTTAAATAAAACAGTTTTGAAAGAATTTTCAAAAAAGGGAATATACAATTCAACCCCCCCTTCTCGTGTATTCGTTATCGTTTACAAGCATTGTACTAACGTGTGATTTACTTCAATTGGTATCAGAGCATTGTATCCAAGAATCACTGTAGCAAAGTGTGGATTAAAGAAAATGGCAGAATCACATGTATACATTGCAGAAGGTGCCTCAGTCACTAGACCTCCAGCATTCAACGGTGAAGATTATCACTACTGGAAAGATAGAATGCAGTTGTTCATAAAGTCTACTCATGTCGACCTTTGGGATGTAATAGAGAATGAACCATATACACCGGTAGATGAAGATGGAAATCTTATTCCACGAACTAGATGGACGATTAACCAAAAGGCGAGAATTCAGCTTAACTCTAAAGCAAAGTTTTTCTTGACGTGCGCTCTAAGCAAGAGTGAATATGACAAAGTTCACGGATGCGACACTGCGAAGGAGATGTGGGACACACTATCCATCGCGCATGAAGGTACAAACCAAGTCAAAAAATCCAAGATAAGCATTCTTGTGCACCAGTACGAGCTTTTCAAGATGAAGGAAGAAGAATCTATTGATCAGATGTTTGGGAGATTCTAGACAATTGTCAATGGATTGAAAGCCCTTGAAAGAACGTACAATAACCAGGATCACGTAAGAAAGTGTAGGAAAATCCCGGTGTGAGCATCACATGCCCATGGTGCGGAAAACAAAAATTTTTGTTTCGGAACCTTCCCGAAAGTCAGGATCCATGTGTCTATACAACAAACTCTAACTATAACGGCCAAAGGAGACCGTCTCTAACGGTATCCACGCAGAGATCGAAGAACCTAACTGGGACAAACCCTTTGACCCAGGAATAGCTAGAACAAAGTAAAGAGTGCTAGCTCTTACCTTTGTCCTTGGAGAGCTTGAATCAACGATGATGGAGGAGAGATGAAGAAGAGCTTGAAGATGAGATGAAGATGAAGATACCTACGATGATCTTCTTTCTTCCAAACTTTTTAGCTTAGGTTTTTAAAACCTAATTTAAGCATCAACGATCATCAACTCTTCTACACCCTCCTATGCCATTTGTCTTTTACTCATTAAAAGACATTAAATGCTACTTTCCACGTTAACCATATATATATATATATATAGTTAAGATAAGCTTTATCTTCCTCCATCCACGTGATGCACATATATATATATATATATTAATTAATAAATATGATATATATATATATATATGTATATTAATGCTGAGGTGGTCCAGTCACACTGGGGTCGGTCCTACCGGCCTACCGGGTCCCGGTATGGGAAAACTCACCGAAAATATTTTTCAGCAATATCGATGTCGCGATCTCATCGGGACATATCTCGATCTCATTGGGATCCATTTAATCCTTTTTCTCTCCATATATTGGAACTCTGTCCAAAACTATTTTACAAATTCTCCGAGACACTCTTATGCGTGTGATCCATTAGGTTCCCGATTATGTTGACCACTTAGATTAACACTTAATCCAAGCAAGTCATGAGCGGTATCTAGCAACACATCATGACCCCCAATTGACCGGAAAGTAATTGGTTTGACGAATGAACATGTATTCATCATGAACCATATCAAGAACCTTTCCATAGACAATTACCGTGCAATTCGTCCTTTCACCATGCTATACCCCACTTGGTTATGAGTATGGGCAAAGTGTCAACTCTTTACTAGGTCGACTACGTCAAATCTAGTCCAAGTGATATCGAGTTCTTTTCACGGGACTCATTACTTTATATGTCAATGAAGACATTCTTCATGACATATATGCTCCGACGAGACTTCAAGTAATGACCCCGACAAGAGGCCATGGGTATCATCTTCGCTATCACGTGGTGAATCCTCTATTGGCTACTCAATTATCTTGAATACCTCAAGCTGTACCCAATCACCACCCTATGAGCGACCTCAGTAAGGCAACAAGGAATGGAGTCAAAGCCGAATCGAGATCCAAGATATCCTTGAGCACCTCAAGTCTAAGGATACTTGCACCATTGCTATGATGAGATTATCAACGACATTAGAATAGGACATCCATGTGATGATCTCATAGCGGTCATCCAATGTACTTACTACCTCTAGTAAGCATCCACATCTCAACCCTAAATATCTCATATTTACGACTTCGAGATCCACCGCTTGATCAAATCAAGGAGCTTGAGATGTACTAGTCTCTCGGATTACCGATGTCGGTCTTAGTAATCCTATGACTAGGGATAATTTGAATCTTGACATAATTGCACATGATAGGAATCTCAGTAGTATGATCACATCATAATTTCCTTCATGCTATGTCATATATCATGGACTTCATTAATTTTCTTATTGATCAATATCAGTTCATAAATAATGAACAACAACGTAATGAAATATGCCTTTCTTTATTTATTCATAAAGACTGTACACAACTTTGTACAAAATGCGCTAAAGGCGATTGCCTTCAGGGCACTACTCTAACAATCTCCCACTTGACCTAAAGCCAATCGCCTTGATATCTAATACCATAGGCGAGTACATGAGAATCAAAACTCTTTTGTGATAATGGCTTTGTCAACGGATCAGCAATATTTTGCTCGGTGGGAATTCTATCGATCTGGACATCACCTCGTCCTATGATCTCCCTGATCAGATGATATCTGCGGAGTACGTGTTTGGATCGTTGATGAGACCTTGGTTCTTTCGCCTGCGCAATAGCCCCATTGTTGTCACAATACAACTGTATGAGCCCATCACTGCTAGGAACCACACCAAGTTTAGTAATGAACTTCTTGATCCAAATTGTTTCCTTTGCTGCTTCTGAAGCGGCAATGTACTCTGCCTCGGTCGTTGAATCGGCAGTCGTCTCTTGTTTGGAACTCTTCCAACTAACTGCCCCGCCATTCAGTGTGAATACGTAACCTGATTGGGATTTGGAATCATCCTTATCGATTAAAACCGACATCTGTATATCCGCTCACTTTGAGATCTCCATCTCCATATATCAAGAAAACATCCTTAGTCCTTCGCAAGTACTTGAGGATATTCTTGACAGCCACCCAGTGACCCTTACCAGGATCCGATTGGTATCTGCTCGTAACACTTAGAGCATATGATACATCGGGTCTCGTACATAGCATAGCGTACATGATAGATCCTACCGCAGATGCATACGGGATCATATTCATGCGCATCCTCTCATCTTGTGTCTTAGGACACATAGATTTCGAGAGTGTTATCCCATGAGTCACGGGAAGGTACCCTCTCTTGGATTGCTCCATGCTAAACCTTTTTAGCATCTTGTCTATGTACGTTGATTGTGAAAGACCAAGCAACCTTTTTGATCTATCTTTATAGATTCTTATCCCAAGGATGTAAGTTGCTTCACTAAGGTCTTTCATGGAAAATTGTTTGGACAACCAAATCTTGACATCTGTAGCATCGAGACATCGTTTCCTAGCAATAATATGTCATCTACATACAGCACAAGGAATACGATTGCAGTCCCATTAACCTTCTTATACACACAGTGTTCATCCGGATTTTGTGAGAAACCAAACTCTTTGATTACCTCATCAAACGGATATTCCAACTCTGAATGCTTGTTTCAATCCATAGATGGATTTACGAAGCTTGCATACCTTTTAGCCATCATAGGAGGTGAAGCCCTCGGTTGTGTCATATACACATCCTCAGCTAGATTTCCATTTAGGAAAGTTGTCTTCACATCCATTTGCCATATCTCATAATCATAATGAGTGGCAATGGCTAGGAGTATTCTAATGGATTTAAGCATTGCTACTGGGCTGAAGGTCTCGTCGTAGTCAACTCCTTGTCTTTGACGAAAGCCTTTAGCCACAAGCCTTGCTTTATAGGTAATTACATTACCATCCATGTCGGTTTTCTTTTTGAAAACCCATTTACACCCTATGAGTTTGATTCCTTCGGGTGCCTCAACCAAAGTCCATACTTGGTTTTCATACATGGAATCCATTTCAGCCTTCATGGCTTGAAGCCATTTCTCAGACTCTGAACTCTTCAGAACCTCTTCATAGGTAGTAGGCTCATCATCTTCTATGAGCAATACGTCATTCTGTTCATTCACGAGAAATCCATATCTCTCGAGAGAGAGCGTATCCTACGTGACCTCTGAACTTCGTGTGTTGTAGAAGGTTGAATTACTTCATCTGTATGAGTCACGATTTGAGTTCGAGCGATTGATCAGCATCTGTTGAGCATCTGAACTTCTTCAAGTTCAATTTTGCTCCCACTATCTTCTTGTAAAAGAAACTCTTTCTCTAAAAAGACAGCATGCTTCGAAACAAACACCTTTTGTTCCTCAGCATGGTAGAATTGATATCCCATTGTTTCTTTAGGATATCCTACGAACAGACACTTGTGAGATTTTACATCAAGTTTATCTGACTGTGTCCGCTTCACATAAGCAGGACAACCCCAAACTTTCAAATGAGTAAGATAGGGTCTTTTGTTAGTCCACATCTCATATGGAGTAACATCAACTGTCTTTGATGGAACTCTGTTTAACAAGTAAACAGCTGTCTCGATTTCATATCCCCAAAAGGATTTTGGTAACTTTGCAAAGCCCATCATTGTTCGTACCATGTCTAACAAGGTTCGATTTCTCCTTTCTGCCACACCATTATGCCGTGGTGTGTAAGGAGGAGTCTATTGAGATAAAATCCCATTATCTTTGAGATAATCCAAAAACTGTTGGTCTAAGTATTCCCCACCACGATCTGATCGTAATGTCTTGATACTTTTTCCAAGTTAGTTTTCTACTTCATTTCTGAATTGATTGAACTTTTCAAATGCTTCAGATTTGTATCTCATCAGATACAGGTACCCATATCGAGAATAATCATCGATAAAGGTAATGAAGTAAAGACAACCACTTCTGGCATGGATGGACATCAGACCACATACATCTGAATGTATTAGGTCTAATACTCCAGTCGCTCGTTCACCATTTCCCTTAAAGGGTAATTTAGTCATCTTGCCTAATAAACAAGATTCACATGTGTCATATGATTCATAATCAAATGACCCTAAACTACCACTCTTATGGAGCTTAGCTATGCGTCTCTCATTTATATGGCCAAGGCGACAATGCCATAAGTAAGTTGATTTTAAATTATCTCGTTTATGTCTTTTCGTGTCATTGACATTCATAATTGGATGTGACATATCTAATATGTAAATTTCATTGCATAATGTACCAGTACCATAAAGCATTCCATTCAAACTAATAGAACAATCATTGTTACTAAAAGTCACATGGAAACCAGCTCTATTTAAACAAGAAACAGACAATATGTTCTTTGTTAATACAGGTACAAAATAACATTCATCCAATTTAATTACAAGCCCAGTGGGGAGTGACAAAAAGTAAGTGCCTATGGCTAATGCAGCAACTCTTGCTCCATTTCCCACACGCAGGTCTAGTTCTCCCTTCATAAGCTGTCTACTGTCCCTGAGGTCCTGCATATCATTGCATATGTGTGAGCCACAACCGGTATCTAATACCCATATGTTATAGTCAGAAACAATATTAACCTCAATGACAAACATACCTGAAGAAGTCAAGGCATCTGATGCCTTCTTTTGCTTCAATTCTTCAAGATAGACTTTACAGTTTCGCTTCTAGTGGCCAGTCTTGCCACAATAGAAGCAAGTTCCTTTTGGTGCAGTCTCTTTGGTTTTCTTCTTGACTACACTTCCTTTCGGTTTCTTAGACCTTTTCTTCTTCAGCTTCTTTTTCTTTGAACCAGAAGAAGAGTCCACCATAAGCACTTGCTTGTTATCCTTCTTGATAGATTGCTCTGCTGTTTTGAGCAGATTGATCAACTCAGGAATTGTCGTGGATATTTGGTTCATTCGATAGTTTAACACAAATTGTGAATAACTATCAGACAATCCAACTAGAATTAAGTCAACACTTAATTCATAATCCATAACAAAACCTAAGACGGCCAACCTCTCAATATACCCATTCATCTTCAGTGCATACTGCACTGCAGATGAACCTGGAGTCATCTTAGTAGTGAAGAGTAGCCTCGAGGTCTCGAACCTTTCAGACCGAGCTTGCTCATCAAACAGTTCCCTAAGATGAAACACTATGGTATTAGCATCCATAGACTTATGCTGCTTCTGCAGCTCTGGTGACATCGAGGCAAGCATAATGCAGGTAGCCATGTCACTATCTTTAAGATGCTTACGATATGCTTTCTGATCCTCATCAGAAGCATCAGCAGCAGGTGGATCAGGAAGTGGAACATCCAGGACATATCCCAGTTCCTCAGACCTGAGAACAATTCTTAGATTTCTCAGCCAATCTAGAAAGTTGGGTCCAGTTAATTTGTTCGAGTCCATAAGCGAGCGCAAGTTCACACTGGAAGTCATCTTCAATAACCTATAGGGAAAAGAGAGAAAGAATGTTAGAGTAGAATTACATGCATGATCATAAGGACTTACATGACATGCATATGGCTCCCATTAGTTTCAAAGAATGCATAACCCTCAGTACGAATCCAAGAAACATTAGGACAAAATGTCCTAGTGGGTCGATATCTGACATTACTAAAATAACCTTGGGTTTACCCAACAAGCCACCTTAGGTCAATCGGTAGGTATAGGTCATACCAATTGCATCATAGATATCCGACATTACTAAAATGACCTTGGGTTTACCCAACAAGCCACCTTAGATCTATCGGCAGGTATCGGTCATACCATTTGTTTCATAGATGCAACTATCGACTAGTGCTATCAACTCGTGATGTATGCACACACATTGTGTTATCAACTTTTGATGCGCGTACATCTGATGCACACTACCCAATTTCGCCTCTGTCCACGTTGACCTTGAGTTTACTCAACAAATCAACGCTTCTAGTGAAAACCGACCCATTAATCCGAAAATCTTATTTTCATGGCTCGAACATATCCGTATAGAGGGAGCTTGGGTTTACCCAACAACCCAACTCTATAAGAACTCTGGTTCTCCCCATATTAATAGAAGGCGTTAGTTTTCATATGATGTGTGAGGGTTTTCAGGTCTCATCTTCTTTTCCTCCAAGCCGTAGGATTTTAGTCACCATGACTATATGGAATGATTTAGGGTATTTCATCAATCACATTGAATCTATACCTAAAATCATCCATCATCCCACCTTTGCATGTTGTAAGTCGACTTGTGTATATGTAAGTCGACTTGTGATAGTGTGTAAGTCGACTTATGCATGTGTAAGTCGACTTACGCAGCTGTGCACGAACAAGTCAACTTGTACCATTGTGCAAGTCGACTTATGCGTCTACAGTGCACAGACAGGTCGACTTGTATCTTTATTAGTCTACTTATCCATGTGGAATGACTATCTAATCAGCTAATTTCTCAATCCGTGCAGTTCCAATTCACAATACCAAGTGTAATATCTTTTATTATGATGTACCAATGAAACACTTTCATTGTTCCATGCTTACCATATATAGTCAAACTATACATGAAAAACTTAAAATTGATGAATACACTCTTATTCATTCAGATCTCTAAATAATTTAAGAATATCAAACTATCACCCTAAGTATCTCTAGGTAGTCTAAACTTTATCAAGATTACTTCGACACTGGTCACAAAATTTGTGACGGCCAAAATAATCAAGACAACGAAATGCACTAACGAGACGCTAATGTGACACATTTGACATCCAAAAAATATTTGGAAACCCAATTTCAAGAAATTCAATTTGGAAAGCATACAACATCAATATAACACATTTTAATCACATTAAAATGATCCAAGGCATTGAATTGAGAAATACACAATTTATCATTCCAAACAAAACAACTTCAACAACTTTCTCAAACCGCCAAGTTATGTGTTTTGCTTGAAAAACTCATTGAAACAATTTCAATAAATTATGAGAAAATTACAGAGGTTACAACATGTTCACAACATGTTCCATGAATGTTTTTAGGATTTATTTCCAACAAAAACTCATCCAACCTCATCAACAAATCCAATGTAGAATCTGTGCACACAATAAATTCTCAAATAAATAGTAAATCACCTCGAAAATATTTTTCCATTCTCATAGACATTCATAAACATCTCAGAGACATGTTGGTGAAAGCAAATCCGAAATTTTTTTTTCTACAATTTATTATCGAATTTATAAGCATGCCTGTTCATTGAATGTGCACAAAGACAGAAACCAGAACATTAGGGAATAAATTAGCAAAACCATATCAAATCACATTGATAAATTCCGAGCTTCATCAGACATATGCAACAACATCTTGTGAACATATCTGGGCAAGAAAATTTCGAAAACTATATTTCTATACTGAATTTGAAATTCACACAATCAACATGCATCATCGTCACAAGCAATAGGCAACTCCGACCTAGTCATGGTTTCTTCATTATATACGACACAAGTGGCTCTGATACCATTGTAAGAAAATCCCGGTGTGAGCATCACATGCCCATGGTGCGGAAAACAAAAATTTTTATTCCGGGACCTTCCCGAAATGTTGGACCCTGAACTTTTGATGAAAAATAGAAATATTAAAATGAATTTAAATGAGAAAGAAATTGGTGAGAAAATTATGAATTTAAGGAAATTTGATGAAATTAAGAAATAATTTATGAGAAAAGAATTGTTTAATTTTGAGGACTTTGAAATTTGAGTGAACTTGTATGGATTATGAGAAGAAAGTGGATGAGTTGATTGAAAATTTGAAAAATTAGAAAGTTTGACTTTGGGGATGAATAGTGATTAAATGGTTGACTTAAGAGTTGCCTTTTTGTTCGAGTCAAAATTTGAGAAAACGATCTTCTGGAAACTTGTAGTTTATGTTAAGAGCTTTTCGTAGACATAAAGTTTGATATTTTTCGATATCGGGAGTGAGAGTTATGATCAGTCAAAGTTCGTTTAAAGTTTGACTTTGAGGGAAAAGTTGACTTTTTAATTGAGGCAAAATTCGAGAAAATGATGAACATGAAACTTGTAGCCTCTGTTGAGAGCCTTTCGTGGACATAAAGTTTGATATTTTTCGATGTCGGGATTGGGAGATATGATTTTCAGAAGAGATGCTTTGTTTTGAAAATGTTATTAAGTATAGATTTGTGTATTCTATGCTTCGAGGCTACTCGTCGTATAGATTTAGTCTGAATTGGAGTAAGTGGTATTACTAAAAGTTGTAGCTTGTATGTCGATCTTTCCGACGCCATAAAGTTTGTAATTTTTTGATATCGGGGCTAGGAGTTATGATTTTTGGAAAACCCGTTTTGTTCTTGGGTTTTCAATCCAACCCTTTTGTAATCTTTTGTGCATAATTCCTTCATCCGACATCCGATTGACTCGATTCTCAAAATAATTGGATTCCTAAGACAATTACGTTCATTTTTATGAAGAATTGTGATTTTTAGGAGATTAAATGAAAAGAGATTGATTGAACCAAAGTAAGAGATGAGTTATAGATTATAAGTTAGATAAATTTCTGAACATAGTTCAGTATTTTGAGATTTTTGGGAGCTGTAAAACTCCGATTGAGTTGATTCTTGAGGGAAAATAAATTTAAGATATAGGGCTACAACTCTTGTGAAGGGATCAAAATTTAATTTCATCCATAAGATTGCCCATTTCTGGACTGAAGTTATGTTAATGTTCAGTCTTGGAATTTTCGCAGGTCCGATAGTATTTCGGCTATAACTTCTTCGTTTCTGATCCGAATTGAGCGCAGTCAGTGGCGTTGAATTCGTATGATCTAGAGGAACAATTTTTAAGAAGAAAGTTTATCCAAATTATTTCTTTTAGATGCTTGAAAACAGGACGCAAGTAGTCAGTTTTTCAAGTTCCTGCAGTGGCAATTTTGGAAATAGGCAAATAAGTGAGGGTAACTTGGTCATTTTGGCACCATTTTTTATGACATGGCAGAACACACATAAGGGATGTCGTTTTTGCTTCCAGAAACCAGTAGAATTCACGAAAAAATTCCAGAACCAAAGAAGAAAAGAGAAGAAAACGATGAAGAGAGAAGGAGAGGGAGATTCGGCCATCAAAGAAGAGAGGTAGGTTTTCACGTTTTTCTTTCTTCCTTAAGTCTTGTAGAAGAGTCATCGGCAAAGAGGAAGAAGAAAAAGAAGAAAAGAGTTGGGTGTTGTGGTTCTCTTGCTTGGGAGAAGTGGTTCTAGAGTTTCTTGAAGAAGAAAGAGGAAGAGGAAGAGATGATGAAACAAAACAGATTTTTTCGTGGGTGTTAAGAAGGTAAGAGATTTCGAAATTTGAAGGTTTTCTAGTTAGGATTTGTTGTCTTTCTTGCTTTAAAAGAATGGTATAAGAACTGATTTGTGTTCCTTTGGATGTTTAATGATGTGTTAAAGGCATTGGAAATGATAGAAACTAAGATTGGACCAAATCTGGAAATTTAGGGTTTTAATTGATTGTACTGTTTTGATCATAACTCATTGTATAGGAATGAAAATGAGGTAAGGTTTATGACCACTTAAACTTTGGGATGTTAGCTACATTTTTGTGTGAAATAGGCACTGTCCAATTTTAGCTTGAAGAGGTTGCAATTTGGCTTGGAAAGTTACTGCTATTGACTGGAATGAATAGTACCCGAAACCATAACCTAGTGTTTTGCTGATTTTTCAAAATTAATTGATATGAAATTTGGGAAAATGGTCTTCATGAAAGTTGAAGCATATTAAGTTAGCTTTCCATTCCCACTGATTTTGCTATTTTTGGATCTGTATATTGGGAGTTATGCATTGTGGAATGTTGACTGATTTTCTGTCATTTGTGGAAACCTAGCCTAATTGTCGATTTTGTGAGCTTTCTGATTGGAAGAAATTTTAGCAATTTTTGTGACTTGAATTGACTTTGGTGATCTTATGAAAAGTTGTAGAGGAAGAAATTATCTTGAAAAGGATATATGGCAAGTAATTTTTGAAGGTCAGATTTGGGAGTAATGAATTTGCAAAAAACTGAACCTACATTAGGTTTCTCACTGCTGCCCTGATCAGTACATTGTTTGGCAGATTTGAAATTGTTAGAGGTTGATTTGGAATTTGGGTTCTTCATGAAAATTGAAGTTTGAGATCTTATCTTTTCAGGGATATAAAGTAGTGATTTGTTTGACATTTGTGCTAGGAGATATACTGGTTGGAAATTTACTGCTCAGATTGGGACAGTTTAGTAGACAGATGCTTCGGTGAATTATTTGACCTAGTTAGTAAATGAATTGGGATTTTGGTTATTCATGAAAGTTTTAGATAACATTGTGATCTTGATGAGCATATTTATTATGTAATTTTTGACTGAAGAGAATGAAAGTTACTGAATTTACAAGATACTGTACTGTGTTGAGTGACTTTGAGTGAGCAGTAGCTTTCATGGGGTCTTTGACACCCTTAGGGGTGGAATTACTTTGAATGGTCTAAATGAAACTTGTAGAGCTTGTCATTATCTTTCCAATGAGATGTGGTTTATAGTTTTCTGAATTGTGTGCAAAGAGTTATGGGTGTTGGAGAGTGACTTGTGTAGAAAAGAAAGGAAAGAAGACGAGTAATGGAAATTTGGGAAAATTTCAGCATGTGCGGATGGCCCTCGGGTTTAGGATTTTTGAAAATAATGGATTAATTTGAGAGAAGTTATCATTGGTATAGCTTAGGAAAGGTGTAGGAAAGATTAGGTTAGCTTAAAGTCAAGTTTTTATATGCTTGGAAAATTTTCAGCATTTGATCTTTTATTGATTGGGACTTTTATGCTTTGATTAAGGCATTGAGAAGCCATTGGAAGTAGGAAAAAAGCAATTGAACCAATCCAAGATGCTAGCAAGGAAATTCAGGTGGGTAGTATATTTATTTATTGAATTGTAAGCTAAGAATGCGAATTTGAAAAAAAAATTAAGAAGCAAAGTTTTGATAAATGATTTTATGAAAATGATTTTGAGAAAATACAAGATTTTTGAAATTCATGAGTTTCAAATTATTCGATTTATGATTTAAATGATTTAAAGAAATTAGTGCATGTTTGGTCATGAATGTGATTATTATGTGATTAATTTGGTGATGTGCATTGCATTAGATTGATTATGTGAATTCATGTAAATATATGCTTGTGTCATTTATGACACAATTTGATGTTATGAGATGAAAATGTGAAAAGCAAGATGTTTGAAAAGTGCCTTGGGCCATCTGAAATTATGTTTTGCTTATGTGTTATATGGGTTTGGTAAGGTCTTTTGTGAGTCGTTATTGTCTCTACTTGTTATAGCCTTCTCTCTTTGCCCAGTGGCATAGGAGTTCGATCTCGGACTCCCCTCATTCACTGACTACAACGCGCTTATGCGGAATGTGCGATACGTCTGTTTTGGACCGAACCAAACCAAAACACTTGATGTGTTATGTGATTTGTGTTGGATGCAGCGGTATAACCCATGAAACACACGCCGCAAAGATAACTCGCAAACACCTACGGTGGGGTGTGGGGTCCAATCTGAAATCACTTGGCGTGTTATGTGATTTTGCTTTGTTTGTGTTGTGATGTATTATGACGTGATGCATTCATATTTGAAATTGTACATGAGAAATGAGAAAGTAAATGTTTATGAATATTTTGAAACAAATGAAGATTTGGAAATTTTAGAAAATGTTGATGAAGGTTTATGAATGTTTTGAAAGGTTTTAAAATGAATGTTTGGATAAATTTCGAATGGGAAATGTTTGAAAAGTTTTAAAGGACACTTTTAAGCTTATTATTCAATTTATAAATATGTTATCCACGAGCTTAGTGCTCACCCCTTTCATCCCCAATCTCCGTGTTTTAAGCGGAGAGCGGATGAAAGACGAGCAATGTTTGTATTTATGTGTAAAGTTTGATGTTAGTATTAGATTTTATGGATGGTTAGAAAACCGAAAAAGTGTATTTAGTCCGAATGTAGAGAATGTGTTATGAATTCGAATGTATGTATTTGAGTTAGGTTGTGGAATTGAATATGTGTATGATTATGGATTTATTTACCAAATTGCATTTGCGTATGGATTTGGATATGAATGGGATTGATTGAGATTTTGTACGATCAATTGAGAATTTATGAAGTGTTAGACATAGGATTGCGTTTCTGCTGGTGTTTGGATTTCGGACGGGAGGTCCGATGATTTTGCATTGTGTTTGGACATTTTAGAAGTGTTTTTGACTCTTTGCAAATTTTTGGGTTGTCAAAATACAGCCGTTATGCTGCTGAAATTTCAGTAAAAAGGGTTTAAAAAAGTGACTTTGACAATTGATATGGATGTATAAGAAGATGATTAATAAGAATCAAGCAAATTGAGAATTGCATAAGGAATAGTTTCCTAGAAAGGGAAATCGATATGGTTTTGATTAGTATGAGAATGGTTTTAAGATAAATAAGATGAGAAAAAAAAAGAAAAAGAAAAAAAAATTATACCGATTTTGGAATGTCCAAGGTTTCCAACGCGTCTCGCATAGTTGTTTCATAATTGTGTTCAGATGTCGGATCCGTTGTTGCTTTATGTTTTTGTTTCGGAATTCTGTTTTTAGTGCTCCATTTTTCGGTTGGGATCCGGTTCCCTGATCGGGTCCCAACACGAAAGCCAGGATCCATGTGTCTATACAACAAACTCAAACCATAACGGCCAAAGGAGACCGTCTCTAACGGTATCCACGCAGAGATCGGAGAACCTAACCGGGACAAACCCTTTGACCCGGGAATAGCTAGAACAAAGTAAAGAGTGCTAGCTCTTACTTTTGTCCTTGGAGAGCTTGAATCAATGATGATGGAGGAGAGATGAAGAAGAGCTTGAAGATGAGATGAAGATGAAGATACCTAAGATGATCTTCTTTCTTCCAAACTTTTTAGCTTAGGTTTTTAAAACCTAATTTAAGCATCAACGATCATCAACTCTTCTACACCCTCCTATGCCATTTGTCTTTTACTCATTAAAAGACATTAAATGCTACTTTCCACGTTAACCATATATATATATATATATAGTTAAGATAAGCTTTATCTTCCTCCATCCACGTGATGCACATATATATATATTAATTAATTCTTTAATTAATTAATATGATATATATATATATATATGTATATTAATGCTGAGGTGGTCCAGTCACACTGGGGTCGGTCCTATCGGCTTACCGGGTCCCGGTATGGGAAAACCCACCGAAAATATTTTTCAGCAATATCGATGTCGCGATCTCATCGGGACATATCTCGATCTCACCGGGATCTATTTAATCCTTTTGCTCTCCATATATTGGAACTCTGTCCAAAACTATTTTACAAATTCTCCGAGACACTCTTATGCGTGTGACCCTTTAGGTTCTCGGTTATGTTGGCCACTTAGATTAACACTTAATCCAAGCAAGTCATGAGCAGTATCTAGCAACACATCATGACCCCCAATTGATCGGAAAGTAATTGGTTTGACGAATGAACATGTATTCATCATGAACCATATCAAGAACCTTTCCATAGACAATTACCGTGCAATTCGTCCTTTCACCATGCTATACCCCACTTGGTTATGAGTATGGGCAAAGTGTCAACTCTTTACTAGACTGACTACGTCAAATCTAGTCCAAGTGATATCAGTTCTTGTCCTGGGACTCATTACTTTATATGTCAATGAAGACATTCTTCATGACATATATGCTCCGGCCAGAGACTTCCAAGTAATGACCCTGACAAGAGGCCATGGGTATCATCTTCTGCTATCACAGAAGTGGTGAATCCTCTATTGGCTACTCAATTATCTTCGAATACCTCAAGCTGTACCCAATCACCACCCTATGAGCGACCTCTGTAAGGCAACAAAGAATGGAGTCAAAGCACGTAATCAAGATCAAGATATCATTGAGCACCTCAAGTCTAAGGATACTTGCACCATTGCTATGATGAGATTATCACCGACATTAGAATAGGACATCCATGTGATGATCTCATAGCAGTCATCCAATGTACTTACTACCTCTAGTAAGCATCCACATCTCAACCCTAAATATCTCATATTTACGACTTACGAGATCCACCGCTGATCAAATCAAGGAGCTTGAGATGTACTAGTCTCTCCGGATTACCGATGTCCAGTCTTAGTAATCCTATGACTACAGATAATTTAGATACTGACATAATTGCACATGATAGGAATCTCAGTAGTATGATCACATCATAATTTCCTTCATGCTATGTCATATATCATGGACTTCATTAATTTGCTTATTGATCAATATCAGTTCATAAATAATGAACAGCAACGTAATGAAATATGCCTTTCTTTATTTATTCATAAAGACTGTACACAACTTTGTACAAAATGCGCTAAAGGCGATTGCCTTCAGGGCACTACTCTAACAGAAAGATCTTAAGAAGTCTTCCGAAGAGGTGGAGACCAAAGGTTACAGTGGTGCAGGAAGCGAAGGATTTGAGCGTACTAAAGCTTGACGAGTTGCTTGGATCACTGAAGATTCATGAAGTAGAGCTTGATGCTGAAGACAAGCCCAAATGAGAAAAGTCAATAGCACTGAAGGCCGGACAGAAGAACCACAAGACTCAAAGAAGGAGAAAGTCATCAAAAGCATTGAAGATAGAAGAATCGAAGAATGATGACTCAAGCGAATCAGAAGAAGAGTCAAGTGATGACGATGACGAGTTATCGTTCATTTCCCGGAAGATAAGACGGATGTGGAAGAAGAAGTCTAAAGGAAGTCAATTCTTCAAGAAGAATAGCAAAGAAGATGGCAAAGCAGAAAAGACATCTATCATATGCTACGAGTGTAATCAACCTGGACATTACAAGTCCGAATGTCCTACTCTGAAGAAGAAACCAAAGAAGAGTAGAGAAGGCAAGAAAAGCATGATGGCAACATGGGAAGATCTAGATTCATCAGAGTCAGACACAAATTCCGAGTCATATGAACATGCTAATATTTTCCTAGTAGCCGAGGAAGAAAGTGATGAGGAGGTAACTTCTGAATATGATAACTTGCATGAAGCTTACTCAGAATTATTAGAGAATTCTCATGCTATTCTGAAACAGTACAAACTGTTAAAGAAGAAGTATGTAGAGAATCTTAAGCATGCAGAAGAAATAGAGAGAGAAAATATTTGTTTAAAGAAACAACTAGAGGAGAAAAAGAAAGTCGTAGATAAATCCGATGAGATAAATCAGTTGAAGCTTATAATTAAAAGTCTCTCATCCGATTTAGCTACATTCACTGAATGTACTAAAAGAATGAATGGGATGCTAGGAAAATGTAGACACCCTAATGATAAAACTAGATTAGGGTTTACGAGTAATAAGTCTCATAATCATATAAAACCACTTTCTGAAAATAAAAGGTATCATCAAACACGTTTTCATCAACATTCTGGTAAAAAGCATCAAAAGACTCATTATGTGCATTTTACTAACCAAAATGGACCCAAGAAAATATGGGTACCAAAGAGTAAAATAATTTCTCCTGCAGATATCCTTCCTTGAAAAATGCGACATCACTATTGGTATTTAGACAGTGGCTGCTCGCGACATATGACGGGAAGAAGGTCTATGTTCCAAGATCTTCAGTATAATAAGGGAGGATCGGTAACTTTTGGAGACAACCAGTAGGGCAAGATAATTGGAATGGGTAAGATAGAAAGTTACAGATTGAAAAAGGAGTATCTATAGCTAGTATCAGGAGTGATCATGGTGGAGAATTCGAGAATGAGAAGTTTAGGTTATTATGTGAGGAGAATAGAATTTCCCACAATTTCTCAGCCCCTAGAACCTCACAACAAAATGGAGTTGTTGAAAGGAAGAACAGGACGATTCAAGAGATGGCAAGGACTATGCTATGTGAGATGAATCTTCCTAAGTACTTCAAGCGTAGTCGTGAATACAACATGTTATATTCGCGAATCTTTATTGCGACCCTTGTTGAAGAAGACTCCCTATGAGTTATGGAATGGAAGGAGACCAAATATATCTTACTTTCATCCATTCGGTTGTAAGTGCTCTATTCTGAATACGAAGGAGTTGTTGGATAAGTTCGACTCAAAGACCTATTCAGGAATTTTCCTAGGCTACTCATCATCATCTAAGGCCTTTCGGGTTTATAACTCTATCTCAAAGACAGGTGATGAAACCATCCATGTCAAGTTTGATGATCGTTCTCAATCCCATAAGGAAGATGACATGGAGAGTGAAAATCCTTCAAAGAACTTAGATGAAACAACAGAAACTCCATCATCAGGAACTCAAATAGATAAGATCGAGGATATTCCAGAAACTATAGGATTAAAGAGAGATTGGAAGTATAGGAGTTCTCATCCAGAAGAGCTAATTATCGGAGAGACCTCAGAAGGAGTTAGGACAAGATCCAAATTCAGAAGAGAAGCTAATGTGGCATTCATCTCTGAAATAGAGTCTAAGAAGATTGAGGAAGCCCTTCAGGACGAAGCTTGGATTTTAGCCATGCAAGAAGAGCTGAATCAGTTTACTAGGAATAAAGTTTGGTCCTTAGTTCCAAAACCCTCGAAGAAATCCATTATAGGAACCAGATGGGTTTTCAAGAATAAGCTAGACGAATCAGGCAAAGTAAGTCGGAATAAAGCTAGATTAGTAGCATAAGGCTATAATCAGCAAGAAGGGATAGACTACAATGAGACGTATTCTCCAGTAGTAAGACTTGAAGCTATTCGGATATTGCTGGCATACGTTGTTTGTCATAACATAAAGCTTTTTCAGATAGACATGAAGAGCGCCTTCTGAATGGTCTTATAGACGAAGAGGTGTATGTGAAGCAACCTCCTGGCTTTGAGGATGTCAAGAATCCAGAGCATGTCTATAGACTTCATAAAGCTTTATACGGCCTGACGCAAGCTCCTAGAGCTTGGTATGATCGTCTAAGTAATTTTCTTTTGGAGAATGGGTTTACTAGAGGTTAAATGGATAAAACGCTTTTCAGAAAGGTTTATGAGAATGACTTTATCTTAGTGCAAATTTACGTTGATGATATTATTTTTGGTGCTACCACAAAGATGTTGTGTATGAGTTTTGAGAGTCTGATGAAAAATGAATTTGAAATGAGTATGATGGGTGAGTTAAAGTTCTTTCTTGGGTTGCAAGTTATGCAAACCGAAGAGAAAATTTTTATCCATCAACAAAAGTATGTGAAAGAATTGCTGTCTAAATTTGATTTGAATAATGTGAAGCCTATGGCGACTCCGATGCATCCTTCAAATCTTTTGTCGAAAGATGAACTTGGTAAGAAGGTGGATCAAACCTTGTATAGAGGGATGATCGGTTCCTTACTGTATCTTACAGCAAGTAGACCTGATATTCTATTCAGTGTATGCTTGTGTGCAAGGTTTCAGGCCGATCCTAGAGAGTCTCATTTTATTGTTGTTAAAAGGATTATGAGATATCTCGCAGGTACTACTGATCTTTGCTTAATGTTTGAGAAAGGTAAAGATTTCAGGTTAATCGGATATTGCGATGCTGACTATGCCGGAGATAGAATTGAAAGGAAGAGTACCAGTGGAGGATGTCACTTTCTTAGCACAAACCTAGTTTCCTGGTCAAGCAAGAGACAAAGCTTGATAGCTCTATCAACTGCCGAAGCTGAGTACATATCTGCCGCAAGCTGTTGTTCACAAACATTGTGAATTAAATATCAACTGGAGGATTATTCAGTTCGAGAAGATGAGATCCCAATCTATTGCGACAACACCAGCGCCATAAATCTATCAAAGAATCCGATACATCATTAAAGAGTGAAGCATATCGATGTCAGACATGATTTCTTGAGAGATTACGTTCAGAGGAAGGTGGTGTCACTACAGTTTGTTGAAACAGAGTATCAATGGGCAGATATCTTCACTAAACCATTGAGTGAAGATCGGTTTAAGGAAATCAGACGGACCTTAATATGGTTATGTTAAATGACCAGTCAGGCTAGAAGATCGTCAAAGTTAACGACGTCAGAAACAGTAGGTTACAACTGGTAACTTCTCTCACAAGGAAGTCTTGGAGGGAAAATTTTGACAGGCTTGAGGATCCCAACGATTCTAGAACCCATCGGATAAGACCCTTCGAGTAGTCTGAAACAATAATAATTTTGATTACTTTTATTCCCAGACGCTTCACTAATTTTTGAAACCATAAATTTTTCTCACATATCATCAAAAGTAGTAATTTACATAACTGTCAGTTTTTCCTTGTCTGTACTTTACTCCAAAAAGGAAATCAAATACAAAAAAACCCTAACTAGGTCATCCCTAAAAAAGTGCCAGCTGACCGACCTGTGAGCCATGACTTCTCTTGCCAACTCGATCTACACAGCAAGAAAAGTCTCTCTAGAGCTACGAGTCTACTCTCTCGGTCCTGAAAAATAATTTGCCATTTTGGGTGAGTTTGCGAACTCAGTGAGGAACCATCATCGATGGTTCACCCAATTCATGCAATATACAAATAGATCACATTTATTTCACAATAATCCATTCAGAAGTGCCACATGACTATTCACATGGGCACAAAGCAATTTACTTTTCACCCAATCAAAGACATTCAATCAAATGCATATGTAATGCTTATGTGACCCTTTTTCTAATTTATTACGTTGTTGTGATTGAGAGCCTAAACTATCCCAATAAGGGCGCATTAATCGGTGAGCCTGAGGCTCTATGTCACTGTGGGCTCGAGGCCCAAATACGTTGAGCGTTAAGCTCTCGGTGGCTGCTCTGGTCATAACTGTCAGTTACTGATCATACATTTATGCATGGAATGCATATGTCAAAATAAAGCAAAGCCAACATCATAGTTGATCCCAAATTAACATATTCACACAAATGGTTCACAATCAATCACATTCAAATCACATATAGCAGGTAGGACACTCCTATGTCAGTATCTCCCAGTATACCGGACACCTTCCTTCCGGAATTCAGGCATAAACAAACGCAAGGCCTACCATTATTCTCCACAGTGTTATAAGTGCGAAATTATAAACAATTAATAATTAAGAAACCATCTAGGTTACTCACCAAATAGCTTCCGAGCTAATGCCGGGAAGTCTCGGCAACGTCCGTGGGATGACGTTCCAACTGTGCCTCTATAACCAGCAAAATAATTACACATTACCAAATGCATATTCAGAAATATCAAACAATGCACATGGAACAATTAAAACGTGTACAATGCATGTTCATGACATTCTCGGTACCATTCTATAATTCACATCACAAAATATTTCTCTATGTCTTAGGAACCCAGAGACACCAGAATTACTCAATTTGGACCTCTATAGGTCCGGATATTGCCAAAATTTAATCAATTCTCTCACTTAGATTCAATCTCTAAATCTTAATTAAATCCCAAAAAGTCCACAATTCTACATGGAGAGGTAGATAATTGTCTTATGAATCCGACGCCTCGAGAATCAGGTCAATCGGAGGTCGGATGACGAAGATATAAGCAAAAGAAGCTTTAGGACAAAACAAAAGATAATAGAGTTTGCACTTATTTCCCTCTCTTCCACCATCTGAATTTCTAACATGCATAACTCTTTACACACTTATCCAAAAATTACAAACAAGATCTCATTGGAAATATAACAAGAAACCCTACAAGTTCCATGAAGGGCTCACAAACCAATCTCACCTCTAAGGGTGCCAAAAACTACTTCAAAGTTACTGCCCATAAAATGACCATATAAACAGTAACTGTGTTCTTCCAATCCTCATAACTTCTTACTCATAACTCCAAATAAGGTAAATTATACACCATTAGAAAGATATAAACATTTTCTACAATCTTCAAGAAGACCCCCAATCCAATTCAATCTCTAAGAGGGTCAAAAACATAAACAGAATTTCTGCCCAATGAAACAGTAAAACTACCATATGAACATTAACTGCACTCTACAAACAAATTCCTATCTTTCCATTACTTATTCCAAAAATTCCAAGATATATGTCAAAAGAAAGATAAAAACATTTTCTACAAGTTTAATGACAACTTGGAAGCAAAATCAACCTCTAAACAACTCAAATTCTCAAGCAAAGCTTCTGCCTATATAAGTCTCATTCTCACAGTAACAGAATCTTCCAACATTCATAACTTTCCAACCCATTGTCAAAAAATTACATAAAATATAGAAATAAAAAGATCAGACAATATATTACAATTCTCAAGAGGACTTCAAGGAAAATTCCCATTCAAACTAGGTCAAATCCTCTCACTAATGTGGCTGTTCTGTTAGGGTTTAAGAAATCAACATTTAACCTGAACCATAACAAAACTTTACAAATTTATATCTAACAATCCTTATATCCAAAATTCACATAAAATACCTCATTAGAAAGTTACAACAATCCTCTACAACTTTCCAGAAGGTCATTTGAGCCAATTTCGCCCTTAACAATCTCAAATAAATATCAGAACACAAAAAGCACAAAACCTATGCACTCAGAGTCACTTACACACAAAACACATTTTCAGCTGAATGACCATCTGAACATTAACACACCATAACTTTCAACGTACAAATCAAAAAAATTCATAATTAGTGGCGTTAGAAAGCTAACACAAAAATATTCAACTCTCATGAAGAAGAAATTAGAAAATTCAATCGAAATCAGCCTAAAAAAAATTATCAAAGTTTCAGGTCTTAAGGTTCGGATTACTGTTCCTACAACACCTACAACTCACCTTCATGCCAAATTTAAAACCCTTAAAGCCATAATTGGACAAAACTTCCTTCATATGAAATCTAGCCATACTTCTTAAGTTTAATTTAAGCCAAAGTTCATCTCCATAGGACAACCATGTCAAAAGTTATGAGAAAAAAATCTGAAACCTACACAAAGTAACATTTTCCAGATTTCATATCCAACTCAACTTATTTCATTCTAACACCAATCCTACATCAATAAGCATCCAATTGAACCTCTAATTCAGCCATAAGTTCATCACACATTTACCTGAGTAATCAATCACAATTTGGAAGCACACATACACAATTTTCTTCCCTAAATATCCATTCATCTACTATTATTCAAACAGCAAAAATCAATCCAAAACTAATCCGTAACCAATTTACAACATATTCAACCTCACACATACTTATACTTACACCCAAATAATCCAACCACTATCTTTATGAAATTAATGTTCAATTAATCCCCATGAATGCTTCTAACTTCCAAATGAAAGAACACAATACAAAATTCTCACCTAAACAAGCTTTAAATCTTCAATCTTCCACTAACTCACCAAATCCCCTCCTTCCCTTCTCTCACACAACAATCACCATATCAAGGGAGGTAGAAAACTTAAGCATGGACACATGAAGGGAAATATAAGAGCTTTGGTGTGGGTGGAGATTAACAAGAAGAAGAAGAAGAAAAAGAAGAAGAAGAGACCATTGAAGAAGCAAGGAGAAGAGGCTACGGATGGGAGGAAGAAATTGGCATAAAAAGTGATTTTTTAAAATCATTTAGGGAGAGTGTCATGGAACTAGGCCCCTTAGGTGAATTTAATAACCTTTAAGCCTAAGACTAAGTAGGCAAGTGACATGTGTCACTTGCCACTTGTCTTCTTCTTAGACATTTGCAATCTCAATTAAATTTCTAGTCCAATTTGTCTCCAAATTCCAATGGCTCAAAGTTCATAATTCCTAAAATCATGAATCTACATTTCCAGTGTCATTGGGCAGTCATTTTCGGTACTGGAAATCAAATCAGTCTGTCACTTGTCAATTTTTCCGGTCTGGAAAGGTATCCCGAAAAATTCCAAAAAAATTCGTAAAAGTCCCTAAAAATGGAAAACACACCTAGATCACTCCAGATCAATTTTTCAAGCACAAATAACATATTTTTCACAATAAATACATATGCCAAAAAATGTCATGAATGCATGTACAATCACGTGCATGTGCAAAAATTACCATTCATATAAATATAGAGGCCATATGATGCATGTTCATGTCGAGATATATTTACACTTGCCTAACCTATCCCAAATGACCAAATTACCCTTCCCATCGGTGATGGGATGTTACACACACTTTGCTGTAGAGTTCTCGAGAAAGGAGAAGTTGAATGTCCTAATTGTCAAAGAAGACGGTGAATCTTCAGAAGATGCAACACTAAATCTGATCGCCTTGCTTAATGAGGATAGTAATGAGTTGGTTCCCTTTGATAGGCTAATGTACATGGGTGTACAAGTTAGGGGAAATGTGACCATAATGGTAGATACGGGTGCGACCCACAGTTTCCTAGTGGAAAAGATGGTTCAGAAGTTGGGCATAAGGGTGTCCAAGGTCCCAATGAAAATTAAAACCCCTGTGGGGAAGGCACAAGCAGTTGTAGGAATTGCTTACAACATTCCAATCAGCATTGGAAGTTGACGTGCCAAGATGAACTTCATTATCATACCATTGGAGGATTTCGAGATGATATTAGGGGTCGATTTTCTCAAAGTAGCAAAGGTGGTGCTATATCCAAGTTTGGGAGGTATGATGTTAATGAACAATCAAAATTCCTTCTACATGAATTGTTGTAGGTTTTGTGGTGGAATGATAGATACTATAACTTTGGTAGGATATGTTTTGACCATGAGCATCAAGAAAGGGTTGAAGAAAGGCATGGAGACCTATCTCGTTGCCATATTGGAAATCAGCGAAGACCATGTAGTGGAAGTCCCTGATACAATTGCAAGTTTGTTGAGGGAGTTTCGGGAGGTGATGTCGAAAGAGTTGCCAAAAACGCTTCCCCCTTGTCATAAGGTAGATCATAAGATCAAGTTAGTTCCTGGAGTGATCCCACCTACACGTGCCCTATATTGGATGTCCCTGATGGAATTGGCGGAACTGTGGAAACAACTTAATGAGTTGTTAGAAGTAGGATTCATCTAACCATCTAAGCCCCATACAACGCCGCAGTATTGTTTTAAAAGAAGCAAGAAGATACACTCCAGATGTGTGTGGACTATTGAGCATTGAACAATGTAACGATCAAAAATAAGTATTCGATACCTTTGGTTTAAGATTTGATTGACAGATTGTCAAAGGATGAGGTATTCACTAAGTTGGATCTTCAGAGTGGATATTGACAAGTGCAGATAGTTGGGATGATGAGCAAAATATAACGTGCGTAACTCAGTATGGATCCTATGAATTTTTAGTTATGTCATTTAGATTAACTAATGGTCGTGTTACATTTTGTAACCTTATGAATGGTGTGTTGTACGACTTCTTGGATGAGTTTGTTGTGGTCTACTTAGATGACACCATTGTGTAGAACATGTGGAACACTTGAGACGGGTGTTCAAAAGACTATGGTAGCATAAGCTCTATACGAAGATGAAGAAGTGCAAGTCTGCCTAATTGGAGATCAGATTACTGGGTCACGTGGTGGGCAAGGGTCAGGTCAAGATGGATTCGAGAAACGTGAAAGCGATAGTTGAGTGGTAGGCTCCACAATAATTGTGGAGTTTTCTCATCCCAGTGAACTATTATAGACTGTTCATAATGGGATACTCTAAGAGAGCAATGCCATTGATAGACTTGCTGAAGTAGAAGCAAGAGTGGTATTGGTCAAGTTCATGTGAGGAGGCATTCGAGAAATTTAAAGCCTCTATCTCAACCGAACCTGTATTGAAGTTGCCATCTTTGATCTTCCATTTGAGGTATATACTAATGCTTCGAACAAAGCCATCAGTGGAGTCCTTGTACAGGAGGGTCATTCAGTAGTATTTGAGAGTTAAAAGCTCAATGGAGCGAAACACCGTTACTCAATGCATGAGAAGGAGATGCTTGCAATGGTGCATTATCTTGAGACATGGCGAGTATATTTACTAAGAACTAGGTTCATTATCTGAACAGATGGTGTTGCTAACTCATTTTTTAGGACCCAAAAGAAGTCCAAAAAATAAGGTCGGTGGCAGGAGTTTCTTACTGAGTATGACTTTTTGTGGAAGCATAAACTAGGGAGGCATAACAACGTGGAAGATGCCTTAAGTAGGAAGGAGGCATTTGCAGCCCTTTATTCGGTCACGAGGGTGGAGTCCAACCTGTTGGAGAAAATTAAGGCGGCAGCTCCATTAGACATCATATACTGTAAGTTAATATCTCAAGTCAAGGAAGAAGGTTTTAGCTCAACGATGATTGGCTTTTGATGACTAAGAGAAATCAAGTATATATGCCAAGCTTTGGTGGATTGCAGAAACAGTTATTGCAGGAGACGCATGACTCGTAGTGGGCTGGTCACCCAGGAGTCCAACAAATGCTAGCGCTCCTATCTCATTCCTATTTTTGGTCGAAGATGGAGAATGACATGGAATGTTACGTCAAGATGTGCCTCGTTTATTAGTTGGATAAGCCAGAGAGAAAAAAGGAAGTCAGTTTGCTACAACCCTTATCCATTCCCTAGAGATCATAGATGTCGGTTTCGATGGAGTTCCTTAGTGGGTTTCCAAAGGTGGACAACATAGTATGAATCATGGTGGTGGTTGAAAAATTCTCCAAGTATGGGATTTTCATGCCAACTCCTGTGACTTGTCCCTTGGATGTTGTAGTCGAGTTGTTTTACAAGAATGTGGTCGAGTATTTTAGAGTTCCAGCTGATATTGTGAGCAATTGAGACACCAGATTTATAGGTCGATTCTAGATGATGGGTTGCGATTTGAAGTTTTGAATGGCAAATCACCCACAAACAAATGGCCAAATAGAAAGAATTAACGGTTTTTTAGAGGAGTACCTACGATATTATGTAAGTGCTAGTCAACATAAGTGGTTGAGTTTACTTGATAACGCATAGTTTTACTATAACTTGTATATATCTTTGGTTATGGAGAAAAGTCCCTTTGAATTTTTTTTAAGACAACAACCTCTTACACCACTAGAGATTTCTCAACAAAAGATAGGTAGCAAATGTCTTGCAACACATAATTTTACGATGGAGAAGCAAGAATCGTTAGATGAGGCGAGGGATAGTCTTTGAAAAACTTCTTGACGAATGATGAAATAAGTGAATCTTCGGAGGAGACCATTAGCATTTAATGTGGGAGATAAAGTTTTATTAAAACTAACCCCACATATTTGGAAGAAGATCTTGAGTATGTAAGTTCACAAGGGTTTGGTGCTGAAGTGCGATGGACCATTTGAAGTACTACACAAAGTGGGGAACGTGGCATACATATTAAAGTTACCTGAGCAGTTAAAGGTACACCCTACTTTTCATGTTAGTTTTTTCAAGCTTTACTATGAGGATGAATCACATCCGAATAGGAGTCAGGGTAAGCGAGCTCCATCAATTTTGAGGAAATAGTTCGAGGATCAAGTGGAGAAGATCCTAGATCATCGAACAATAGGTAAACACAAGAAGAACTGACGAACCATGTTCTTAATTCAGTGAAAAGGTAAACCTGTCGTGGAAAGTACATGGGAGAAAGATACGATCTTGTGGCAATTCGAGGACCAGGTGAATGACTACCTTCAAACTAATTTGATGAGGGTGCCAAATCTATCTAGTAGGGGTGATTTGTTATACCTTTAAATTTCAGAGAACTTCTCAACGACCTTCACGATGATCCTTAAGAAAAAGATTAACTAGATTACACGCATGAGGGAGGCAAGCAAAAACACTAAGGCAAACATGGGCTAGTGGGATTAGAGTTGGTGCAAATTTTGGTAGAGTCTCGGACCTTATGGAGATTGACTCAATCCAGGCTAAGGACTTTAGCATGATCACACTGCATCATCCACAAATAAAGATCGTGGGGAGATCTTAAATGATATGGCAACAACTAGAAGTTAGAGTTGCAGTGGAACTTAACATCTGAAGATAGTAGAGATCTTTGATGATAAGGATGCCAGTTTACTATTTGAATGTAAACTCTATCTTTTTGTTATCTTGTAGATTCTATCTTATTAATTAGAGTCTTATTTGGATGGGGGTCTCATCAAGTTGGTCCATATGATGTAATCTGATAAAGATAGATATTATCTTAGCATGATCTTAAATAGTTAAGCTTAAGTGGTATTTTGAATGTAACTTGGCTTCCAAGTTAGATTGCCCATATATAGCTCATTTAACTTTGCTCTTCTCATTCAGTCAGAGAGAGCATTCCTTGTATTCTTTTGAGGGAAAGTATATAAAAGCTGATTTTACCGTATCTCTTTTGTTTCCCTGTTGCCTTTGTTTTCTTATTGCTGTCGTAGCATTTTTTCTTTGAGTGTGCGAGGTAAACACTTCAAGGTCATTGAAGGATGAAGTCTTGCTTAAACGGACCTAAGTAAGATTGCTTTGCAAAGGGTGTTGGTGATCAACTTCGGTGAAAGTTTGAGTCCCAAGGTGACCTTTGTATCAACCTCAATTCACTACAATTCAGAAAAGAATTTTCGACCAACCATTATTTCTTGCCACCTCTGCCCCACCATATATTCCTTACCTCCAACACTGGGCACCACATGTTCCCCACCTCTAATGCCGTGTACCACTATATTCCTTACCACCAATGCTAGACACCACAAATAGAACAACCATTTTCCCCGAGCTCCCAACTAGACCAATAAGTAATTAACCCTTGGAACATGGAAGCACTTCAACTCTAAGAGGCACAAAAAACACGAAAGATGTTGCTTATCTAGGAACAAAACCAAAGTGTCTGAAGTTTAACTTTCTATTTAGAGCTATACGGGAGAGGTTTCCAACTATAAGGACAGTGCAACAAATGATGATACAACGAAGAATGCAATGGAGAATCCTTTTGTTGGGATATCAAATGTGAGTAGGTTGAAGAGATAGTCAAGGACATATAAGTGGAAAGGACCCATAAATATAATGCCTTAAAGTTTTAGGTTAAATATAGTGTTAAAGCCCATGAATATGTTCCCTTACTAGGCCCATATTGAAGATCTCCCATATAAGTTGGCTTCCTAAATCTAACAAGTAGTATCAGAGTCGATGGTTCAGTAAGGGACAAGTATGAAGATGGTAGTTAGATCTCGTGGTTGCTTCCCCATGAAGAAGAGCAAGGGGACTCCTAATAGGCCCAGACCAGTAGAGCAGAAAGGCTTTTGGTGATGTCATATATTTGAGTTGCTAAGCAAAAAGACTTTCGTTCAAAGGGGAGTCCAAGTTTAATGTGGAAGTTCACACTTGAGGGGGATATTGTTGGGATGTCAATTGTGAGTTGGAATCCCACATTGGAAGGAGATGGAGCTAGTAAAGGACATAAAAGTAGAAATGACCCATAAACCTAGTTCCTTAAGCTTTTGAGTTAAAATAGGGTGTCAATGGCCATAAATATGTTCCCTCACTAGGCCCATATTGAAGTTCTCCTATGTAAGTGAGCTCCCCCTAGATCCAACACCTTTAGCGTACAATAGTGCTTAGATAATAAGTTCTCTGAGCAAAAGAGATGGATACAAAAATGACAGGACTCTGTGGGCAATTAAGGAAGAATTAAAACACTATAAGATGAGGTTTGATATAACTAGCATAAACAAGGATGATGTAAATTATAGGTTGAAGAGAAAATGATTCTGTTAAATGCTGAGAAGTTTCCCAGAAATGCTCAAGATATTGGTGTAAATGATGTAATTGGTATTGGTAAGGAAGACTTGCTAACTAAGAGCTATGATAAGTACACCTATAGGATTGCTTAACTAGGAACATAGATTATGAGAAGATAATGGTGGAGGTTAAGGATGGGGTCTTGTACATTACTGTTCCTAAAGCAAGGGGCAGAGTGGTAGAAATTAGTGTACAATAAAAGCAGACTAAACTGAATATCTTTCAAATTGAAGTGTTCAATCAACATTTCTGTTTACAAAATTGACAACAAATATCTATTTCATCAAAGGTCCTCCTAATTCTCTCTCTTTTTACAATTAAGATTGCAAGTTCATAATGTTCAATAAACCAAAATAAGTCATGTAGAAACTAGGTTAGATATGTCAATCACAAATCACAATGGAACTATAGTAACTATCAAACCCTTTTAATTCTCTTACAACATAATTTGATGATTCCAAAATCACGATGAACCCCAAATGCAACTACTCCTATCAAATCTACACCTAAACATTCATAAGAAGCTCCATTTGTAAGCTTCAAATGAGTTAAAAGAAAAGAAGAATAATGAATATAAAGAGAGGAAAGTAGCACCACATTATCCTTCACATTTATTCTCTTCTCTACATTCTAATTATTTTAGATCATTACACTTGTCTCTCTCCTTATACAAACCATTTTGGCTCAACTTTTTAGTGGAACTTAATCAAGTTAAGAGGTAAAAGAACCTTGCTTCCTTTGGAGAACAAATTCAAACTTCAAGAACAAGAGTGGGAGTCACAAAATTGGCACAAAAAGATCTTTGACAAATCATAAGTTAGTACTCCATATTAAAAAATTCTTAATATTGCATGACCAACTTTAGAAGAAACAACCGTTAAGACGGTGAAATGTAGGACCTTCATTCATCGTAAAATAGTGAATATCTATACTCTGAATAATATCATCCCAGTATAGTTTAAAAAATAATTTGGAAGCCACTTCACACATATTTTATTCTTTGCAGCTACTAAAGGGTTTTACTTAATCTGGGAGAGAATCCATCTTAAGCCAGGCATCAACCATAAATTTGGTTTGACACAAGCAAAGAAATTTTGTATCCATATTTGAGTAAACAGCTTGGCAATGTTCAGGGTAAGAAAAGAATGCATCAAAAACTTAAGATAAACTACATATAAAGCTAAAAGTATTAAATTGGAGGGGTATCTCAAAGTAAATTGTAGCGTTAGGCATGGTGTTGTAAGATACTTTCTTTTCTATAGTATGTGCTGATAAAACAAACATACGTAAGAGGGGGGTAAATTATGTGTGATTTTAAAAAACTATAAAATTTTTTACAAGTTACTTTCAATTCATATAAAGACAGGGGCTTGTTAAAAATTAAAATAATAGGAACCTGTTAGACAATAATAGCTTGTTAAATGATAGGAGCCTACTAAAGTATGAGTCTTATAGAAATAATAAAAACGACACCTGCTAAACTGAAAGGAATCATCAATAAGTTGAAAACAGAAGGAAATTATTATAAAAGTGAAGGAGCCTCTTGCTGAAATGAACAAACATACAATATAGTACAGAAATATAAAAGATAAGGAGAGAGAGAGAGGAGAAGGATGTAGTCTATTTATACTGATTTGACTTACAATCCAAGCCTACGTCTAATCCCCAAATATTAAACTTTACTATTTCACTATAAAATCAAGTAGTAATTTGACGAGCCTCTCCAAGCTGACAAGTTAATATTTTTCAAGGTTCTTCAATCTTCCGCACTAGTAGTATTTCACTAGCCTTTACAAGCCCTCAAATAAAAATTTGGTTTACTTTATGAGTTTCAGTAATCTCTCTCAACATAATTTCACTTTTTAATGCACAAGAGAAATTTTACAAAGATATCACTTTCAAGAATGTATATGCTTTTGATGAGCTTTGACAACATAGCTTTGTAAGCTTTTGTATCGTTCTGTTCTTGTTCACAATTACATTGGTTCTTCCTTAAATAGTCAATTTCTTCAACTTGTCATTGTTTCATCTTGCATCCTTAGTCAATTGGATATATTTAAATATGAATAACTTTGATGTCATTTTTGCTAAAAAAATCTTTCAATAATCATAAGGCTAATATACGTCCTTCATAATTAGTAGGATCCTTTCGGGTAAACAATTTCTAATAAGGTAAGTTCATAATGAAGGTTCCTACAAGAAAGAAATCGTATTTCTTATTATTTTATTTCCTTTTGAGAATAAGACCATTAATTGTATAAGGAAATAAAGCCAATTTGAATTTTAAAATATTATATGGTTATCATCATAATCCTTGAGGAAGCATTGAATATGCATAGGAACTATGCTCAAAATGTTCCCCAATATATCTTCTGTTATCAAGATCTCACATTCTTTAGTAACTCCCCTTTACTATAAGTCTCTTCTTCTTGTTCACTTTCTTCTTTCTTTTCTTTTCCTCTTTCTTCTTTTTCTTCTTCTACTGAGTCAGAGGAATATTGTTTTTTTATTGTTTCTTCTTTGCCATCTAAAAAGAAATCAGAATAATTTGGAGACAACATAGCAACAATCTTCCTTTTTTTTAAAATCTTTTGAGGTCTCTTAATTGGGTATTTTTGAAGTTCGGATGTTTAAGGAGGTAGAAACAAGTTCAGTAGAAGTGTCCAGAGAACCTATAATGGGAGACAAAGACGAGGATTAGAAGTAAAGGTTTGGTCATGATGAGGTGTTTCGTCATGGCTAGAAGTTGAGGATAAAAATTTCTTCTATCTTTTTGATTTTATTATTGCGATTATAGGAAAGCTTGGTGAAGTTTGAGAAGGAAAAAATAGGAGGAAATGTAGAGAGTTAGGGTGTAGAGAGAATAATAGGGAAGGCGAGAGAATTTTTCTTAAGTTATACTAAGTGATTATTGAGTGTTGATCTCATAAAAGGCTAAGTAGATGTATAGGCCAGAAGAGGAAACATAATCGGTTTTGTATATTTTACAGAAACGTATGTAGAGTTGTTAGACTGCATGCAAGTTTTTTGAAAGGTTTAAACAATACCATTAATGAATTCTTATTCATGTGTCACTTAGAAAGTTAACTCGCGAGAAGCCTTCTTAAAAGAAAAGGAGCCTTCTAAACTCTAAAGTTAATATTTTTCAAGGTTCTTCAGCCTTCCACACTAGTAGTATTTCACTAGCCTCTACAAACTTTCAAATAAAACTGAGGTTTGCTTGATGTGAGCTTCAGTAAACTCTCTCAACATAATTTCACTTTCTAACGTGTAAGAGAATTTTTACAAACATATCACTTTCAAGAATGTACACACTTTTGATGAGTTTTGACAGTATAACTTCGCAAGCTTCTGTATCATTTTGTTCTTATTCACAGTTGCATTGGCTCTTCCTTAAAGAGTCAATTTCTTCAACTAGCCATTGCTTCATCTTGAATCCTTAGTCAACTGGATATATTTAAATCTGAATAATTTTGATGTGATCTTTTCCAAAAAAACTTCTAGTAATTATGAGGCTAATATACGTCCTTCATAATTAGTAGGATCCTTTTGGATAAGTCTTTTCTAATAAGTTAAGTTCATAATGAAGGTTCTTGTAGGAAAGAAAGTGTAGTTCTTATGATTTTATTTCCTTTTGAGAATAAGACCACTAATTATACAAATAAATAAATCCAACTTGAATTTTGAAATATTATACAACTATCATCAAAATCGTTAATCATAATCCTAAAGCTAACTGTACTTGTGCAATAGTCTTCATTTTACTAATGAAGAAAGAAAATGTGTCCAAATTTGATGTGACATGGGCTCTATCTACAGGAGGAGGATCCATTCACCAACATATTGTATTCAACATATCAAAATGTGAAACTTGCAAAGAAAGTGAAAATTGTTGTCTATATTGGTATCATAACTCTCAAAATGTTATTTGCCATTACTTTCTTTTTATATCTCCATAAAGTTAAGCATCTAAGAGAGACTCAAAAGCTTATTAGACCAAATTCTTATACGATCCCTAAAGTTTCACGAGTGTTCGCCTTGAGTTTCTCTTACGTTGGCACTGTGGAACCTAAAAAAATGTTGGTGGGTGAAGTTAACAGAGTAGCCAATACGTCGTTGTATCATAAACTAATATTTTAGGCATTGTAAAGCCCAACACAATATTAGTAGGTCCCACTCTTATGCGATTTTTTAAAAAAGTTTCCATGTTAGAAAAAAATGTCACATGACATTTAATTGATGGAGGCCTAACTATGTCAAACCTTTTGTCCAGTTAGGGTATGATTTAAACATTGAGGTTTAACTTGAACATTCTGAAATGTTGGGGTTCGACTTGAATATTATGAAATGTTATGATTCAACTTAGATTTTAATGTAAACGTTAGGGTTTGAAATGCTCTTTTGGCCTTATAAATCTATAACATTATATGTTAACACCCCTCTCCCCTTCAAATTCAAGGTGATAACAAATTGGACACCTTGAGTTTAAAAATAAGTTCTTGAAATTATCAAGATAAATAAGATCTAGTGAAAATGCTCACAATTTGACAATGTGATGAAATATGGACAAGTTTTATAGTGCCTTAGATAATATGGCATTGCACAAGGTAATAATCAGTCAAAATATGTTTGATATACTTATAGAAGATCATTATGAATAATTTGTATATCACCATGATTATCACAAAAAAGAGGAGTTGAAAAAGGAAAGAAAACACTTATATCTTAAACCAACAGACTTAACTAGAGGAATTCGAAAGTTGTGTTTGTAAGAGCTTAGAGATTGTGATTACAAGAGCTCAAACAATATCCAGTATGTGTTTATACTTTTATTAAGTCCTACCATTCTGTTGGAAGTTACTTAGACAAGATATTTGAATAACAATTCCTTATTAATCAATAAAATGAGTAAAAGATTTTCATGTATATTCTATGGCATTTATAGATGTATAAAATTTTGATTTTGCAAAAAAATTGAGTTCACATAATATAAGGGTTAAATCCATAAGTATCTACATAAATCATTATCAAGGATCTTGCAACATTATAATAAACCTCTTATGGTGTCATGTAAAGTAGGTCTCCAAATGTCAAAATGGCTTAAATCAAAGAGCGTCAAAGAAGCAAAATCATTGTTAACAAAAGTTAAAATATGATTTTTATAAAGTTGGCATGAGATAGAATCAAAATTTTTAGTTTTAACATAAATAACTATTATAAATTGAAGATTTAAGTCTAAGGTTAAAAAGGTAACTAAGACAAGAATGTTAAATATTGGATGTAACAACATTAGCAACAAGTTTGGATGGAAGGTGGAGGGAGGAAAGTTTAAACAATTGGCCAACCTTACACCCTATCCCAAAGATCTCATATGTTTATAGATCTTCTAACAAGTAGGAGTAGGAATAATACTAGAATATGTTTGAAGTTATTGTATAGGCTTGAAGATTTTTTAAAGATAATTTATGAGATGTGATATATTCTCCATTATACCCTTTATGGTAATAATGGTGACAATCGATTAAGAGGATTTACAAGAGTTACTTTGATTGGGTAATTTCCTACATTTAGAGATGTGGTGAACACTCTTTTATGGTAGTTGCAAAATACCTTCTTCTTTTATTTGTTATGGGAAGTTTGATAAAAGAACTTAAAGGCAAGAACAAGATTGGTAGTACAAAATATATTTCCCCATTTGAAGGGTGTTTGTTTAGATTTTTTTCATAATTAGTTCTTTCATTATTGTATAAATACTTAAGAAAGACCCTTGACAAAGAAGAAAGCTATGGAAAGAATTAGACTCATCTTTAAGGGTCATTAATAGGTGCCAAATATGTTTTTGATCATGTAAATTGGAAGAAACCACCACAAAAAGTTGACATTTAGCTATGAAAAAATTGAGTGGTAAGTGTAAATTGAATTGTGTTTTAGGGCATAGTTTGATAGGTATGTAGCAGTCAATTTAATCATTTAGGATATGTTTAGGTTAGAATTGTGTTTGTTTGTTAATTATTTATATTTTAAGTGTTTTATGGGTTAATACAAGTCTTTGAGCTTAAATATTATATTTTTGAGGTACTTTGATGTTTTTGCTAGTGTTTCAAGGTCAACATTGAAGAACGAAGGAGTTTTAGAGACGTTCAGGCCGAAACAACGGCTCATGATCATAACATGTCAGACCACGATCGTGATAGAAGCTCCAAATTTGGCCTACTATTGTGGCTTACATTCCACGATCTTGACAGATGTCCAGGGAATAGCCCGCAAACGTGCCTGCATGCCACGATCATGACATAAGGTTTAGATGTGAGCCACAATTGTGGCCTACTTCGAGTAGACGTGTAGACTCTCACGAATGTCAAGTTTTGAGGGATTTTTTGAACCTTTCGAATCCTAGAAAAACCCTAGGGATTCCTAAAATACAAGAGATATAAAAAAAATAAAAAAAGGCAAAGTAGGAGCTTTTTTCATTAGCTGTCTTGAGAAACCCTAGAGGGGGATCATCGAGAGATAGAGGAAGAAAAGAAGGAAAATAGAAATGGAGAAGAAGCTGACTTGAAGTACTTCCCATATCAGTAGGTTTCCCGATGTCGTTGCCTTCTGTCATCCATTTTAGATCCTATTTCCTGTTCTTTCTAGAATGTCGAGGATGTTCTAAACTAACCTTCAAAATTTTATTCTTCAATTAATGGGAATCTGATTATTTATGTGTTTATTGGATATTATTGTGGTTTGATGCTACTATTGGATAATTCGATAATAAACTGAGAGGGTGAATGGAATGAAAAATAATTAAATCAGAGATTAATGAGAGTTAGGTGATTTAATATAAACTAGAATTGAATCATATCGATAATTTGTTCAGAGAGACATCTTGCATAAGTTTTTGATAGTTTATTACAGAAATTCGAAACTAATTAGTTTCCATAGGTTGTGAATTAAGAGATTGCAACCTCTATAATCTGATTAGGGTTTATGAATTAGGGTTAATGGTTATAACTCGAGAGAGAGTAATCAACCCTGGGATAGTCTAGAACCAACAATCCAATAATTCATAATCAATTAGGTTAATATTAAGGATAGGTCAAATTCCCTTCCCTCCATTGGTAATTTCCTTCAGTTGATCCTTAGGTGTGTTGTAAATTGCTTAATAATTAGTATATTCATGTTTGATTCTTAATTTGATTGATTGAATTAAATTCTCATATTAGTTTCGTTGTATCTTGAATTTTTGTTATTTGTTTTTAGCCTTAGATTTTAGGATTAGATTAGTTCCCTCCTTGTGGGATCGACACCTTTGGTACTATGCTAATGAACCGTGCACTTGCAGATTATTAAAGGTTAATAATTAAAACTTATACACAACTAAACCCCAATCTAGTTTTTGGCACTACTGCTAGGTAGGCGCAGGTTAGTTTAATTCTTGCAGTCTGAGGATCTTTCACTATCTTTTTGTGAAAAAAAAGAAAAAAAGAAAGAAGCTAGGCATAAAGTAGAAGACATATCAACTTGGATATCACCAAACAACAATGAGGAATCTTAAGAGTTAAATGGTAAAAAGAGAAGGAAAAAACGATGGTGGAGGAAATACATCATAGAGAGTGACGAACCTTTATGGACATCATGAGGCCACAGCTCATTGCTCATCGTCAAGGGATTACGTGACCACTGGTGTAAACAAATACATTCTAGATCAAAATATCACTGCTAAACATGTTACAAACCAACGTGCAATTATACGACTTAGCCAATGAGGATCCCAATGCTCATTTAGCTAATTTCTTAGAAATTTATGACACCTTCCAATATATTGGGATGTCAGAGGATGTTATTAGGATGAGGCTCTTTCCCTTTACATTTAAGGGTCAAGCCAAGGCTTGGTTGAATTCTCTCCACCCATCCAACATCATAACTTGGGAGTAGTTAGTGAGAGTTTTTCTGGATAAGTATTTCCCTTTAAACAAGACAACAAGAATAATAAAAGAAATTATCAATTTTTAGCAAAATGACTGGAAGTCTTTATATGAAGCATAAGAGCGGTATAAGGAGTTGCCCTTAGATTCCTATTGCAAACCTTTAACATTAAAGTTAATCCACCCACAAGGAGCACTATAAAACGTAGCTACTGGAGGGTCATTCATGAAGAAAACAATTGAAGCAACACACAATCTATTAGAAGACATGGCATACACTAGTTGTCTTTGGACATCAGAACAAAGTAGACAACAATCAACCTTTTAGGACTTAGGAGGAATGATTGCTGCAAATTTAATGACAACATTCCAAGCTAAGGTTGGCAACATAACTAAGCAATTAAATAGCCTAAAAGCTAGCTCTTCCTCATCATTCACAGCAATGCAGCACGAATATGAGTTATATAGACAAGATAGCTATATTGTAGCCGATTGCTTCTTAGGAGAAAACAGAGAACAAGTTATTCAAGGAGATAGCAATCCTTGTTCTAGCACATATTAGTCGAATTGGCATAACCACCCAAATTTTCATTGATATAACTATACTGAGATTTAGTTTAGAAATCAAGGGTTATGTGGATATCAATAGGATAAATACAATGACTATGATTCTAAAATGGACAAGATCATGGATAAGCTCATAAGTATGGATGAGGCCCAAAATAGGCTATAAGAACAAATTGACCAAGTAACAAGGACTCATGCCTCTTCTGTTCTTACCCTGAAGGTTCAAGTGGAATAGCTTGCCAATGTGTTATCCACAAAAAGTGTGGGAAATCTTTCGAACAAAACGAAAGTATATCCGAGAGAGTAAGTTAAGGCTATCACACTTAAGAGTGGGACAGAGTTAAGAGAACCAACAGATAGATCGGCTGAAACCCACTCTATAGAAGACCAAAAGAAGTAGAAAAAGGAAGAAGAAAAGAATGAGGACCCTCCTTATGTTCCTCCTCTGCCTTACCTACCAAGAATACCATTCATAAGAGTTGATGATGTCAAATCTTGAAAGGAGCATGAGGAAGAAGAACAGATGATAGCGGACATCAAGTTTGAAGAAGCTGTGAAAGTCTCTATTCATGAAACAAAAGAAGAAGAAGAAAAGGGAGAGACTAAGGAAGAACAAGAGTAGCTCACCCTTTTATCAAACAAACTACTAGACTTAATAGAAGATTTAGGGAGTTTTGATATTTCCTATTTTACATATGGTTTGTTAGTGAAAAGGACATTACTGAAATTAATTGGTTTTCTTAACTTTATCAATATTGTCCTTCTATCATTTTGCAAATTGTAGCTTACTCATAGGCTACAAAATTGAAGATGAACGAGAAGGGTGAAAGCAAGCCACTTATAATTGATCCTAGCGAAGCTTCTAAGGATGCAAGGCCAAGCTAATGACCCTAAATTAGCACGTTTAGTATTTAGATTTAAATTGTTATGTAGTTAGGTTTGTTTTAAATTCTAAAATAAGCTTGTACTGATGTGGAATGGTTAGATTGCTAACTCTCCTATTCTCTTTGAATTAATAATAAGAAGAGAACCTAGCTCGGTGTCAAGCACATTGAGTCTCCATCTCTAACACCATCCTTACCTCAATCACCCTAATGAGTTCGTGTTTTAACCCTTCTCTTTTCATTTTTTTTGGTATTTTCTTCTTATGTTTTTCTTATTTTGTGTCTTATTTCCCCTAGTGTGTTTATGTACCCCTATCACATTGAGGACAATATGTTGTTTAAATGTGGAGAGGGTTGTGTGTTTTGCTTTAAGTGTGAATTTTGCATATTGTTATGTTAGTGTGTTTAGGTTGCATATTGTGAATTGTGTCAATGTATCGATGGCTCAGATGGAATGAAATCGATTAATTTTGAAAATAATCTATTAGGTTGCAAAAATTCATTAGCTCGCGAAATTAATTATATGGGTTTTTTGACTAAATATGCAAGTTAATTATGATTTAGTGTTTGTTTATGTTGGCCCCTGAATTTTTTTTTATGAATAAGCATGATTAAATTAATTTTGGGGTTTTTCTAGATTAAATTGTATTGGAGTTAATTAGCATGTTAATGTGAGTAAGATATTATGATACAGGCTAAGGGAACTAAAGTGTTAGAATGATAAGATTTCATAAGGGGCATTGTTGGAACATCAATTAAGTTATAAAGTCTAAAAGCATTGAAGGAAGGGTAAAATGGGAAGAAGAAATTGTAGGCTTGTGTTTTAGAAGACAAAAACATTGTTGAAGAAGAAGAGAAGAGAGAGAAGATGAAAATAAGAAAGAAGGGAGAGAGTGTGTCAGTGATTGAGAGAAAAAAGAGAGTTGAGCTAGGTTTTAATTTTTCTAAGCCTTTAAGAGGGATTTTGAGAGTTATCAAGAAGGGAAAAAGGCAGAGGAAGATTGGAGCTTTAATTTGAACCAAACATCCTTTCATTTGGTAAAGATTTAAGATAAGAACATTTTTAATGTCTTAGATTTTTAGAAGGGTTTTGGTTCATGAAGCTTAGGAAGAGCATGGGTTTAAGTACTTTAGGACTAATTTTAGTAAATGTATTGTGTGGGTCTTCAATTTTTACAATCTTTTTGAACTTGTGATTTTTTTTGCCTATGAAAGGGAATCAAGAAAGACAAGAGAAGCAAGAGGAGAGGCACATTTGAACAAGTTATTAGTCAAAGAATTCAAGATGGGTTACTTTTTTATAATTGAATAATAAGCCATCAATGTTTCTTTCAAGAAAATGGAAATAAATAGTTTCAACTACTTCAAAAAATGTGCATTTATTACTCTTAGAATGTGTTGCAAATGTGTTGCATATTTTGCATATGAATTTTGTTTGATATATAGAAATGATTTTTGAAAGGATATCAAGCTTAAGAAATAAAGTTCCCAAAATGTGCCTTTTTGGGCAATATGTTTTACAAGTCTTGAAATACATGTTATGTGGGTTTGTGGTGGTCCCCTAAGCTAAGTCAAGTGCAGTTTGACAAAAAGCTTCTCCCACCTGCCCACTAGTGGCCTAAAGCTCCTTCATAAACTCTCATAAGTTCATGGCTACGCAAGACCATTATGTGGAAATGCGTAGTACGTTCTGTTTTGGATCCACCCAAACCATTTTGATATGTTTATGTGCTAATGATAAATTAACAAAAGTGATTCATACATAATTTTCAATAACGTGAATTTCTACATTGGAAATGGCTTCATAAATGGTTTTGCTTGTTATCAATTATAAAATTGTTACCCACGGGCTTAAGCTCACCCCCTCCCCATTTTCCTCCCCCATATCTAGGTGATGAGCAAGATATCGAGTAGACAAGGTCAAGGCATCACTTCGATTTTTATATATTTTGTATTTGAAGCCAATCTTGTAAAGCAAGGCTTCAATTGCATTTTGAGCAAACCTTGGTTCATGTATCTTTTGTATTTTTGGGATTGTAAGATACTTATGTATTTTTGGCTTAAAATGCTCATTAAAGCTTTGTAAAACTCTTATTTTGATGTAAAGGAAATACATATACATTATGGTTGTTTATGGCATTTCAAGTTTTCATTGGAGTAGGATTTGTGTTCTGGCTTTGAGGGAAAAGCTGCTTTAATCTAGGTTGCTTTAGGTAAATGTGCCTTCTATAAAGCTATAGATCTTTTTTTTAGCTTTCCAACGATATATAGTATAGAACTTTCGAACATTTGGGTCCAAAGTTATGGTCCTTAGAAGAGGAGATGTTTAGGAGTGTAAAGATGTATCGTTTGTAAAGAAGTATTGTTTGTGATGACGTCACATCGTCTGTGATGACGTCATTACGTCTATAAAGATGCATCGTCTGTAAAGATGTATCGTCTGTGATGATGTCATAACGTCTGTGATGAAGTCATATTGTCTATAGAGTTGTATCGTCTGTAAAGACGCTTCGTCTTAAGAGTTGCATCATCTTAAGCTGACTTTGCTTCATCTTAAGTTGACTCTGCTTTGTCTTAAATATTGCATCGTCTTAAATTGATTTTGTTTCATCTTAAGTTGACTCCGCTTCATCTTAAGAGTTGCATCGTCTTAAGTTGGCTTTGTTTTGTCTTAAGTTGACTCTACTTCGTCTTAAGAGTTGCATCATCTTAAGTTGACTTTGCTTCGTCTTAAGAGTTACATCATCTTAAGTTGACTTTGCTTCATCTTAAGATGACTCTGCTTGATCTGTCTTTCAACTTCATCTATCTTTTCGCTTCGTCTGCCTCTCTGCTTTGTCTATCTTTCCGCTTCGTCTGTCTTTCTGCTTCATCCATCTTTTCGCTTTGTCTGTCTTTCCGTTTTGTCTATCTTTTCGCTTCGTCTGCCTCTCTGCTTCATCTATCTTTCTGCTTCGTCTACCTCTCTGTTTTGTCTGTCTTTTCGCTTCGTCTGTCTTTTAGCTTCGTCTGTCATTTTGCTTTGTCTGCTTTCTACCTATGTGACCTAAACTTCTCCTTCTGTACACTATTCATTTGATGCTATCATCTACTCCATTTTTGACCCTTCAAACTATAGAATCTATCTTTGAGGTCATCATGCAAAGTGTAGATCTCGAAGTCTTCTTTCAACCATCCTATGATGGTATTAATTTGATATCCCAAATGATAGTTATGCTAATTACCCCAAGACAGGTGCAATATGATTAAGGTCAAAACCCTGTTTGACTCTTTCAACCATAGCTTTGTTATGGGATCTCCAAATGAGATGACTCTTGTCTCTAAATAAACTAGAGACATAGAGCCACAAATGTTTTGAACAAGTTAGATTTGAAACTCTGGAATGAGGTTTCCAGAAAATCTGTCCTAAAATAGGAGAAGGGTGTTGTTTTGGTGTTTGTCCTGGTGTGGGCTCGCCACCCTTGTGGAGCACATGTTCAGATGTCACTTAGGATGTCGGGCACGTGAACCACGAAGGTGGGTTGGCCAACACTTATGGTATCAAAGCGATTAGGTTTAGGAGTATCCTAGGCATGAAGTGGGTAGTCTAAGACATAAAATGAACATGCATTGTTTTAAAGTGAATAACTTGTATTGTTTTGAATTATTTTACAAGATTTGAAATTGTTTTTATGTGATTTGAATTCTTTTACATGATTTGAAACTGTTTTGCATAAACTAAAGATTTTCAATGATTTTAAATTGGAGTGGAAAATGTCGTCTCGAAAGAGAATTCGAGGAGCTGTGACTCAATCTAGCTCTCACCAAGGGAGCACGGATGAATCCTATGTCCCGTAAGATGCTGGGACATAGTCTGCTCCTAATCCTAAGACATCTAGTGTGCAACATGAAGTGCCACTGTGTAACACCCCACTCCCGAGTGACCCGAACCCGATATCGTTGGTGATATCCGAGTCCGTACCCCGCGAGGGTGGCGTACTACATCAGTCGATTAAAACTCAGTATACTTTTTTTTTGTTTGGAAGCCATTGATTCCACGTTAACAGTAAGTAACTAACACCCATGTTCATAATAAACCAGTTTCAGTTATTACAGTCATCCGAGAATAATTTACAATCACTCAATGAGTAAAACATTAAAACCAATATGGGCTCAGTAGAAATATAAAGCATTGTTATACAGTGATTGCGGAACACAATTTGATAAGACACTAATGCAGACACGGACTGATCCCGACCTCTATCCTTTATCGCCTACAATAGACATACTCCGTGTCAAACGGGTATTCTTCAAGACCTAAAAATAGATGCAAATTTTGGGTGAGTTTTGCGAATTGGTGAGTGACCATCATCGATGGTCCATCCAATCACATAACATTTAACACATACTTTCATTTTCCATTAAGTCACATGTCATATTCCCTATCATACCTCACATTCACATACAGTTTCATATTTTCATTATGTCGATACAATGTCATCTTCAATATAATCAAATTGATCATTCCCATTCAACACACAATGTCACATTCCCATTCAATACAAGGTTGCGGTCCCATTCAATACAAGTAATTCAACCAATCACATTCCGCATAATCAAATCAATCATGTTATGCATATGTGCATGAAACCCACTTTCCATTTAATTACTTTGTTGTGACCGAGTGTCTAAACCGTCCCGTACCCAATAGATATCGGGCTCATTGAAACTCGCCCCATATAGGGCTCATTGTGAACTGTCCCATAAAGGGCTCATTGTAAACTGTCCCATAAAGGGCTCATTGTAAACTGTCCCATAAAGGGCTCCCTGAAACTGTCCCATTAAGGGCGCATTAAACGGTGAGCCATAGGCTCTGAATCACTATGGGCTCAAGGCCCAATCACGTTGAGCTTAAAGCTCTCGTTGGCTGCTCTAGTCACAACTGCCAATTACTGATTATGCAATTATGCATGAAGTGCATATGTCCAAATAAAACAACACCAACATCATATCAGATCCCAATTCAATATGTACACATAAATCTTGTACAGGTAATCACATATGACACTTCTATGTCAAATTTTCCAATCCATCGGACCTTCGGTCCATGATCCAGCACAAACAAATACAATTTTCCCACCATTATTCTCCACGAGGTTCTAAGTGCGTAATTATAAACACTTACTAACCGAGGAACCATCTAGGTTACTCACCTAATAACTTCCGAGCTAATGTCGGAAGTCTCAAAACGTCCACAGGATGACGTTCCAACTGAGCCTCTATAACAATTAAAATAAGTAAACATTACCAACTGAATAGATAAAAATACTAAACAATGCACATGGAATAAGTAAAACGTGTATAATGCATGCTCATGGCATTCCCGGCCCTAATCCAAAATTTTCCCATAAAAAAAAATCCGTCTAAAAATTAGAAACCTATTGGCGCTGACGGTGCGCAATTCGGACCTCTATAGGTCCCCAATTAAGCAAAACAGTGATTAAAGGCTCCGTTACCCGGGGCCATGTCAATTTCTTTTCCGTCCGACATCCGATTGACCTGATTCTTGAGGCATCGGATTCGTAGAATATTTAATTTCATTTTGTGAGAAATTGGGTGCATGCACTCAGTAATTGGCAGTTGTGACTAGAGCAGCCAACGAGAGCTTTAAGCTCAACGTGATTGGGCCTTGAGCCCATAGTGATTCAGAGCCTATGGCTCACCGTTTAATGCGCCCTTAATGGGACAGTTTCAGGCGCTCAGTCACAACAACGTAATAAATTGGAAAAGTGTCTCATACACATTCCATATGCATTTGAATTGATTCTTTGGATTGGTATGAAAATTATGTGGTACTACTAAATGTGATTTGGTGAGATAATTGTGCGTAGCTGTGTTGTGTATGTGTATATGCATGAATTGGGTGAACCATCGATGATGGTTCCTCACTGAGTTCGCAAACTCACCCAAAATTGCAAATTATTTTTCAGGACCGAGAGAGTAGACTTATAGCTCCAGAGGGACTTTTCCTGCCGTGTAGATTGAGTTGGCAAGAGAAGTCATGGCACACAGGTCGGTCAGCTGGCACTTTTTGAGGGATGACCTAGTTAGCCTTTTTGTTTGATTTTCTTTTGGAGTATTGTACAGAACACATCAGTTGTGTAAATTTACTGCTTTGAGGTTATGAAATGAGAATTTATGGTTTTAAAAATTAGTGGATTTCATATAAATGCTTTATGATTTTGATGCCATGTGGAGTGTTAGTGGTTGTTCGTAGCGCACCCTTATCGTAGGGTATGTGTCGGAATGACCTACGGGCGTCCCAATACATATTCTATGGTATGGGGGTGCTACACACTGCCTCCTCCTCCTATGCCTACTATAGACCTACTGTAACATCCCATTACCTGTGGGAAGGTTAAAATGATAAAATTGTGCATGCATTTATTGACATTTCCTGGTAAAATTGTTTATAAATGTGGGTTCTATTGAAAATTGTGGTTGTATATTTTGAAAAGTTGATTTGGAGAGTGTAATTGTTGATGTGAAATTTTTGGAGAATTTTGGAATTTTAGTGAATTTAGGAATAAATTTTTAGAAAATTATGGAAAATAGGAAAGAGAAATCAAAAGAAGATTTGGAGATAGTTGAATTGTAAAGATGAAAGTTAAGGGAGTTAGTTTCAAAAGAAACTAAGTTAGAGCTTGATGTGAGGGAAGTGACAAATATCTCTTAGGCTGTGTACTTTTGCTAGAAGTAGGCTACTGTTCTCTGAGAGTTGATAGGTTAAGTATTATGTCTAAGTTCTTTCTTCATCGTCATCTTCTTCAAGTTTTCTTTCCATACACCATGTTTTCCATCAAACACCTCCTAAGAGATTTTTTTATGCTTTTCCTTTCCTACACCAAACCTACTTTTCCATTTGTGTCCTCTATCCTAAGAAAAAAAAATCGGAAGCTGGTCATTGTACTCAGCTAAGTATGAAAATTGTGTAGAGTTTAGGGCTTGAAGATTTTAGAGTTTTAGCAGGTAAGTAGTGAATAAATCCTTTAGAGTTGGGGGATTTATGAAATAAAATTGATAAGTTACTATCATCTACATGAAAAATGGCATTTACGTAGTTTTCCATAAATACTGTGTTGCTGGGGACGAAAAATTTGGTTATATTGTTAATTTAGTGTTTTGAAGATCATTGGCGATTAGGTGTTGTAGAATATTGAAAGTTGGAAAATCGGGAAAATGTTCACTGAATATGTTTCAGTCTTTTAGCCATAACATTTTTTCTAGTTGTTCAAAAGAGATGATTCTTAATTTGGATTAACCTAGAGATATATGGCTATATTTCGTATGAAGACATCGAATTTTAATTCTGTCTCTAAGAGTCTCAAAATTTGTAATGAAGTGAGAACTGGGTGCAGTACATTAGAAGATGAATGTAAATTTCGTGTTTTGAATTCGGGAGAAAATCTAGATTGATTTAGATAGATTTTGGAAAAATTGTCTCTTGGAAGTTGTAGATGATCTTCCCAACTTTCTAACGGTATAAAGTTTGTAAATTTTGGATATCGATGTTGAGAGATACAAGCATTACAAGTTGTAATGTTACATCATCTTAGTTACTATTCAAAATAAGACGATAGAAACTAAGACGAAGTTACTGTTCAAAGTAAGACGGTAGAAACTAAGACGAAGTTACTATTCAAAGTAAGATGATAGAAACTAAGATGAAGTTACTGTACAAAGTGAGATGACATTACTGTATAAAGTAAGACGAAGTTACTGTACAAAGTAAGACGATTGAGGTCATGAGCATAGTTATTTCTTTTGGTCATAACTTCCTCTCTAGACATCCAAATGACTTGATTCTTGAACCATTGGACTTACAAGACGTTTCTATACATCTATACCAAAAACCATAGCCCTCTAAATCTAATTGGGCAAGATTGAGTGAAAAAGTGGAATGGGTATAATGAGTGTACCCTTAAATAGTATGAACTGGTGTTATTCTATTGAACATACTTCAACATTTTGATGATATCTTGATCTGAAGAGTTCCAAATGAGATTTTTTTTTGACTTGGAGTAAATTAGAAACATAGGGATACAAATTTTGTGAAGAAATAAATTTCTAAATCGGACTCTAAGAGTTTCAATATTTGGATGGAAATTGAGTATAGGGTACTGACTCAGAACAAAAGCAGTCCGAGAATATTTGGAGTATAACTTTCACATTGTTGAACAAAATTGAGCGATTTTGATGTCAATGGAAAGATAAGATATAGAGGAATACTTTTATATGTGAGAGTTTGACCAAATTAATTCATTTGCATCTTCTGATCATACATGAACAGTAGACCCGAAATGGGTGTCTTGGAAAAATCTGAAGTGATTTAATGAGAAACGAATTATGAATTCAATGGTATTAGTGAGGCATAAACCTAAGTATAAGTTATACTCACATGAGTTTGATATGGGATCGATTTTGTGATGGAAATTACCTAGGATTATCATGAACATGCATTGTACATAATTCATTTAATACATGTGCATTAATGAATACGCATAATTGTGCAAATTGTGATATAGGTGTGTGTGTTATTTGTTATAGAAGAGCAATCAGAACGTCAACCTCTAGACGTTGCCAGCACTTCCAGGCATTAGCTTTGGGAGAAACTTGTGAGTAATCTAGATGATTTCTCTCAATTATTGTTTGCTTATAATTATGTTTTGAATAATGAGTGAATGTGAATGTGAGACCTATGTGTTTTATCAAGTGATTGATTGTGTTACATGCATTCCATTCATGAATGCATAATCATATAATAGAAGTTGTGACTAGAGTAGCTAACGATTAGAACTTAAAGCTCAACGAGTGAAATTGGTCTCGAGCTCAAAAGTGTTTCAGAGCCTCAGGTTCAATGTGTAATGAACCCTGTATCCAAAACAAATACGAGATAGTTCAGGCACTCGGTCACAACAATGTAAAAATTGGAAAGTGTCTCTTGAGCATTTCATATGCATCTTGTTAATTATGTTGGCTAGAGCAAAATGCACAAATTGCTTATGCTTAAGTGAAAATGTGTTACTTACGTGAAATGCATAATTGTGAAATAATTGTGATATGAATTGATGTGTTGCATGAATTGAGTGAACCATCGATGATGGTTACCTCATTGAGTTTGCAAAACTCATCAAAATTGTAACGTTGTCTTTTCAGGACCGAGGGACGACTCTAACTTTTGAGAGGCTCTAGTGTTGTGTAGATTGTGATTTGCAAGAGAAGTCATGGCTCAAAGGTTAGTTAGTTGGGATTTTTGGACGGATTAGTTAGATTGTACTTATTTTCCTCATTCATGTAGTACTATTGTATTAGGTTTTGATGATGTACATATGGAGATTGTTGAAAGTCACAATGTAGACAATCGGGTTTTTATGAAATGAGTTGAGGAAAAAGTTGGTTTCAAAATATTGTGGTTTTCTTATGATACTTAGTAAGTGAATTATGATACCATACCATGTGAAGCGAATGTAGTGATCGAATGTAGTGAGCCCTTATCCTAGGGTATGTGCCGGGATGACCTCTGGGTACCCCGATGCGTATCCCTAGGTAAGGGGGCGCTACACCCATGGTTCTTTCAAGCCTTTGTTCCGGCTTTTACATATGTCATAGGCCAAGGGTCACAAGTGTCGGTGCCAGCTTCAGTAGATAAAAGTGGACAGTATGACAAGCTCAACAAGTATGGAGCTGTAGATTTTAGTGGAATTATAAATCCAGAAGAAGTTGAAGCTTGGTTGAAGAGGATCGAGAGGGTTCTGATTCAGATGAAGTGCTCTGGTGAGGAGAAGATGGATTATGCAATTAGCTTGCTGTAAGGGGATGTACTTCATTGGTGGGAATCAATGCCCCACAGTCAGGATATACCTTTAGTGTTGTTATGGAGAGACTTTTTGGAAGCTTTCAGGAGGAAGTACTTCTCGAGGGTCTATATCCAAGAGAAGAATAGGGAGTTCCTAAACCTCACACAAAGGGACATGAGTGTGAGTGAGTATGAGCTAAAGTTCACCCAGCTGTCATAGTATATGGCCAACATTGTGGCGAATGAGGAGGACAAGGGTCGCAAGTTTGAGGGAGGTCTTCATTTGGGGATCAAGGAAAAATTCTTAATCCACAATTTCTGTGACTACCAACATCTAGTAGATGCAGCACTCCAGGCGGAAAAATTAGAGAATATAAAGAATGAAGTGAGCAGGAAGAGGAAGAACAGGGAGCAATCTTCTAAGAAGGGAATGAGTGCTCCAATTCTTGAGAGGTGTACAAGGAGTCAACATACTTAGAGTGAAGTAAGAAGCAGTGGCCCTATTTAGAACAAGCAGACAAAGGCAGTTTCAAGGCAAGCCTCAACTATGGGAGGAAATAGCATGGTGGGGAGGAGCAGGAGCATGAACCCCCAGTGTGAGCATTGTGGGAAGTTTCATAGGGGAGAGTGATTCAAGTTACTTGGAGCATGCTTCCGATGCAGAGAAAAGGGATACATGATCAAGGACTGTCCCTAAGTGACAAAGCGAGAGGGGTTACAATTGCAAGCCCTAAGAAGAGCAGAAACAGGGGCAGTCGGGCCAGTTACCGAGGTGGGGAGTTCTGCAGTGATGAGGAAGGCTATTCCCCCAGGAAGGCTAAGGGGTCGGGGTCAAGCCAGAGTATTTGTTATGACTAGAGAGGAAGCTGCAGTCGCACTAGAAGTTATCATGGGTATGGCTAAGTTATTAAACTCTGCAGTATATTTGGTGATTGATTTTAGTTGCACACATTCATTTGTTTCTGTAAGCATGTTTTTGCATAATGTTAAATTGGTGCCCATGGATAGTCCTTTGATTGTTAGTACTCCCTTAGGGAGAAATGTGATAATAAGTCAAGTGTATAGGGATTGTGAATTGTTTATTGAGGGTGCTAAACTTGTAGTAGATTTGTTATCGTTGGAGTTGAAAGGCCTAGATGTGATACTGGGAATGGATTTCATGGAGAAATATTGTGCAAAGTTAGATTATAGCCTTAAAGAAGTAGAGTTTGATCTTAGTAATAATGAGAAGGTGATCTTCAGAGGGGACTGAAGGACACCATCTCCCAAGATTGTTTTGGCTTTGTTAGCAGATAAGATGATGAGGAAGGGGTGTGAAGCCTTCTTAGCACATGTTATGGACACTGATGTGAATGAAGGGAAGTTAGAGGATTTTTCAATAGTGAGGGAATTTCCATACGTGTTTCTAAAAGATCTACTTGGTTTGCCATCAGTGAGGAAAATCGAATTTGCTATCGACTTTATTCTCAAAACTGCACCCATTTCAATACCACCGTATAGAATGGCTCTAGCTAAACTGAAGGATCTCAAGGAACAATTAGAAGAATTGTTAGAGAAGGGGTACATAAGGACAAGCTCATCATCATGGGGAGTGCCAGTTCTGTTTGTTAAGAATAAGGATGGAACGTGGAGCATGTGCATTGATTATTGGAGACTCAATAAGGTGACTATTAAGAACAAGTATCCTTTGCACCGGATTGATGACCTGTTTGATCAGCTACATGGAACAAGGGTCTTCTTCAAGATTGATCTCAGGTTAGGCTATCATCAGTATAAAATTAGTGAGTCTGATGTAAATAAGATGTTTCAGTACATGGTATGGGCATTACGAATTTTTAGGTATGCCTTTTGGAATGACCAATGCTCCAGTTGCTTTTATGGATATTATGAATAGGGTCTTCAAGGAATATCTAGATTAGTTTAACATAGTGTTTATCGATGACATTCTAGTGTAATCCAAGAGTGAAGGGGAACATGAGGAGCATCTCAGGATTGTAATGCAGACACTGACGAAGAGGAAGCTTTATACTAAGTTCAGCAAGTGTGAGTTTTGGTTTCATGAGGTAGTATTCCTTGGACATGTGATTTCGAAGGATTGGGTACATGTTGATCCGAAGAAGGTTGAAACTGTGGTGAATTGGCATACACCCAAGACAGTGTCATCGGTGAGGAGTTTTTTAAGTCTGGCCAGTTATTATAGAAGATTTGTTGAAGGATTTTTTATGATAGTTGCACGGATGACCAAGTTGTTGAGGAAGAATAAAAAATTTATCTAGAGTGAGGAATGTCAGAAAAGCTTTGAGGACCTCAAGTGCAGATTGACAAGTGCTCCAGTTTTGATTTTGTTGACTAGAGATGAGGGTTATACTGTGTACATTGATGCCTCAAGAAAGGATCTAGGTTATGTATTGATGCAGAGAGACAGGGTGATAGCTTATGCTTCACGACAACTGAAGCCTTATAAGTTGAATTACCCGACTCATGATCTAGAATTGGCAGCAGTAATCTTTGCCTTGAAAATTTGGAGGTATTATTTGGATGGAGTTCAAACGAGGATCTTTACTGACCATAAAAGTCTCAAGTATTTACTGATCCAAAAATAGTTGAATTTGAGGCAGAGAAGGTGGATTTAGTTGCTTAAGGATTTTGACCTGTTGATTGAGTACCATCCAGGAAAGGCCAATGTGGTAGCGGATGCCTTGAGCGAGAAATCCTCTACAGTCCATATCTAGACAATTTATCTACCTTTATTGGAAGAGATAGCTAAGCTTAGAATAAGTTTGAAACAGGAGAAACCTGAGTGTATTGTTGCTACTTTTAGAGTGAGACCGATACTCAGGGAGAAAGTTAAGGAGTTAAAGGCACAAGATACAGATTTGAGTAAGCTCTAAAAAGAAACTCAAAATGGCAGGAAATCTGAAGTGGTAGTGAGGGATGATGAACTTATGGTTGTAGGAAACTGACTTTGTATCCCAAATGTCAAAGAAGTAAAGGTGAAATACTGGATGAGAAACACAATGTGCCTTATGCCTTACACCCAGGTAGCACTAGGATGTACAGAGATTTGAGAGAGCATTTTTGGTGGAAAGGCATGAAAAGGGATGTAGCAGAGTATGCAAGTAAGTGTTTATTGTGTCAACAAGTCAAGGTTGAACACCAGGCACCTTCAGGCAAGTTAAGGCCATTATCCATTCCTGAGTGGAAATGACAACAGGTAACCATGGATTTTTTTGATGAGTTTGACCAAGTCCAGTAGGAAGCATGATGCCATATGGGTCATTGTTGATCGGTTGACGAAGTTAGCCCATTTTTTGGCAATTAAGCTGACTAATTCTCTGTAAGTACTAGCAAAGAAGTATGTCGATGACATAGTGAGACTGCATGAGATTCTGGATTCTATAGTACTTACAGAGATCTTTGGTTTACTTCGAGATTCTAGGGAAGCTTGCATGAGGCTCTAGGGACCAAGTTAAATTTTAACACAACTTTTCACCCCCAGATAGATGGTCAAATTGAAAGGACCATTCGAACACTTGAGGGAATGCTTAGGGCATGTGTGATGGATTTTAAAGGAGCTTGGGATGAACATTTGCCACCGGTCGAATTTGTTTATAATAATTCGTACCATTCGGGCATTCAAATGGCTCCTTATGAAGCACTATATGGAAGAAGATGTAGAACTACTATATGTTAGGATGAGGAAGGAGAAAGAAAATTAATAGGACCAGAGTTAATTTAGATGACAGTTGATAAGACCAAGTTAATTAAACAAAGGCTTAAAGCAGCCCAGGATAGAATGAAAAGTTACGTTGATGCACACCGAAAGGAGATAGAATATGAAGTCAGTGAGAAAGTCTTCCTTAAGACGTCTCCTTGGAGAGGGGTCATGGGGTTTAGTAAGAAGGGAAAGTTGAGTCCGAGATATGTGGGTCCCTATGAAATTCTTGAAAGGATTGGACCGCTAGCCTATAGGTTAGCGTTGCGACCAAAATTGTCACAATATGATGTCTTTCATGTGTCCATGTTGAGGATGCTAAGTCAAAATAACTTTACATAAATGATTTTGATGAAGTAAAAATAATAATGAAAAGCAGACGGAAGCAGAAAGAAAAACAAATGGAAGCTAAATAGAAAAACAGACGGAAGAAAAGCAGACGAAGAAAAACAGACTGAAGAAAAGCAGACGAAAGAAAAGTAGACGGAAGCCAAATAGAAAAGCAGACGGAAGCTAAATAAAAAAGCAAACGAAGAAAAGCAGACGGAAGCTAAATTGAAAAGCAGAAGAAGAAAAGCAAACGGAAGAAAACAGACGGAAGAAAAGCAGACGAAGAAAAACAGACAAATGAAAAGCGTATTTAAGAAAAATGATGAAATGAAAATGTATCAAGAAAAGCGATTTAAGAAAAGCGTATTTAATGAAAAGCATAAAGAAAAGCGTATGTAAAAAGTAGACTAAGCAAACGACGTCAAATCAAGAATCAGTTTGAGTTAGTTATAGAACTCAACTAAATAACCGTTTCTTGAAAGAAGCAAGAATCAAGAATCAAGAAGCAGTTGAAGACGAAGACTATAAATATGAGTCGAAGTCGAAGATTGAAAAAGTTACATGAATTAAAAACAGTTACAAAGAGTTACAAAAAGTTACATAGTTACGAAAGTTGCAAAACTTAGCAATACATGAGAGAAACTATTGTGCGAAAAATCTAGAGTTATTTTTTTGTAACAAAGCTCGAAAAACCTTTCAGATTGAAAGTAGTGCAAATTGCCTACATAGGCTAAGTGTGAAAGAATACTGATTGTAAGAGACCTAAAGAGGCTCGGAAACAAAGAATACTTGTAACGTTTTGAGAGATAGTGAAATCTCATAAAGATATCCGAGGACTGGACGTAACCCACTGTTTGGGGTGAACCAGTATACAAATCGCTGTGTCAACATCTCTCAACTCTTAATCTCCCTTATCTTTCAATTTTTCAATCTTACTAGTTGTTAAAAAAGTTTTTGAAAAATACCTTATAACTTTGATTTTCAGTAGTTCTTGTGAAAAGAACAAGTTTCTTTTAACAAAATGTTTTCGAAGGGGCTTAATAAAAAAATATACACAATTCAACCCCCCCTTCTTGTGCATTTGTATATTGTATAACAAGTCTTGTATTAATGTGTGATTCACTTCAATTGGTATCACAGCTTGGTGTCCAAGGATCACCTTAACAATGTGTGGATTAAAGATTATGGCGGAATCACATACATACATAGCGGAAGGTGCCTCAGTCACTAGACCTCCGGCGTTTAACGAAGAAGACTATCACTACTGGAAAGATAGGATGCGGTTGTTTATCGAATCTACTCACCTTTGGGATGTAATAGAGAATGGACCATATGTACCAGCGGATGAAGAAGGAAATCTTATTGCACGAATCAGATGGACGACTGATCAAAAGGTGAGATTTCAACTAAACTCCAAAGCAAAGTTCTTCTTGAGTTGTGCCTTAAGCATAAGTGAGTACGATAAAGTTAACGGATGCGATACTGCGAAGGAGATGTGGGATACGTTATCCGTCGCACATGAAGGTATGAACCAAGTTAAAGAATCCAAGATAAGTATTCTTATGCATCAGTACGAGCTGTTCAAGATGAAAGATGAAGAATCTATTGATCAAATATTTGGAAGATTTCAAACAATTATCAATGGATTAAAAACTCTTGGAAGAACTTACGATAACCAAGATCACGTTTGTAAGATCCTAAGAAGTCTACCAAAGAGGTGGAGACTAAAAGTTACTGCTGTACAGGAAGCCAAGGATTTAAGCGTATTAAAACTTGACGAACTACTTGGATTGTTGAAGATACATGAAGTTCAGCTCGATGCTAAAGACAAGCCCAGACGGGACAAGTCGATAACACTAATGTAGCACCCCCTTACCATAGGGTATACACCGGGATACCCGTAGGTCATTCCGATACATAACCTACGATAAGGGTGCACTACGAACATTCACTATTGAACCTCATATGGCATCAATAATTATACAACATTAATATGAAAATCACTAATTTTTAAAACCATAAAATTTTCTCATTTCATATCATCAAAAGCAGTAATTTACATACTTGTCAGTTTTTTCCACTGTCTGTACATTACTCTAAAAGAAATCTAACACAAAAAGCCTAGCTAGGTCATCCCCAAAAGATCCCAGCTGACCGACCTGTATGCCATGACTTCTCTTGCCAACACGATCTACACGGCAGGAAAAGTCTCTCTCTGGAGCTACGAGTCTACTCTCTCGGTCCTGAAAAATAATTTGCAATTTTGGGTGAGTTTGCGAACTCAGTGAGGAACCATCATCGATGGTTCACCCGATTCATATGTCAAGTAGAACACAATTATAGCATAATAGCTCATTCAGAAATATCACAAAATCATTCACATGAAACCAAGGCGATTTGCCTTTCACTCAATCAAAGTATTCAATCAAGTGCACATGTAATGCGTATGTGACCCCTTTTTTTCAAATTTATTTCATTGTTGTGACCGAACGCCTAAACTGTCCCAATAAGGGCGCATTATTCATTGAGCCTGAGGCTCTGTAACACTGTGGGCTCGAGGCCCAAATACGTTAAGCTTTAAGCTCTCGGTGGCTGCTCAGGTCACAATTGCCAATTACTGATCATGTATTATGCATGGAATGCACATCACAATATAAAGCAAAGCTCACATCATATTCGGTCCCAAATTACCACATTCACACAAGTAATTCACAATTAATCACATTCCAAATCACATATAGCACTTCTATGTCATATTCTTCCAATATCTCGGACATCTTCAGTCCGGAACCAGCATAAACAAACACACAACTTACCATTATTCTCCACAGTGTTATAAGTGCAAAATATAAACATTTATTAATCGAGAAACCATCTAGGTTACTCACCAAATAGCTTCCGAGCTAATGTTGGGAAGTCTCGGCAACGTCTGTGGGATGACGTTCCAACTCTGCCTCTATAATAATCACAATATTCACATGTCATCAAATGCACAATTAGAAATATTAAATAATGCATATGTAGCAATTTAGATGTGTACAATGCATGTTCGTGACATTCCCGGCATTTCCCATAATTCATATCACAAAAGATTCCCCTATGTCTTAGGAACCTATAGACACCAGAATTACTAAATTTGGACCTCTATAAGTCCGGATATTGCCAAACTTTACTCAATTCTCTCACTTGGATTCAATCCCTAAATCTAAATTAAAATCCCACAAGTTCACAATTCCACATGGAGAGGTAGATCATTGACTTATGAATCTGACGCCTCAAGAATCAGGTCAATCGGAGGTCGGATGACGAAGATATAAGCAAAAGAAGCTTTAGGACAAAACAAAAGATAAGAGAGTTTGCCCTATTTCCATCTCTTCCACCATTTGAATTTCTAACATGCATAAATTTTTACACATTTATCCAAAAATTACAAACAAGATCTCATTGGAAAGATAACAAGAAACCCTACAAGTTCCATGAAGGGCTCACAAACCAATCACACCTCTAAGGGTGCTAAAAAGTACTTCAAAGTTACTGCCCATAAATGACCATATGAACAGTAACTATGTTCTTCCAATCCTCATAACTTTTTACTCATAACTCCAAATAAGGTACATTATACACCATTAGAAAGCTCTAAAAATTTTATACAATCTTCAAGAAGACCACCCCAATCAAATTCAATCTATAAGAGGGTCAAAAATACAAACAAAGGTTCTGCCCAATGAAACAGTAAAACTACCATATGAACAGTAACTGCACTCTACTACAAAAATCCTATCTTTCCATTCCTTATTCCAAAAATTACAACATTTATGTAGAAAGAAAGATCAAAACATTTTCTACAAGTTTCATGAATAACTTGGAAGAAAAATAAACCTTTAAACAACTCAAATTCTCAAGCAAAGCTTCTGCCTATATAAGTCTCATTCTCACAGTAACAACATCTTCCAACATTCATAACTTTTCAACCCATTGTCGAAAAATTTCATACCATACAGAAATACATAGCTTAGACAATATACTACAATTCTCAAGAAGGACTTCAAAGCAAATTCCAATTCAAAATAGGTCAAATCCTCTCACTTAGGTGGCTGTCCTGTTAGGGTTTAAGAAAACAGCCTTTAACCTAAACTATATCAAAACTTTACAAATTTATATCCAACAATCCTTACATCCAAAATTCACACAAAATACCTCATTAGAAATCTACAACAATCCTATACAACTTTCTAGAAGGTCACTAAATCCAATTCCACCACCAACAGTCCCAAATAAATACCAGAACATAAATAGCACAAAACTTGTTCACATAAAGTCACTTACACACAAAACACATTGTCAACTGAATGACCATCTGAACATTAACACACCATAACTTTCAACGTACAAATAAAAAAATTCATACTTAGTGGCGTTAGAAAGCTAACACAAAAATCTTCAACTTTCATGAAGACCAAATTAGCAAATTCAATCCAATTAAATCTAAAAAAATTCATCAAAATTTCAGGTCACAAGGTTCAGATACTGTTCACACAGCACCTAACAATTCACTTTGCATGCCAAAATTAAAATCCTTAAGGTCAGAATTGGACAAAACTTCCTTCATATGAAATCTGGCCATAATTCTTAAGTTTAATTTAAAACAAACCTCAGCTCAATTGGACAACCATATCAAAAGTTATGAGTCAAAATCTGAAATCTACACAAGTCACCTTTTTCCAGATTTCCTCCCTACCTCCTCCCCTTTCATTCTATCACTTTACCTACATCAATATGCATCCATTTGCACCTCTAATTCAGCCATAAATTCATCACAACATTTACTTGTATAATATAGCATAATTGGCAGCAACCACATACACAACTTCCTTACTTCATTTCCATTCATCTAACATCATAAACATCATTAACAACATTAAATTCACAATCTTTAACTACCATATCAATTTCCCTCACACAAGCATACATTTAAACCCATACAAACCTACCACTATCTTGATGAAATAAATGCATAATGAATCCCCATGAATGCTTCTAACTACCAAAAGAAGAAATACAAACATCAATTCTCACCTAAGTAACTTCAAACTTGAATTTCCTCAAGTCTTCAAATCTCTCCAACTTGCTACTACTCAATCAACACTCACGGCTATCACTCCACTACACATACACATCATCATCTTCACAAAGCTTAAACTTGGTCTTGGGTGTGCATAAAGAAGAAGCAAGTAAGTAGCAAGAAGAATTTCTTGTACGGGAAAAGAAGAAACTAATTCAAAGGAGGCTACGAATGAAGGAGAAAGATTAGCTTTCCAAATGATTTTTTTAAATATGTCAAAGAGAAGAGTCGTAGGTGATGAATGATATAAGACAAAGTTAATAAATGAGGGAGACACTTGTCTTTTAATGGGAAGAAGACAATTAATCAAGAAATCCTATTTAATTAAATAAAATAACATTAATCCCAATTAATCTTTAAGCCATCTAATGCTAATGGCTCTTTAAAAATTCCAAAAAGTATTTATCCAATATTCCAATGCCATAAGGCAAAACTTTTCAGTACAGAAAATCCACTCAGTCAGCCAGTTGGAATTTTTTCGGTCCGGGCAAGTACTCCGAAAAATTCCAGAAAAATTCTCACAAATCTCTAAAAATGTGAAACACACCTAGAGCACTTCAAATCCATTTTTCAAACACAATTATCACATAAATTTCACAAAAGATCACATTTAGACACTTATGCCGAGAAATGTCAGGAATGCATGTACAAATCATGTGCATGTGCAAAAATTACCATTCATATCAAAGAACGATGATTCCAATGAGTCAGAACAGGAGTAGAGTGAAGAAGATGACGAGCTATCCTTCATTTACAAGAAGATCAGACGAATGTGAAAGAAGAAGTCCAAAGGAAATCAAATCTTCAGAAAGAACGACAAAGATGATGGGAAGATAGAGAAGACATCCATAATATGCTACGAGTGCAACAAACCAGGACATTACAAGTCCGAGTGTTCAACATTAAAGAGGAAACCAAAGAAGAGTAGAGAAGGCAAGAAAAGCATGATGGCAACCTGGGAGGATCTAGATTCATCCGAATCAGATACATGCTCTGAGATATCAGATCATGCAAATATATGCTTGGTAGCCGAAGAGGAAAGTGATGAGGAGGTAACCTATAAATATAATGACTTGCAAGATGCATATTCTGAACTACTAGGAGATTCCCATGTTATTCTAAAATAGTACAAATTGTTGAAGAAAAAATATGTAGAAAATATGAAAAATAAACAAGAGATAGAAAGAGAGAACACCTGCTTAAAAAAGCAAGTAGAGGAAATTAAGAAAAAGGGAGTTATAGATAAATCTGAAGAGATCAATCAACTGAAGTTTAGGATCAAGAGTCTTTCAGATGATCTAGCAACTTTCACTAAAAGTACGAGAAGAATGAATGATATGTTAGGAAAGTGTAGACATCCGAGTGATAAAACTGGATTAGGGTTTACTAGAAATAAGTCTAAACAGAAAAGGAAGCCATTCTTTCAGAAAAAGAAGTTTCAGCAATCACATTAACATCAACAACCTTATCATATGCATCACTATCATTCTGTGCATTTTACTAACCTGAAAGGACCCAAGAAAATTTGGGTACCAAAAAATAAAATAATATCTCCTGCAGATATCCTTCCTTGGAAGAGGCAACAAGCACCATTGGTATTTGGACAGTGGATGCTCGCGACACATGACGGGAAGAAGGTCTATGTTCCTAGATCTTCAGTATAAGAAGGGAGGATCGGTAACTTTTGGAGACAACCAGCAGGGAAAGATAATTGGAATCGTCAAAATAGATAAAGATTCCTTTGCATGTATTGATAATGTGCTGCTTGTTGATGGTCTGAAACACAACTTGATAAGTGTCAGTCAATTGTGTGATTCTGGCTTTGAAGTTATGTTCAATCAAAATCTTTGTGAAGTCAGAAACAAAGATGGGTCTATATTCTTTTTTGCCAAAAGACGAAATAATCTTTACAAAATTAATTTAGAAGATTTTCAAAATCAAAATGTTTCATGCTTTTTATCAACTGAAGAAGAAAGACTAATCTGGCATAACAAGCTAGGTCATGTCAGTCTTAAACATATTTCAAAGTTGTTAAAGCATGATTTGGTAAGAGGTTTACCAAAAATAAGTTTTGACAAGGATCTCTTTTGTGAAAGTTGTCATAAAGGAAAACAAGTCAAAACATCGTTTTCTTCTAAAAATACTGTAACATTATCTAGACCTCTAGAGTTGTTACATATGGATTTATTTGGTCCAACTAGGACAATAAGTCTTGGCGGAAAGAAATATGGACTTGTTATTGTTGATGACTTGACTAGATTTTGTTGGATACTATTTTTTCACACAAAGATGAGTATTTTAAGTGTTTTAGAACCCTTTCCAAAAAGTTACAGAATGAAAAAGGAATGTCGATAGCCAGTATTAGGAGTGATCATGGTGGAGAATTTGAGAATGAGAAGTTTTGAATATTTTATGAGGAGAATGGAATTTTCCACAATTTCTCTGCTCCTAGGACTCCACAGCAAAATGGAGTTGTTGAAAGGAAGAACAGGACGATTCAAGAGATGGCAAGGACTATGCTATGTGAGATGAATCTTCCTAAGTACTTCTGGGTAGAAGTTGTGAATACAACATGTTACATTCAGAATAGAATATTGTTGCAACCCTTATTGAAGAAAACTCCTTATGAGTTATGGAGTGGAAGGAGACCAAATATATCCTACTTTCATCCATTTTGTTGCAAGTGCTCTATACTGAATACAAAGGAAATTTTGGACAAATTTGATTCAAAGACCTATTCAGGAAATTTTCTAGGCTACTCCTTATCATCGAAGGCTTTTAGGGTTTATAATCTTACCTCGAAGACTGTTGAAGACTATTCATGTCAAGTTTGATGATAGGTTCCAACCAAGTAAGGAAGATGATATGGATAGAGAAATCCCTTCAATTCCCTTAGGTTATACTAAAGAAGCTTCATCATCAGAAACTCAGTTAGACAAGATTGAGGATATTCCAGAGACTCTTGGGTTAAAAAGAGATTGGAGATATAAGAGTTCTCATCCAGAAGAGTTAATCATAGGAGAGACCTCAGAAGGAGTCCGAACAAGGTCCAAATTCAGAAGAGAAGCTAATGCAGCATTTGTCTCTGAAATAGAGCCTAAGAATATTGATGAAGCACTTCAGGATCTTAGCTATGCAAGAGGAGCTGAACCAATTTACTAGGAATAAAATTTGGTCCTTGGTTCCTAAACCCTTGAAGAAATCCATCATAGGAACTAGATGGGTTTTTAAGAATAAGTTAGACGAATCAGGAAGAGTAGGTCGAAATAAAGCAAGATTAGTAGCTCAAGGATATAATCAGCAAGAAGGAATAGACTATAATGATACGTATGCTCCAGTAGCAAGACTTGAAGCTATTAGGATACTGCTTGCATATGTTGTTTGTCATGATATAAGGCTTTTTCAAATGGATGTGAAGAGCGCATTTTTGAATGGATTTATAGACGAAGAAGTGTAAGTTAGGCAACCTCCTGGTTTCGAGGATGTTAAGTATCCGGATCATGTCTATAGACTTCGTAAGGCTTTGTACGGCTTGAAACAAGCTCCTAGAGCTTGGTATGATCATCTAAATACTTTTCTCATTGAGAGCGGATTTAGCAGAGGTTAGGTAGATAAGACACTCTTTAGGAAGAATTATGAGAATGATTTTATTTTAGTTCAAATTTATGTTGATGACATTATTTTTGGTGCTACTTCAAAAAGTTTGTGCATGAGTTTTGAGAATTTGATGAAAAATGAGTTTGAGATGAGTATGATGGGAGAGTTAAAGTTCTTTCTTGGGTTGCAAGTTAAGCAAACCGAAGGAAAGATCTTTATCCATCAACAAAAATATGTGAAAGAATTGTTGTCTAAGTTTGATATGGAAAAAGTGAAACCTATGGCTACTCCAATGCATCCTTCGAACCTTTTGTCTAAAAACGAAGTTGGTAAGAAGGTGGTTCAAACCCTATATAGAGGGATGATTAGTTCTTTACTTTATCTTACAGCAAGCAGACCTGACATAATGTTCAGTGTATGCTTGTGTGCAAGGTTTCAGGCCGATCCTAGAGAGTCTCATTATATTGCTGTTAAAAGAATTATGAGATATCTCGCAGGTACTACTGATCTTTGCTCTATGTATGAGAAAGGTAAAGATTTCAGGTTGATCGAATATTGCAATGCGAACTATGCCAGAGATAGAATTGATAGGAAGAGTACGAGTGGAGGTTGTCACTTTCTTGGCTCAAACCTAGTTTCCTGGTCAAGCAAGAGATAAAGTTCAATCGCCCTATCAACTGCTAAAGCCGAGTACATGTCTGCCGCAAGCTGTTGTTGACAAACATTGTGGATCAAATATCAACTAGAAGATTACTCAGTACAAGAAGTGGAGATCCCAATCTTTTACGACAACATGAGCGCCATCAGCTTGTCGAAGAATCCAATTCAGCATTCGAGAGTAAAGCATATCGAAGTCAGACATCATTTCTTACGGAACTACGTTCAGAGAAGGATTGTGAGTCTTTAGTTTACTGAGACAAAGTTTCAATAGGCAGACATCTTCACTAAACCACTGAGTGAAGAACGAGTCAAGGAAATCAGACGAAACCTCAACATGGTGATGTTAAGTGACCAACCGTCTAACATGTCACATCCAAGTTAAAAGGTCGTCAAAGTTAACGACGTTAGTAACAGTGAGTTACAGCTGGTAACTTCTCTCACATGGAAGTTTTTTTTGGGCCCTAAATTTGTTTTTCTTGATGTTACTAAGTATGAATTTAATTTATTTATGATTTATGGCATAATTTGATTTTATTGGAGATGTTAATGAAAATTTAGAATTATTTGAGATTAGTATGGAATAAGTGTTTGAAAGAGTAGAAATGTTGAGGGCAAAATGGTCAAGGCACTTGAGTTATGATGTTTAAGGCTAAGCAAAGGAGGGCATTTGAGTCTTTGTATTTTCATTAGGTTTAAGGAGTTAAAGGAAAAGAGGAAAAGAAAAGAAAGGGAAAATAGAAAGAAGAGAAAAGAAGAAGAGAAGAGCATCGTAGGAGAGGAAGAAGAGGGAGAAGAAGAGGAAGCTCAGTTTCGATGTTTTCAGACAGATTATAAGCATTCTTCAGGAGATCAAGTGAGGCAAGAGGATCAAGAGGCTCAAGAGGAAACTCATTCCTAGGCAAGAACAAGCAAGGAAATCAGGTGGGTTCATGTTTATAATTGAGTAAATAAGTACTCATTGTTTTGTTCAAATCAAGAAAGATTCAATGCATTTTAATTGCATCATCCACGATCGCATTACATACTATTATGAATGATTATATTCTGCTATGTGATTTGCATTCATGAATTATGAAAAGAATTCCAAAAAGGAGGCTTTTCTCCTTTCACGAATACAAGTACATGAATTCAAGTTTTACGAAATACATGACAAACAAGATTACAAGCAAGTTTTCAAGCAAGTGCCAGTTTGGCAAACAAGTTTACGAGAACATGAATTATGCATACTTATGTGGGTTTGTGGTGTCCCTCACGAATAGTCAAGTGCACATTGACTCACGAAAAGGCTTCTCCCACCTGCCCGCTAGTGGCACAGGGTTTCTCACAAGGATTCCCTCACGAAACTACGTCTACACATCAACATCTCGATGGAATGTGTAGTACGTCATGAACCAGGGACAACCCAAACCATTATGTTATGTTATGTGTTTTATGATTTGTTATTATGAACCATGCATCATGAATTGGTTAAGAATCAAGCATTTCTCAAGACAATGACTCATACATGCTCAATTGTTATGATTTCAACAAGTACCACGGCAATGAGTTATTTTTGAATACTTTTTCTTATTGCTATTTTATAAATATGTTCCCACGAGCTTTATAGCTCACCCCCTCTAATCTCCCCCATTCAGGTGATAAGCAAGAGACCGAGTGAGTCACGAGTTACGGCAGCACTCCATTTTGTCATGCTTATTTTTTTTAAACTTTAGTTTCATTTCAAGTACTATTGGTTCAAGAGTATTTTGTATTTTTGGCTCTTGAACTCAAAGTTGTAATTTGGTTTGAGATATTCTTAGCACTTTATGAAACTCATCTTTTGGAGCATGAATTATGGATAGGTTTTTTTTTAAAGCATGAAAGTAAGCTTTGAGTTTGTTCACGATGGATCCATTGAACTTCCGATGGTCTCCTTCCTCAATCGTTTAATTTACATGTTTAGCCTTGTTTATTAAATCACATGAAATCAGGTTTCAAGTATATTTTCCAGCAGGTCCATAAATCTTCCGCGGGTCTTTTTCCTTAAATGTATAATTAGCATGTTTCACGCCACGCTCTCATGTCCGATGTTGGGCTCCGGCAGCGGGGTCCAATAGTTTTGGAGGGAAAGTCTCATAGCCTTTAGAACTTCACCTATTCTAGAACACGCCTGATAAGAGCTTTCGAGTGTTCTCAACTTAAAAACTTCTCAGCTCTCAGCTCTCTCAAATCTCTGAAACTGGCTTTACCTTTTGAAGAACAAATCGGTGAACTCAGTTTCTTACTCATCGAAGAATCAAATGTAGCAAGCAATGATTTTAGAAAGACATGTTGATTTTGAATCCATGAGGAAAAATGACATGGACATTGAACTGGAGATAGTGGAAGCAAGATGGAGGAAGTTCTTCCAGGTACGAGAAATCGTATATCAAAATGAAGTGTATGATTTCTGGAAGAATGTGGAGCTAGTAGACAATACTATTGTTTCTACAGTAGATAGATTGTCTATTATTGTGACATCGGAGTTGATTGAGAAGGTAATTGAATGTCCATTTGTTGGAGAAAAGCTAACAAGCAAAGCCAGATGGATGACGAAAGTCAGTGTTAAGGAAGAGGAAGTCAATCGACAGTTGTATGGAGACAACGACCCAACGGAGAGGAAGACCTCCAGTCTGGTGCCAAAGGCTAGGGTTCTACATGCAATTCTGTTCAATTGCATCTTGCCAAGAGTAGGTTCAAGGCATTTGGTGACAACATTGGATGAACAATGCCTATTCTACCTATTGAATCGCCAACCCATAGATTTACCATTTTTTTATTTTTCAATATATGGTTAAGGAGATGAAAGATACGAACAGTTATCCTTATGGAATGTTGCTGACAAGGATATTCAGAGAGTTTGGAGTCCTTCTTGACAGAGGAAACAAAGTTAAGATGAATGTCAAGAGTGTTATCAACTCAGGAACTGTGAGGAAAATGGGTTTGAAGAAACTGGAAAGAGTAGAAGTAGATTCTGAGATTAAAGCAAGAATTGAGGGGGAGCATACAAAGAAGAAATCTCCTACAAAAAGTTCTAAATCTTAATCAAGTGCAAACATACCCATGACTGAAAGGACGAAATCATCAGAAGAAATTTTGAAAGAAAAGATGATTTTTCAAAAAGAAAGTAGCCGAGTACGGAGTAAAGATGAAGGTGCTCTGAAAAGAAAAGGAGAGATACTTCTGAGTGAAATTCCGAAACAAGCAAAAAGATCACCTAGAGTTCGAACCTTGCGACAACAAGAAGAAAAGAGATCCAGAGAACTAAGTCAGGCAGAAGTCTCTGAGACAGGCAAACCTAAGGCTACAAGATCTCTAATCTCTATCTTAAAGGAAGATACAGCCAAACAGGCTAAAGAGACTGAGAGAAAAAGAAAATTGGAGTTTGAGAAGCAGAAACCACAACCTCAAAAGACTCAAAGACTAATTGAGGCAGAAAGGAAGATTGAGAAAGTTAGTCAGAAGAAGGCTACTTCTACTGCTGAGAAACCAAGTCAGAAGAAGGCTACTCCTATTGATGTTCAAAAGGAGAAATCAGCAGAACCAAATTAGAAGAAGGCTACCTCGACTAATGTTCAACAGGAGAAATTAGCAGAACTTAGTCTAGTATCGTATAACTCTTCTCAACTTCTGAGGAACGAAGATTTGAGAGTCAAAGTGATTAAAGAGGTTCAACTTGTGAATAAGAGGAGTACCTCAATAATCATCAGGGATATACCAAAGAGGTTAGTGAAGGTACATTTCCAACCTATTATGATAAATAGTTATATATGGCAACTGTTGAATGAAGACGAGAAGAGTTTTTGTGAGGCTTTGAGGTATGCAGCAACAAAACCATACCCCACAAAGATGACAAGCCAACCGTACACTATTTTCTCAATCACAGAGCAAACGGTGATAAAGGTTGTACTTGACCTTCAACCAACGTATCCCATGGTACGCAATAAGGGGAAGCAGAAACTATACCCAGAAGGGGTAATAGATGATCTGTCAGTAGATCAAATTACCGAAGAAGTTCGAAGAATAGATGAAGCATGTTCTGTAGGGAAGACGATGACGGGAACTTTCATTTCCCATCACATTTCAAGAGCTAGTGGTAGTTCAACAACCAAAGATGACCATTGTCCAGTGGGGGGAAAACTTACAAAAGGGATGTTCACTGAATCCCTTATGTAAATAATTATGCATATTAGGCCACTGTCTAATACATCTTCAATTGAAGAAGTCCTACCCTTGCGTGGAAGACAAGTGTTAAGACTACCAGCTCCTGATGATTTAGATCTTCCAGAACCTAACCTATCTGTTCAACCTCCTACCTTAGAGATCTTTGAAGAATATGTTCCATCTTCAGATGCATATAACACTACAATTGCTATTGAATAAGAACAAACGAAGGATGATGACTGACCAACATCACCTTTTGACTTACAAGCAGAAGTTATTCAACTACGCAGAGAAGTCAAGGAGATAAAGGAGATGTTGAAAGAATTATTGAAGCATCATCGGTCCTAATCATTTTTGATTAATAACAAATAGGGGGAGAAATGAAAGGGGGAGAAGAAAAATTTTTAAGAAGAAAGAAAAAGATAGGGGGAGGAAGAGTAAGCAGAAAATGAAGAACTAGAAGATGAAGTGAATAGATGTTCTTATTTTCTCATCTGTACATTTTTTTTTCATTTGCAGTTTTTCATCTTACTTGTATGATTATTTGTTATCATCAAAAAGGGGGAGATTGTTAAGTCAAAATGACTTTACATAAATGATTTTGATGAAGTACAAATAATAATGAAAAACAGACGGAAGTAGAAAGAAAAGCAGACTGAAGCTAAATAGAAAAATAGACGGAAGAAAAGCAGACAAAGAAAAACAGACAGAAGAAAAGCAGACAAAAGAAAAGCATAAGGAAGCCAAACAGAAAAGCAGACAGAAGCTAAACAAAAAGAAGACGAAGAAAAGCAGACAGAAGCTAAATTGAAAAGCAGACGAAGAAAAGCAGAAGGAAGAAAACATATAGTAGAAAAACAGACGAAAGAAAAGCAGACGAAGAAAAACAGACGAATGAAAAGCAAACGAAGAAAAGCAGATGAAGAAAAGCAAACGAATGAAAAGCAGAAGAAGATAAGCAGACGCAAGAAAAGCAGACGAAAGAAAAGCAGACGGAAGCAAACCACGTCAAATCAAGAATCAGTTTGAGTTAGTTACAGAACTCAATTGAATAACCGTTTCTTGAAAGAAGCAAGAATCAAGAATCAAGAATCAAGAAGCTGTTGAAGATGAAGACTATAAATATGAGTCAAAGTCGAAGATTGAAAAAGTTACATGAATTACAAACAGTTACAAAAAGTTTCACAGTTGCAAAAGTTACAAAACTTAGCAATACTTGAGAGAAACTATTTTGCGAAAATCTAGAGCTATTTTTCTGTAACAAAGCTCGAAAAACCTTTCAAATTGAAAGTAGTGCAGATAGCTTGCAGAGGCTAAGTGTGAAAGAATGCTGATTGTAAGAGACCTGAAGAGGTTCGGAGACAAAGAATACTTGTAACGTTTTGAGAGATAGTGAAATCTCATAAAGATATCTGAGGACTAGATGTAGCCCACGGTTTGGGGTGAACCAGTATAAAAATTGCTGTGTCAACATCTCTCAACTCTTAATCTCTCTTATCTTTTAATTTTTTGATCTTACTAGTTGTTATACAAGTTTTCAAAAAATACCTTATAACTTTGATTTTCAGTAGTTCTTGTGAAAAGAACAAGTTTCTTTTAACAAAACGTTTTCAAAGGGACTTAATAAAAAAATACACAATTCTTGTGTATTTGTATATTGTATAACAAGTCTTGTATTAACGTGTGATTCACTTCAGAGGAGGTATAGATCGGATCCCTCCCACATCATTCAGACCACTGAGGTTCAGTTGAGAGATGATATGAGTTATGAGGAGATTCCAGTGGAGATTTTAGACATCAAGGAAAAGGCCCTCAGGAACAAAACAGTTAAGCTAGTAAAAGTCCTGTGAAAAAACCATTATGTAGAAAAGGCCACATGAGAGCCCATGGAGGCCTTGAGGCAAAAGTTTCCACACCTCTTCAATGACTCGAGTAATAATTTCGAGGACAAAATTCTTTTAAGAGTGGGAGAAATGCTGGCCAATGAGATTTTTTGTATGAATACGCATGATTAAATTAATTTTGGGGTTTTGTTAGATTAAATTTTGTTGGAGTGAATTATCACGTTAATGTGAGTAAGATAATATGATAAAGGTTAAGGGAATTAAAGTGTTAGAATGATAAGATTTCATAAGGGGCATTGTAGGAACATCAATTAAGTTGTAAAGTCTTAAACCATTGAAGGAAGGGAAAAATGGAAGAAGGAATTGTATGCTTCTGTTTTAGAAGACAAAAACGTTGGTGAAGAAGAAGAGAAGAGAGAGAAGACAAAAAATAAGAAAGAAGGGAGAGAGAGTGTCGGTGATTGAGAGAAAAAGAAGAGTTGAGATAGGTTTTAATTTTTCTAAGCCTTCAAGAGGGATTTTAAGAGTTATCAAGAAGGGACAAAGGTAGAGGAAGATAAGAGCTTTCTTTTGAACAAACATCCCTTCATTTGCTAAAGATTTAAGGTAAGAACCTTGTTAATGTCTTGGATTTTTGAAAGGGTTTTGGTTCATAAAGCTTAGGAAAAGCATGGGTTTAAGTACTTTAGGACCAATTTTAGTAAATGTACTGTGTGGGTCTTCAATTTTTGCAACTTTTTTAAACTGGTGATTTTTTTTGCCTTTGAAAGGGAATCAAGAAAGACAAGAGGAGAGGTACATTTGAACAAGTTATTAGTCAAAGAATTCAAGGTGGGTTACTTTTTTATAATTGAATAATAAGCCATCAATGTTTCTTTCAAAAAAATAGAAATAAATGGTTTCAACTACTTCAAAAATATGCATTTATTACTCTTAGAATGCTTTGAGAATGTGCTGCATATTTTGCATATGAATTTTGTTTGATATACAAAAATGATTTTTGAAAGGATATTAAGCTTAAGAAATCAAGTTCCTGAAATGTGCCTTTTTAGGCAATATGTTTACAAGTCTTGAAATACATGTTATGTGGGTTTGTAGTGGTCCCTTAAGTTAAGTCAAGTGCACTTTGACAAAAAGGCTTGTCTCGCCTACCTGCTAGTGGCCTGGAGCTCCTTCATGGACTCCCATAAATTCACAGTTACGTAAGACCATTATATGAAAATATATAGAACGATCTGTTTTGGATCCACCCTAACCATTTTGATATGTTTATGTGCTCATGATAACTTGACAAAAGTGATGCATGCATAATTTGCAATAACGTGAATTTCTACATTGGAAATAACTTTGTAAATAGTTTTGCTTGTTACCAATTATAAAATTGTTATCCACGGGTTTAAGCTCACCTCCCCATTTTCCTCCCCAATATCAAGGTGATGAGTAAGATATTGAGTAGACAAGGGTCAAGGCATCACTCTGATTTTTATGTATTTTTTATTTGAAGCCAATCTTGCAATGCAAGGCTTTAATTGCATTTTGAGCAAACCTTGGTTCATTTATTTTTTGTATTTTTGGGATTGTAAGATACTAATGTATTTTCAACTTGAAATGCCCATTAAAACTTTGTAAAAATCTTATTTTGATGTGAAGGAAATACATATACATTATGGTTATTTATGGAATTTCAAATCTTTATATTGAAAATTTCAAGTTTTCATTAGTGTAGGATTTGTGTTCTAGATTTGAGGGAAAAGCTATTTTAATCTAGGCTTCTTTAGGGAAATGTACCTTCTAGAAAGTTGTAGGTCTTTCCTTTAGCTTTCCAACGATATATAGTATAGAACTTCGGACATCTGGGTCGAAAGTTATGGTCCTTAGAAAAGGAGATGCTTAGGAGTGTAAAGATGTATCGTCTGTAAAGACGTATCGTCTGTGATGACTTCACATCATCTTTGATGATGTCATTACATCTGTAAGGATGTATCATCTGTAAAGATGCATCGTCTGTAACAATGTATCGTCTGTAAAGACGAATTGTCTGTGATGACGTCATATCGTCTATAGAGTTGTACCGTTTGTAAAGACGCTTCGTCTTAAGAGTTGCATCGTCTTAAGTTTACTTTGCTTCATCTTAAGTTTACTCTGCTTTGTCTTAAGAGTTGCATTGTCTTAAGTTGACTTTGTTTCGTCTTAAGTTGACTCCGCTTTGTCTTAAAAGTTGCATCATCTTAAGTTGACTTTGTTTCGTCTTAAGTTGACTCTGCTTCGTCTTAAAAGTTGCATCGTCTTAAGTTGACTTTGCTTCGTCTTAAGTTGACTCTGTTTCATCTTAAGAGTTGTATCGTCTTAAGTTGACTTTGCTTTATCTTAAGTTGACTCCGCTTTGTCTTAAGAGTTGCATCATTTTAAGTTGACTTTGCTTCATATTAAGATGACACTGCTTCGTCTGTCTTTCTACTTCGTCTATCTTTCCATTTCGTCTACCTCTCTGCTTCATCTGTCTTTCCGCTTCGTCTGTCTTTCCGCTTTGTCTGTCTTTTTGCTTTGTCTGTCTTTCCACTTCGCCTGTCTTTTCGCTTCGTCTGTCTCTCTACCTTGTCTATCATTTTGCTACGTCTGGTCTATGCCTATACGCTATTCATTTGATGCTATCATTTGCTCCATTTTTACCCTTCAGATGATAAAATCTGCTTCGAGGTCTACATGAAAATTGTAGATCTCGAAGTCTTCTTTCAAACCATCCTAAAATGGTGTTAATTTGATATCTCAAATGACAGTTATGCTAATTACCCCAAGACAGGTGCAATACGATTGAGGTCAAAACCTTGTTTGACTCTTTCGACCATAACTTTGTTATGGGATCTCTAAATGAGATGACTCTTATCTCTAAATAAGCTAGAGACGTAGAGCCACAAATGTTCTGAATAAGTCAAATTTGAAACTCCGGATTGAGGTTTCCCAAAAATATGTCCTGAAATAGTAGAAGGGTGTTGTTTTGATGTTTGTCTTGATGTGGGCTCGCCATCTTTGTGGAACACGCATTCAGATGTCACTTAGGATGTCGGACAAGTGAGCCACGAGGGTGGGGTGCCCAACAATTTATCACTATATAAGTTGTCACATTCATTTACAATTTTAAGTCTTTCGACTAAAGTAGTTTTGCTAGTATTTTTTTTTATGAAAACAAGTTGCTAAAGCAACAAGGTAGGCATTAAATAATAATACTAAAAAATGTTTGTAAATTTTAAATAAATAACTATTCTACTGGCCTTCGGGTTATCAATAGAGCTAGTAGCTAGTTAAGAATGTGATGTAGTTGAGTAACTGGGTCGACACGCATCACAAATGTGTGCGCCACATCAAAAGGCTATAATGATGTTCCAATCGAGCAACTTAATAAAAACATGACTTAGTATAGTAACCATATCGACATTCATCATTAATGTTTGCCTCTATGTAAAAAGACTACGTTCTTGTCCACAAAAAGTAATTAAATTTTTTTTGATTTCTAATAAAAACATTTCGAACTTGTAAGTAGCTCAACCTTTTATGAAAACATACTTAAGATTAGTTACAAAGTTTGAATGACCAAATAATTATTAATGTGTGTGTACAATTGAAAGGGATGGATAAACTTGACATTTAAGTTTTGATTAATATGTATATTTAGTCCAGAGCTTCAAGACGTAGATTTTGCATGTTAATGATTTGGAACAACTTGAATGATTGTGTTTAAAGTTAAATTATTTTATGAAGTTGAAGTCCTTGTGTCATTATTGCATTGTGTGCTTTATGATTTTGTGTTGTTTGTTGTTTTGCTTGCTTGAGGACAATGAAACGTTTAAGTGTGGGGGTGTTAATAAGTGTAAATTGCATCGTATTTTAGGGCATAGTTTGATAGGTGTTTAGCCCTTAATTTAACCATTTAGTATATGTTTAGGTTAGAATTGTGTTAGTTTGTTATTTATTTATGATTTAAGTGTTTTATGGGTTAATACAAGTCTTTGAGCTTAAATATTATGTTTTTTAGGTACTTTGATGTGTTTGCTAGTATTTCAGGGTCAATATCGAAAAATGGAGGAGTTTCAGAAACGTTTGGGATGAAATAACAACCCACGACTATGGCATGTTAGGCCACGATTGTGACAAAAGCTCTTGATTTGGCCCACAATTGTGGTCTACATTCCATGGCCTACATACCACGATTGTGACAGAAGCCCAGGGAATGGCCCATGATTATAACCTGAATGCCACGATTATGGCAAAAGGCTCAGATGTGAGCCACGATTGTGGCCTGCATCAGGTAGATGTGCAGATCCTCACGAACATCAAGTTTTGAGGGATTTTTCGAACATTTTGGACCTCGGAAAAACCCTAGGGTTACCCAAAACATAAGAGGATATAAAAGGAATAAAAAGAGGCAGAGAATGAGCTTTTTTCATTTGCCACCTTAAAAACCCCTAGAAGGAGATCATCGAGAGATAGAGGAAGAGAAGAAGGAAGAGAGAAGAGGAGGAGAAACTGACTAAGAGTACTTCTTGGATTAAAAGGTTTGCTGACATCACTTCCTCCTTTCATCCATTTTAGATTATATTTCATATTCTTTTCAATTTTATTATTGTATAAAATTGTATTAAATAATTGATGATAAGATCTAGAATACAGATGATGTTCTAAACTCACCTTCGGAATTTTATTCTTAAATTAATAAGGATCTGATTATTTATGTGTTTATTGGATAATGTTGTGGTTTGATTTTGTTATTGCATAATTCGATAATAAACTATGAGGGTGAATCCATTGAAAAACGATTAAATTGGAGTAAAGAGAGTTAGGTGATTTAATAGAAACGAGAATTAAATCAGATCGATAATTTATGCAGAGAGAGATCTTGCATATGTTTCAAATCGTTTATTTGAAAACTTCAAAACTAATTAGGGTTTTGGATAGGTTATGAATTGAGAGATTGCAACCTCTATAATCTGATTAGGGTTTATGATTTAGGGTTAGTAGTTATAACTCGAGAGAGAGTAATCAACCCTAGGATAATCTAGAACCAACAATCCAATAATTCATAATCAATTAGGTTAGCATTAAGGATAGGTAATATTCCCTTTCTCTCAGTTGGTAATTTCCTTCAGTTAATTCTTGGGTGTGTTGAAAATTGCTCAATAGTTATTATTTTCATGTTTGATTTTTTCTGTGATTGATTAAATTAAATTCTTATATTAGTTTCGTTGTATCTTAAATTTCTCTTATTTGTTTCTGACCTTAGATTTTAGGATTAGATTAGTTCCCTCATTGTGGGATCGATACCTTTGGTACTATGCTAACAAATCATGTGCTTGTAAATTATCGAGGGCTAGTAATTAAAATTTACACATGACCAAACCCCAATCACATAGCTAAAGGTGTACAAAATGTCACCTATAGTTTTTAGCTATGTTTTTGTTTTGTAGCCCAAAATGTCATCAAATCCGCATAACCTAAAAATATAGGCGACGTTTTTTAAAATTATTGCTAATAGTTTTTGGCTATGCTTTATTTTCATAGCTAAAAACTATTAGCGATATTTTGATGAATCGTCACCAATAGGTTTGGCTATCTTCTTTTTCGTAGCCAAAAACTATTAACTACGTTTTGGGAAACATAGATAAATATAGTTAGGTACATTTTTGGAATCGTAGTGAAAACGTTTTTGCTGCATTTTAAAAAACGTAGCCAAATATTTTTAACTACATTTCTAAAAATGTAGGCAAATGGTTTTAGCTATTTTTTATAAAATGTAGCCAAATGTTTTAGCTATGATTTAACAAAATGTTATTCCATTTTGGAATAAATTATTCTTTATATTTTATTCCAACACTATTATATATAATGTATTAATATGTTTTTATTGTAAATTTATTATAAAATTATACAAAATAAATGATAAATTGAAGAATTGCATATAAGATGTAAAATATTTATAAATTATAGCAATAAAATGAATAATTTTCATATATAAGATTTTAATTACAACTTTAACAATTCTTATAGACAAAATAATAAGTACAGAGACTAGTTTATAAATTATAAATGTTGAGATTACATAACAAATTACAACATAACTAGAACGACTAGCTAGGTTTGTCCATGTCAATGAGCTAAAAGCTTAGTTAAAATATACTAAAAATATTGTGAGCATTGAAACAATAGGTTCTAATTAAAATAAACATCTTATAACTTTACCATTCATGACATAATCACTTAGCAATTGCATCTTCATTAATTATGTAATTCATGAAAAAATATAAAATTCAAATCATATTATTGAAAGAATTAAAAAATAAAAGATGTAATTAATACCATTTGCATTCATCTTCATTGCTATCATAATCGAGCCTAAGTAATTTTTTGAATAACTTATCTTGTTTGGCTAATTTTGCTCGATTTTATTGTAATTAAGCCTTAATCATTTGGTTTTTCTCTTAAAGTTATTGAATGACTATTTATTTAATGAGGTTCAAACATTTTGCTTAAGGCCAAAGCCCAGACCTTTGACATAGCCATAACGTTTACCAAATACAGTATTGCAGATATCTTCTATATTGACCCCATTCCCTTCAGACATTGATTTTTTTGAAAACTCTTGCATTTGATTCTAAAATTAAAAATATTCAATCCAAATATTATTACTTACTACTATATTAATAAATGAACTAAAATATTAAACCAATTTTTATAATTACATAATTTTGTTCTCCTTCTTCTGGCATCCTTTACTTTCCGTATAGTGAGTGACTTTGTATAGTGCGATCCTTCAAGACACAATAAATAATATAGTGTTGATTGATATAATTATAACTTGCAAACAAAGATGTTACATATTCTTAATAAATAATATAGTGTTGATTGATATAATTATAACTTGTAAACAAATATCTTACATATTCTTTTTAGATGACTGCAAATGATTTAAACCTTTGATTGTAAAGTGTTTTCATTTTTCCTATACTGAACTTTGCCTTCTCACAATTTTCCTAAATAAAAAAACATTAGGTAGTCATTAAATCATTTAGGTAGTCGTTAAATCATCTAACAAGATTAATGGAAGCAAATGTGAAGGGAAAGAAAACAAACCTGAACTTTTAGGTGAACCTAATAATTACACAAATGATTCCAATTCCCTTAGATATTTGTTAAGGAATATATCTCCATGCCTTTGTATCAAAAGGAAAATATTTGTATTGCTAAGGCAACTTAAAACGATGATCCTTGGTCCTTTGTTTCAATAATAAGTCACATAATTTGAAACATCATTGTTCTCGACATCGACAATATTCAATTTCAACTATGAACAATAAGCAAAAGTGTAATTAATATTAAAATAATTAAAAAAATTATATAGTTAAATATATTAAAACATTACCATAACTTTATGTAAAACATTTTCAAGCAAGATGTCTTCCTTCAAGTCTTTAACATGTTTCAAATAAGGTAATTTGGTTCTCACAATAATCCCCCACTCACTTGACAATTTTATAGGTGAGATCTTGTCTATAAGATGACCTTGCTAAGTATCAATATTACTGACAACTTGTTATTTATTGCAACATTCATTCATTGCAATTCACAACCTCTAGCTTTACCTCTACTTCTTTTTTTAATAGTAGTATTGGAACCTAAAAACATTAATAATGATAAGGAAACATTAGAATATATAACTATATATTGGAACATAAGTCTATTTGTAGGTGTCAAAGATTAAAACTAGTTGATTAGTTGTTGTTTGAGACAAAATGAAACGTGTCTGACTAATTCATTTGTTTCTGAGGTAGAATGTTGTTGTTGGCTAGGAATTGAATTAACAACACCAACTGATTGATTTAGTTTAAGTTGTAGATCCCTTTATTCTACAATTGCCATAGCTACCACCTTCTTCCCTTTATTTCTACCAGGAGCCATTATATTGTATATATTTCAAAAAATAAATTTTTGTAACATTACAATATATCTAATCATCATTATCATCATACATTCAATCATTAACAATAAGTGCATTAACATAAGTCAATCATCAATAATACTGTTGGATCGGAAAGAGAAAACATGCTTTGTCTGGAAAAATGGTAGATTTCAAAACTTTTAAGAAATCATTACTTGCAGTGGAAGCAACAAATCCAAATCAACATGCCAATCCATACATGATATGGTATAAGGATAATAAAATATAAACAAGATCAGGAGTATTAACGACTCCTTCGCTCTGACTTTAAATCCTCATTGCTTATCCTTTCCTTCTTCGTGTATCCAAATCCTTTGCCTTTGACTCTTTTCCTTTAGCAATCTACTTTCTCCTTGTTGTAGTATCCTCAACCAATTAGATTTACCACCTGTCCTTCAAGGACAATTAGGTTAACAAAATCCTTTGGTAGGAAAGGAGAAGAAATGTTTGGAGGAGATTTTCTTAGAAGAAGAAGAAGCTGAAGTAAATCACACGTTAGTACAATGCTTATAATACGATAGTGAATACACGAGAAGGGGGGTTGAATTGTGTATTTCCCTTTTTGAAAACTCTTTTAAAACTATTTCGTTAAAAACAAGTTCTTTTACAGAAACTTTAGTACATTTTAGTTAATCAAAATTTTGAAAACTTGTTTCGAAAATCAAGTGATAACAAAACTTTTAAACTTTAAGAGATATAGGGTAGAGAGAAGTTGACACAGTGATTTTATCCTGGTTCACCCCAAACCGTGGGCTACGTCCAGTCCTCAGAGTTCTTTCTGAGATTTCACTATCTCTCAACGTATACAAGTATTCTTTTCGAGCCTCTTTAGGTCTCTACACTCAGTATTCTTTCACACTTAGCCTCTGCAGGCTATCTGTAATACTTTCTTACAAAAGTATTTAAAACCTGTTACAGTAAAACTAGCTCTCAGCTAATTTGTACAATGTTCGCTTTTGGTCTTGCTAACTTTTTTGCTCACTTTCGCTAATTTTGGCTAACTTTGCAATCTTAGACTTCGACTCATATTTATAGCCTTCGTCTGCAACTGCTTCTTGATTCTTAAATCTTGAATCTTGTTTCTTGAATCTTGAAAGAAACAGTTAATTAGTTAAGTTATGTAACTAACTCGAACTGACTCTTGCGACTTCTTTTGAATTCTGCGTCTGCTTTTCTCCATCTATATTTTTGCATCTGCGTCTGCTTTTCACTTTGCATCTGCATCTGCGTCTGCGTCTGTTTCTCACTTTGTGTCTGCGTCTGTCTTTTAACTTCGTCTGTGTCTGTGTTTTATTCTCCGTCTATCTATTTTCTATTTTGCTTCTTCTTTTACTACTTTGTTATTCATCTAAATCATATATATGTAAAGTCATTTTGACTTAACAATCTCCCCCTTTTTGATGATAACAAATTATACACATAAAAAGAAAAACAAAATACAATGTTTAAAACATAAAAAAAAACTTATCTTCAAAAATCTTCTTTCTCTTCTTCCTTTCTTTTCTTTGTCTGCTTCAGTCACACCCTTTGAGATTCTATTCTACTCATTCTCTTCTCCTCTGCTCATTCTCTTATCCCCCTATTTGTTATAATAAAAAATGATTAACGACGATGACTCTTTAGGAGTTCTATCATCATCTTTTTCAAATCATTCATCGTCTCCTTTATCTCGTTGACTTTTCCGCGTAATTTGCTGATTTCAGCTTGTGAGTCTAACGGTGAAGAGGATTGATCATTATCTGCTGAGGGTGTAGTGAATGCATTTGTTGTAGCATATACGTCCGAGGATGGAATGTAATCTTCTCGAATTGCAAATGTGGGTGGATGAACGAATAGATTTGACTCTGGAAGATCTAAATCAAAAGGAGCAGGTAGCATTAGCAACTGTCTTCCTTGCAGGGGTATGGCTTCAGCTTCAATAGACAGTGTATTAGATAAAGGCCTAATACGCAAAACTTTCTGAACAAGGGATTTAATAAACGTCCCTGTTATCAATCATCCCCCTACTGGACAGTATTCATACTTATCTGTATAGCTACAACTCGCTCCAGCAGTATTCTCTTTCGAAGCGCATGCTTCATCAATTCGACGCACTTCTTCTTCAATTTGATCTGCGGACAGTTCATCACTGTTTTGTTCAGGAAATAACTTCGACTTCCCCTTATTCAAATCCAAAGGATATCTTGGCTGAATATCCGGTACAACCTTTATTTCCGTCTTCTCTGTGATTGGATAAATAGTACACGGTTTGCTGGACATTTTTGTAGGGTATGGCTTTGTAGCAACATCTCTCAAGAAATCATAGAAAGTCTTTTCATCTTCATTCAGTAAATACCATGTGCCACTATTTATCGAAATAGGTTGTACGACAGCCATTATCTTCTTCCTTGGTTGATTACAGATGGCGATTGCAGTCCTCCTCTTGGTAACAACTTCAACCATTCTGATCTTCAACTTGTATTTTCTAAAAAATTTAGAATAGTTGAATACAATCAGACCAGGTTCATCATTTTTCTCCTGTGGTACCTGAACCAAGTTTGGTTCTGCTGCTGCCTCTAGTTGCGCTTAAATAGGATTCTCCTGAGCCAGGCTTAGCTCCTTTGGTTCCTCCAGTTGAGCAGTGGGAATATCCTGAACTCTGCTATGCTCAATTTACTTTTCCTTTTGATCAGCATTGAAGGTATCTTTCTTTCAACTAACTTCCCCAGCAGTGGACACACTCTTCTTTCTACTAATCTTCTTAGTCTTTTCTTCTGCTTCAGTCAGTCACGAAGATTTCTGCACTTGAGATTTTTCCTTCTCAAACTCCGACTTTCTTTTCTTCTCAGTCTCTTTAGCCTATTAGGCTAAGTCTTCCTCTAAAATTGAGACTAGAGATCTTGTTCCCTTCGGTAGGCGAGATCCAGATACTTCTGCTTGACTCTGCTCTCTAGCTCTCTTGTCTTCCTGTTGTCGCAGAATGCGAATCCTAGGTGATCTCTTCGCCTTTTTAGAAATCTCACCCAAAAGATTCTCTCCTTTTCTTTTCTGTGCACCTTCTTCTGTCCTCCGAACTGGGCTCACTTCTCTTTGAGGACTTGCCTGTTTTATCAATGGTCTACCCGATAGTTTTCTTCTTTCATCTATCGGTAATCTCATACTTACTTGAGATTTAGAGTTTGTGGCAGGAGACTTCTTCAATAACCGCTCCCCCTCAGTTCTAGTTTTCTTTGTAGACTCTGCTTATACTTTCACCACATTCTTCAAGCCCATTCTTCTGATAGTATCTGAGTTAATGGTACTCTTGACAGATACCATCCTTCTGATTCCTCTGTGAAGAAGGACTCCGGATTCCTTAAAAATCCTGGTGAATAGCATGCCATAAGGATAACTGTTGGTATCCTTCATCCGCTTAACCATATAATGAAAAATAAAAAATGGTAGGTCTATTGGACGACGATTTAGCAGATAGAACAGACATTGCTCATCCAAGGTAGTCACTAGATGTCTTGACCCGGCTCTTGGTAAGATGCAATTAAACAGAATCGCATGAAGAACCCTAGCCTTCGGGACTAGACTTGAAGTCTTCCTCTCCCATGGGTCATTAGCTCCATATAAGCATTTTCGACATCTTCTTCCTTCATACTAACCTTGGACATCCATCCGGCTTTGGTTGATAGGGTTTCTCCAACCGAAGAGCATTCAGTCACCTTCTCCACTAACTTGTTTGTCACAATAACAATTATTCCATCTACTGTGGAGACGATGGTGTTATCAACCAGTTGCGCATGCTTCCAAAAGTCATATACCTCGTCTGTACACACTGGTTCCCACACCTGGAAAAAATTTCTCCACCCAGCTTCTACAATTTTCGGTTCAACATCCATAGCAAATCTCTTCAGAGATTCGAAGTCCTCATGCCTTCCGAACATCATAGCTGGCTCCATTGCTTCTGATTTAAAACTGCTTCTGGTAGGATATTCTTCAAAAGTAAAGTTGTTTGTAAGAGTTTTTCGAAAGAGAGTTGAAACGTTTGGGAATAAAAGTAATCGAAATGATTATAGTTTTAGACTACTCGAAGGGTCTTATCTGATGGGTTCTAGAATCGTTGGGATCCTCAAGGCTATCAACCTTTTCCCTCCAAAACTTCCTTATGAGAGAAGTTACCAGCTGTAAACTACTGTTTCTGACGCCGTTAACTTTCACGATCTTCTAGCCTGACTGGTCATTTAACATAACCATGTTAAGGTTCCATCTGATTTCCTTAAACCGATCTTCACTCAATGGTTTAGTGAAGATATCTGCCCATTGATACTCTATTTCAACGAACTGTAGTGACACCACCTTCCTCTGAACGTAGTCTCTCAAGAAATGATGTCTGACTTCAATATGCTTTACTCTCGAATGCTGTATCGGGTTCTTTGACAAGTTGATTGCACTGGTGTTGTCACAATAGATTGGGATCTCCTCTTCTTGAACTAAATAATCTTCTAGTTGATATTTAATCCACAATGTTTGTGAACAACAGCTTGCGGCAAACATATACTCGGCTTTGGCTGTTGATAGAGCGATCGAGCTTTGCCTCTTGCTTTACCAGGAAACTAGGTTTGCACCAAGAAAGTGACATCTTCCACTAGTGCTCTTCCTCTCAATTCTATCTCCGGCATAGTCCGCATCGCAATATCCGATTAACCTGAAATCTTTACCTTTCTCAAACATTAAGCAAAGATCAGTAGTACCTGCGAGATATATCATAATCCTTTTAACAGCAATAAAATGAGACTCTCTAGGATCGGCCTGAAACCTTGCACACAAGCATACACTGAACAGAATATCAGGTCTACTTATTGTAACATACAGTAAAGAACCGATCATCCCTCTATACAGGGTTTGATCCACCTTCTTACCAAGTTCATCTTTAAACAAAAGGTTCGAAGGATGCATCAGAGTTGCCATATGCTTCACATTATTCATTTCAAATTTACACATCAATTCTTTCACATAATTTTGTTGATGAATAAAGATTTTCTCTTCGGTTTGCTTAACTTGCAACCCAAGAAAGAACTTTAACTCACCCATCATACTCATTTCAAACTCATTTTTCATCAGACTCTCAAAACTCATACACAACTTCTTTGAAGTAGCACCAAATATGATATCATCGACATAGATTTGCACTAAGATAAAATCATTCTCATAATTCTTTCTGAAAAGCGTTTTATCCACTTGACCTCTAGTAAACCCATTCTCCAAGAGAAAATTACTTAGATGATCATACCAAGCTCTAGGAGCTTGCTGCAAGCTGTATAAAGCTTTATGAAGTCTATAGACATGTTTCGAATTCTTAACATCCTCGAATCCAAGAGGTTGCTTCACATACACCTCTTTGTCTATAAAACCATTCAGAAAAGCGCTCTTCACGTCCATCTGAAAAAGCTTTATGTTATGACAAACAACATATGCCAGCAATATCGAAATAGCTTCAAGTCTTGCTACTGGAGCATACGTCTCATTGTAGTCTATCCCTTCTTGCTGATTATAACCTTGTGCTACTAATCTAGCTTTATTTCGACTCACTCTACCTGTTTCGTCTAATTTATTCTTAAAGACCCATCTGGTTCCTATAATGGATTTCTTTGAAGGTTTTGGAACTAAGGACCAAACTTTATTCCTAGTAAACTGATTCAGCTCCTCTTGCATGGCTAAAATCCAAGTTTCATCTTGAAGAGCTTCCTCATTCTTCTTAGGCTCTATTTCAGAGATGAAAGCCACATTAGCTTCTCTTCTGAATTTGGACCTTGTCCATACTCCTTCTGAGGTCTCTCCGATAATTAACTCTTCTGGATGAGAACTCCTATATTTCCAATCTCTCTTTAATCCAATATTTTCTGGAATATCCTAAACCTTATCTACTTGAGTTCCAGATAATGGGGTTTCTGTTGTATCATCTAAGTTCTTTGAAGGATGTTCACTCTCCATGTCATCTTCCTTGTAGGGTTAGGAACGATCATCAAACTTGACATGGATGGTTTCCTCAACTGTCTTTGAGATAGAGTTATATACCCGAAAGGCCTTAGATGATGTTGAGTAGCCTAGAAAAATTCCTGAATAGGTCTTTGAGTCGAACTTATCCAATAACTCCTTTGTATTCAGAATAGAGCACTTGCACCCGAATGGATGAAAGTGAGATATATTAGGTCTCCTTCTATTCCATAACTCATAAGGAGTCTTCTTCAACAAGGGTCGCAACAGTATTCTGTTCTGAATATAACATGTTGTATTCACAGCTTCGGCCCAGAAGTCCTTAGGAAGATTCTTCTCGCATAGTATAGTCCTTGCCATCTCTTGAATCGTCCTGTTCTTCCTTTCAACAACTCCATTCTGTTGTGGGGTTCTAGGGGCTGAGAAATTGTGGGAAATTCCATTTCTCCTCACTGAATAACCTAAACTTCTCATTCTCGAATTCTCCACCATGATCACTCCTGATACTAGCTATAGATACTCCTTTTTCAATTTGTAACTTTCTGGAGAGGGTTCTAAAACACTTAAAAGATTCATCTTTGTGTGACATAAACAATATCCAACAAAATCTAGTAAAGTCATCAACAATAACAAGTCCATATTTCTTTCCGCCAAGACTTATTGTCCTAGTTAAACCAAATAAATCCATATGTAACAACTCCAAAAGTCTAGAAGATGTTACAAAATTTTTAGAAGGAAATGATGTTTTAACTTGTTTTCCTTTCAAACAAATTTCACAGAAAAATTCTTTGTCAAAACTCATTTTTGGTAAGCCTCTTACCAAATCAAATTTTGCCAACTTTGAAATGTGTTTAAAAGAGACATGACCTAGATTTTTATTCCAGATTAGTCTTTCTTCTTCAGAAGATAGAAAACATGAAACATTTTGAACTTGAAAATCTTCTAAATCAATTTTATAAAGATTATTTCTTCTCTTGGCAGAAAAGAATATAGATCCATCTTTGTTTCTGACTTCACAAAGACTTTGATTGAATGTGACTATGAAACCAGAATCACACAATTGACTAACACTTATCAAATTGTGCTTCAGACCATCAACAAGCAGTACATTATCTATGATGCAAAGCAATCTTTACCTATCTTACCGATTCCAATTATCTTGCCCTGCTGGTTGTCTCCGAAAGTTATCGATCCTCCCTTCTTATACTGAAGATCTAGGAACATAGACCTTCTTCCCGTCATATGTCGCGAGCAGCCACTGTCTAAATACCAATGGTGCTTGTCACATTTTCCAAGGAAGGATATCTGTAGGAGAAACTATTTTACTCTTTGGTACCCATATTTTCTTGGGTCCTTTCTGGTTAGCAGTATGCATATAAAGAGTTTTCTGATGCCTTTTCTTAAACTGTTGATGAAAACGTGTTTGATAATTCCCTTTATTTTGAGAAAGAGGCTTCTTGTTATAATGAGACTTATTATCCAAAAACCCTAATCCAGTTTTATCGTTAGGATGTCTACATTTTCCTAGCATCTCATTCATTCTCTTTGTACTCTCAGTGAATGTAGTTAAATCAAATGAAAGACTTTTAATTCTAAGCTTTAACTGATTTATCTCATTGGATCTATCTATAACTTTCTTTTTCTCCTATAGTTGTTTCTTAAAGCAAGCATTTTCTCTCTCTATTTCTTTTGTATGTTTAAGATTTTCTACATACTTCTTCTTTAACAGTTTGTACTGTTTCAGAATAGCATGAGAATCTTCTAATAATTCTGAATAGGCTTCATGCAAGTTATCGTATTCAGAAGTTACCTCCTCATCACTTTCTTCCTCGGCTACAAGGCAGATATTAGCTTGTTCAGATGACTCAGAATTTGTGTCTGAATCTGATGAATCTAGATCTTCCCATGTTGCCATCATGCTTTTCTTGCCTTCTCTACTCTTCTTTGGTTTCTTCTTCAGAGTAGGACATTCGGACTTGTAATGTCTAGGTTGATTACACTCGTAGCATATGATAGATGTCTTTTATGCTTTTCCATCATCTTTGCTATTCTTCTTGAAGGGTTGGCTTCCTTTGGACTTCTTTTTCCACATCCTTCTTATCTTCCAGTAAATGAACGATAATTCGTCATCTTCATCACTTGACTCCTGTTCTGATTCGCTTGATTCATCATTCTTTGATTCTTCTATCTTTAATGCTTTCGATGACTTCCTCCTTCTTTGAGTCTTGTGATTCTTCTGTCCGGCTTTTAGTGCTATTGACTTGTCCCGTTTGGGCTTCTCTTCAGCATCGAGCTCTACTTCATGAATCTTCAGTGATCCAAGCAACTCGTCAAGCTTTAGCACGCTCAAGTCCTTTGCTTCCTGCACCGCTGTAACTTTTGATCTCCACCTCTTCGGAAGACTTCTTAAGATCTTTCGAACGTGATCTTGATTATTGTACGTTCTTCTAAGGGCTTTCAATCCATTGACAATTGTTTGAAATGTTCCAAACATTTGATCAATGGATTCTTCATCCTTCATCTTGAAAAGCTCGTACTGGTGCACAAGAATGCTTATCTTGGATTCTTTGACTTGGTTTGTGCCTTCATAAGAGATGGAAAGTTTATCCCACATCTCCTTCGCAGTGTCGCATTCGTGAACTTTGTCATATTCACTCCTGCTTAGGGCACACGTTAGGAAAAACTTCACTTTAGAGTTGAGTTGAATTCTCGCCTTTTGATCAGCCGTCCATCTGGTCCGTGGAATAAGATTTCCATCTTCATCTACTGGTGTATATGGTCCATTCTCTATTACATCCCAAAGGTCGACATGAGTAGATTCTATGAACTGTCGCATTCTATCTTTCCAGTAGTGATAATCTTCACCGTTGAATGCTGGAGGTCTAATGACTAAGACACCTTCTGCAATGTATATATGTGATTCTGCCATTATCCTTAATCCACACTTTGCTACAGTGATCCTTGGATACCAAACTCTGATACTAATTGAAGTAAATCACACGTTAGTACAATGCTTATAATACGATAGTGAATACACGAGAAGGGGGGTTGAATTGTGTATTCCCCTTTTTGAAAACTCTTTCAAAACTATTTTGTTAAAAACAAGTTCTTTTACAGAAACTTCAGTACGTTTTAGTTAATCAAAACTTTGAAAACTTGTTTCAAAAATCAAGTGATAACAAAACTTTTGAACTTTAAGAGATATAGGGTAGAGAGAAGTTGACACAGTGATTTTATCCTGGTTCACCCCAAACCGTGGGCTACGTCCAGTCCTCAGAGTTCTTTCTGAGATTTCACTATCTCTTCAACGTATACAAGTATTCTTTCCGAGCCTCTTCAGGTCTCTACACTCAATATTCTTTCACACTTAGCCTCTGCAGGCTATCTGTACTACTTTCTTACAAAAGTATTTAAAACTTGTTACAGTAAAACTAGCTCTCAGCTAATTTGTACAATGTTCACTTTTGCTCTTGCTAACTTTTTTGCTCACTTTCTTTAATTTTGGCTAACTTTGCGATCTTAGACTTCGACTCATATTTATAGCCTTCGTTTGTAACTGCTTCTTCATTCTTGATTCTTGATTCTTGTTTCTTGAATCTTGAAAGAAACGGTTAATCAGTTGAGTTCTGTAACTAACTAGAAACTGACTCTTGCGTCTTCTTTTTAATTCTGCGTCTGCTTTTCTCCGTCTATATTTTTACATCTGCGTCTGCTTTTCACTTTGCGTCTGCGTCTGCGTCTGCGTCTGTTTCTCACTTTGCGTCTGCATCTGCGTCTGCTTTTCACTTTGTGTCTGCGTCTGCGTCTGCGACTGTTTCTCACTTTGCGTCTGCATCTGCGTCTGCGTCTGCGTCTGAGTCTGTTTCTCACTTTGCGTCTGTGTTTTATTCTCCATCTGTCTATTTTCTATTGTGCCTCTTCTTTTACTACTTCTTTGTTATTCATCAAAATCATATATATGTAAAGTCATTTTGACTTAACAGAAGCAAAATTGAAACTCTTTCAATTGGTATTTTCGATTCTCTCTTTCATGAAAGGAGAGAAGGTGTAAAGAACATGCAAGACCTCTTTCTTGCCTACCAATTTCGTATACGCATGGATGGAAGGAGAGAGAGGCATCAAATGCGTCACTTCTTTCATTAATCACTCATAAAATAGCCAATAAATGAGATTATCTTCATTTATCTTTATGATGGCTATTTGAAAAGACCATAACCTAAAATTCAATACCCAATTTCGGTTTTGCCAAGAAGAAAGAAGGAAGATGGTCCATATAATGTACATCTTTCATCTTTAATCTAATGAATGCAAATAGGTTAAAAGCCAACATTAAAAGACAACCATTAAACCATTTAATGGTAAGTTCATAACTCCATTTAATGATGATTAACCATAATAAAGACCATCTTTATTTAGCATTTTAATGTCAAATGTGTGGTTACACATTTAACCTAGGAATAATCGAAATTGCTATCTTCTTCTTAAAAAAATTGTTTTAATATAATTAATCTAATTAATTACATTAAACCAAAAACCAAGCCCATTACTAAATGTACATTTGGGCTTCTTTAAATAGACCAAGCCCAAGATTCAATTATGGGCTTCTAATTAACTTCCATTTATATTTCTTACTTAGCTTGATAACCTTCCTTAAAGCCAAGTGGGGAATCTTATTGGACTTTGATAATTCAAGCTCCAATAAGCCCAGAATTAATTCAATCTCATTGGAATTAATTCTAGCTTATTAACTAAATGTCATTCCACTAAAGACAATTAGTTGAACTCTTGAATTATTAAATATTATGAGAATATGTCCAATTGCAAACCCTATTTAGAACCTTATTATAGCCATCTGCATAACAAAGGGTAAAATTACCGTTTTGCCCTTATGTTAGTTTTTCCTTTTAGATCTCTCATTTTACTTTATATGGTGATTAACACATAAGATCTCATCTCAGTGTTAAGACTCGAAGGGTAGCTAGTCCATCAAACTACTGGCGCCATTTTAATCACCAAATCTCCTTAAAACATCTAGAAGAGATGATAATACTATAAACTCTTTATTTGAGTGAATGTTCCCTGATATATGTTTCAATTAATAATTCCAACATGCATACCTTTGGATTAATACTCACGTAAAATCCATTCCGATCATATCAATAATTATAATGAAACATATATGAGTTCACCACTCATCAAGATTATGGTTCATAATAAGCGAATGCTTAAGTTGTATGTTTTAGGATTAAAGTAACGACCCACTTTATTCTTGAAAACATACTTGATTCCAGATTCATTTAATACTGCAATTATCGATAGTCAACTACTATCATGATATGAAACTCATCATTCCTCAAGTAAACTCCTTTACTTATATGGAGATAAATCGCAACACTACTGATCAAACCATAATCAGCGATCAACTTGATTATTCAACTGTGAATCAATTAATTGATTCTAATAATATACATGTTTCCCATACATCTCTATGTATATGTATATTACTTACAAAAGAATCTTGGTACCTTATGACCAGATATATAATGCTCATACAGATAAAACCAAACTCTTTTGTTTTGTTAATAATACATATTTTCATTACAAAGCTGTAACTGAAGAAGATAAAGTTACATGTAAATACACTTGCTTTCCAGGGCACTATATTTACATAACTCCAACAATCTTCCACTTGCCCTAAAGCAAGTTTGGCATATCCCTCTTTCCCATCCCTTCTAAGTGACCCTCAAAACTCTTTTGAGTCAATGTCTTTGTGAACGGATCAGCAAGGTTTTGCTCGGTGGGAATCTTTACCACATCCACTTCTCTACGTTGTATTATCTACCTTATAAGATGATACTTTCGCTCAATGTGTTTGGCAGCTTTGTGGTTCCGAGGTTCTTTAGAATTAACCACTGCCCCACTATTATCACAATAAAGTGTAATGGCCTTTTCCGCCACTGGAACTACCTCCAAATCATTTAGGAACTTCCGGAGCCAAACTGCTTCCTTTGCTGCTTCACAAGCAGCAACATACTCAGTCTCCATAGTCGAATCAGCAATACAAGATTGCTTGACACTCCTCCGAACTATGGCTCCACCTTCTAAAGTAAATATAGAACCAGAAGTTGATTTCCTTCAACATCATCGATTAGAAATCGAATCCGTATATCCCGCCGGAATAAGATTACTTCCAGAGTAAACAAGCATTAAGTTCTTCGTCCTACGAAGATACTTAAGTATACACTTAACCGCAATCCAATGTTCCATTCCTGGATTGGACTGAAATCGCTTACCGGTCCACATCAAGTAATGTATATCTAGTCTAGTGCACAGCATTGCATACATCAAACTATCAACTGCCGAAGCATATGGAATGTTACGCATGCGTTCAACATCCTCTTGGGTTTTAGGTGGTTGTTCCTTTGATAGTTTGATTCCATGTCTAGTAGGAGTAAAACCCCTCTTGGAATCTTGCATGGCGAACTTATTGAGCATATTCTCAATGTAGGTTAGTTAAGAAAAAGCTATCTTCTTGTTCTTTCGATCCCTTATAAGTTTGATCCCTTGAACATAGGTAGCCTCTCCCAAATCCTTCATTGAAAACTGTTCATTCAGCCATCCCTTAACCGCAGATAACATTCCCACATCATTCCCAATGAGCAGAATATCATCAACATACAGGATTAGGAAAGTAACCTTACCTTCTTGTATTCTTTTATAAACACAAGGCTCATCTAGGTTTTGTATAAACCCATAGGTTTTGATAGCCTTATCAAACCTAATGTTCCATGACCTAGATGCTTGCTTAAGTCCATAAATGGACCTTTGCAACTTGCAAACCTTATGCTCATTACCTAGCTCAATGAATCCTTCTGGTTGGGCCATATAAATGGTCTCCTCAAGATCTCCATTCAGAAATTCGGTCTTGACATCCATTTGCCATATTTCATAATTGAAATAGGCTGCTATGACCAAAAGAATCCTAATGGACTTAAGCATGGCAACCGGAGAAAAAGTCTCCTCGTAGTCTATACCCTCCTTTTGAGTATAGCCTTTAGCTACCAATCTAGCTTTAAAGGTCTCTACCTTTCCATCCGATCCCTTTTCCTTTGTAGATCCATTTACACCTATGGTTTTTAGACACGGTGGTAGATCTACAAGGACCCACTTCATTAGTATACATAGAATCTATTTCGATTCCATTGCCTTGAGCCATTTTCTGCATCAACATCATTAATAGCTTTGTGTATACGTAACAGGATCTGTTTCTTCTTGATGCGAGATGGCAATTAAGCCTTCTCCTAAACCCGAATACCTATCTGGTTGTCTCACAACCTCCCACTACGTCTAGGCACATCTTGATGTTCAGGTTGCACTTCGATTCAACTCTTGAATCCATTTCGACATCTTGTTACATCATATCCAAAACAACTCTTGGTTTGGATGAAATTGCTAACTCCTTTAGTACTACTTCACTTCTTCCTTTGTGATTTCTCACAAACTCTTCCTCTAAGAAGTTTGCATTTGTCGACACAAATACCTTCCTATCATGAGGACTGTAAAAATAGTACCCTCGAGTTCCCGTAGGATATCCTACAAATAAACATACCTCTGACCTTGGTTCCACCTTTGTGGATTCAGGCTTTAGAACATGGGCTGGACAGCCCCAAGTCCTCAAGTGCCTCACTGAAGGCACTCGGCCAGTCCACAACTCCCTAGGTGGTTTAGGCACCGATTTGGATGGAGCAAAGTTAAGAAGATATGTTGTCGTTTGTATGGCATATCCCCAGAACGATTCTGGAAGGCTAGCATAGGACATCATTGATCTTACCATTTCCAATAGAGTTCTATTTCTCCTCTCTCTACACCATTCTGTTGAGGTGTACGAGGAGTCGACAAATTGAAACAATTCCATTGTCAATTAAATATTGTTGGAACTCTCGGATAAATACTCACCACCTCGATCCGATCGAAGGCTTTTAACGGCTTGCCAAGTTGCTTCTCGACTTGACTTTGAATTCTTTGAACTTTTCAAAAGATTCACTCTTTTATGCATCAAATACAAATAACCATGTCTTGAGTAATCATCTATAAAAGTTATGAAATATTCATAACCTCCTCTAGCTTGTACATTCATGGGCCCACACACATCAAGATGTACCATGTCCAATGTGGATTCAAATCTGTTTCCTTTAGAAGGAAATGAGGCTTTTGTCATTTTCCTTCAATACAAGATTCACAGTGGGTAATGGATCACTATCCAAGCCCATAAGGATCCCATCCTTTACTAGCTTTGTCAAGTCTTTTCGATTGATATGACCCATCCTTAGATGCCACAGATACTTTGAATTAATGCTAGAGATATTGGATTGTCTTGGTTTTATCAATTACGTGGTGTTTAGTGAGCCTTTCATAGGTTCTATAAAAACAATCCCTGTTTAATTATCGCTTCACAAATAAAATCCTTATTCTCATATATTGAAACAACCTTTTCAAAATATAAGGAATAGCCAGATTTTATTAGACAAAAACAAAATCATGTTCCTTACAATCATTGGCATGTAATAAACATCTTCCAAATATAACCTATGACCACTAGGAAAGTCCAAGCTAACTACTCCCACCGATTTTGCTGAAACATAGGAACCATCTGCTATCTTAACTTGAAATCGGCCTTTAGGAAGTCTTTTCCTTTCTTGGAACCCCGCAAAGAATTACAAACATGGTTAGTGGCTCCTGAATCTAATATCCAAGAAGTAGATAAATCTGCCACATTTCTAGTTCCTAACAAACTTAGGAAGCCCATACCTTGTTTGCTTTTGAGGGACTCTAGGTAGATGGGCAGCTTTTTTTCGGTGGCCCATCTCATCACAAAGGAAACACTTTCCTTTGATGTTCTCTTTGGCCTTCTTTTCATGAGTTTGGCCTTGACCCTATTTGGGCCTTCTTTTCATTGGACCCTTCTTCTTTTCCTTGCCCTTATCCTTGGGCTTAGAAGAAGAAGCTACATTAACTTCGCCCATGAGCCTTAATATTCAATATTTCCTCCGTGCTCGGAGGGTATTCATCAACTCACTCAAGGTGTAATCCTTCTTTGTTGAGCTCGTAGTCCAACTTAAACTGCTGAAAAGAAGAGTTTAAGCTATTGATGATCATAATCATCTGCGTGTCGCATCCATATCCGCCTAAGCATCTCGGCCTCGGTGACCGCAGAGATTACCTTCATCATGTAATCCCGCACCGGTTCACCGGTTTCATGCGAGATTTTGAAAGGTTTGGATAGCTTTCATTTGTTGCACCTAGTCCTCACACCAAACATCTCATGTAGGCGATGGACCATTGCATTAGCAGTTTTCATATAAGCAATTTGCTTTTGCAACATGTCATTGATGAAGCGAAATATAACACTTAGTAGTCTTGTCGAAGATTCTCGCCAACGCTTCATGTTGTTGGACTTGCTCGAGTTGCATCTCCACTTAGAGGTGTAGGCTCATTTTCAGTTAACACCCATGAAATACGTTCATATTGAAGAACAATGTCAAGGTTACGTCTCCATTCATTAAACTTGTCTCAATTTTCCAATTTGTTATTAGTCAAGAGCAGGGTGAGTGGATTCATTTTGTGGTTGATTATGTCTGTAAATATAAATTATTAAAACATGAGCATACTAGTCAACAATTTATGGAACTTTGTATAAAATCATGATGCATGTATGCATGATGATAGATTTAACAAAACTTAAAAAATTAAAACATTATACGACGGTTATTTTTCTTATCTATAACAGACTAAGTGACGGTGGGCCATCTTATCTATTAAAAGAAAAACTGGGAACCCTCCACTTCAAAAACTACCAAGCATCTCATGCTCAATTTTTTAAGAAGCGTCTTAATTTGGTCCATACTTTTACCAACAGAGCTACGGTGGGCAGTTTATTGATAAAAAATGTTGAGTGTATAACCATTTGATTCATTCACTAAAGATACCTACAAACCATGCCTCGGTGGGAGGTCACATTTGTTATCATTAAGTGGACTTATCCTTAAGGAGACCCAAACAATGCAAGATTTAGGATCCATGCCCTCCGATGGGGAGTAACACTTCACCACATGCAAACGGGCCATCATTTGAAGACCGTGGACTCTCGCAGGAGCATCCTGTCGCACTCAATCTTTTTGGGCTTTAAGTTTTAAATACCATCTTGTCTAGATGCAATTTATTATCCATCCTATATTGTTTCATTATATATCTCATACATAATGAATGCATGGCAAAGCCCAATTTTCTAAATGACATGCAATCACATAATATCACATATTACAAGCATTCATTTCTCCATTCATCACATGAACTAATAAAGCCACTTTTGATTGTCCATCCTAGAAACATAAAATAATTACAAGCCTTTTAGGCCCAAAATATGCTTCTTCATCTTGGATCTTCCGCTTCGAACTCTTCGCTAACATGATCCGGCCCATTCGGTAAACAAAATGTAATGGCATTTATGAAATTAAAATTTTGTCATTTCGAAAAATAAAATTCCAGCACTAGATTTTTAGAAAACCAAATCTTTGTTTTGAGAAAAAATTCCCGCACTTGTTTTATTAAAACCGAAACTCATTTCATGAAAATTAAACACAGCACTTAGTATTTTAGCAAAACCGAAATTAGATTCTTTGAAACAAAAAAACAGCACTTGTTTTCCAATCATAACTGAAATGCTAGCTAGAGTACAAGGTCTAAGTGACACATGTCACTTTCTTAATGATTAAACTCTAACTTAGTTTCTTTTGAAACTAACTCCATTTAGTTCCCCTCTTTCCAATACAGCAATCATCTTTACAACCCAACTATCTCCAAATCTCCATTTAATTTATTTCTGGTTCCCTACTATAAATATATCTTTCTCAGTACTCCATAACTTCACCAACATATACAAATACAATAATTCCACCAAAATTCAAAATATCAAGATTTCACTAACCCATAAAATTTTCAATGTAATAACATTCAAAATTCTCGAAAATTCACCAATCCATCCAATTATACCCGAAATTATTCATGAATGCATGTACACGTATTTTCATGTGCAATAATCAAGTATAAGTATGTAGCAAGTTGTGCATGAACATGTAGAATACATTCCTAACTCTCATGAGTCACTCACATTTACCATCCTACCCTTCCCTCTAGTAATGGGATGTTACAGCCAGTCCATCCTAGGAAAATTAAATAATTACAAGCCTTTTAGGCCCAAAGTATTCTTCTTGGACTTGGATCTTCCGCTTCGAACTCTTCACAAACATGATCCGGCCCATTCGGTAAACAAAATGTAATGGCATATATGAAAATCAAATTTTGTCACTTAAAAAAATAAAATTCCAGCACCAGATTTTTAGAAAACCAAATCTTTGTTTTGACAAAAAAATCTAGCACTAGTTTTCATTAAAACCGAAGCTCATTTCATGAAAAAAAAACATAACTTAGTATTTTAGTAAAACCAAAATTTGATTCTTTGAAACAAAAATCCAGCACTTGTTTTTACAATAAAAACCGAAAAGTGATCCATTGAAACAAAATTCTAGCAACTATGTTTTCACAAAACTTATGCCAATACATAAAAGGATACACCGAAAATTTTACCTTTCCATTTCTTCAATCCATGGCTGCTCCATCTTCATCATTACATTAATTATTACATTACAAAATCAAAGAAAATAGAAAAAACAAACCAAGGAGGAAACATGGTAATGATAGACCACCCTCCTTGTTACAACCAATGAAGAAATCTTACAAGGTAAATTTAACTTCTATGGACAACCAAAAGAGAAAACATACACCATGTATATTTCTATCACATAAAAATATGCAACATACATAAAAATATTTCCAACCTATGCATCCAATATATAGGAACCGAAATCATGCATTAGAAACAGGCTCTGATACCAATTGTTGGATCGGAAAAAGAAAACATGCTTTGTTTGGAAAAACGGTAGATTTCAAAACTTTTAAGAAATCATTACTTGCAGCGGAAGCAACAAGTCCAAATCAACATGCCAATCCATACATGATATGGTATAAGGATAATAAAATATAAACAAGATCAAGAGTATTACCGACTCCATCGCGACAGCTTTAAATCCTCGCTGCACTATCCTCTCCTTCTTCGTGTATCCAAATCCTTTTCCTTTAGCAATCTACTTTCTCCTTGTTGTAGTATCCTCAACCAATTAGATTTACCACCTGTTCTTCAAGGACAATTAGGTTAACAAAATCCTTTGGTGGGAAAGGAGAAAAAATGTTTGGAGGAGATTTTCTTAGAAGAAGAAGAAGAAGAAGCAAAATTGAAACTCTTTCAATTGGTATTTTCGATTCTCTCTTTCATGAAAGGAGAGAAGGTGTAAAGAACATGCAAGAACTCTTTCTTGCCTACTAATTTCGTATATGTATGGATGGAACGAGAGAGAGGCATCAAATGCATCACTTCTTTCATTAATTACTCATAAAATAGCCAATAAATGAGATTATCTTCATTTATCTTTATGATGGCTATTTGAAAAGACCATAACCTAAAATTCAATACCCAATTTCAGTTTTTCCAAGAAGAAAGAAGGAAGATGGTCCACCTAATGTACATCTTTCATCTTTAATCTAATGAATGCAAATAGGTGGGAGGTCACATTTGCTATCATTAAGTGGACTTATCCTTAAGGAAACCCAAACCATGCAAGATCTAGGATCCATGCCCTCCGATGGGGAGTAACACTTCACCACATGCAAACGGGCCATCATTTGGAGACCGTGGACTCTCACAGGAGCATCCTCTCCCACTCAATCTTTTTGGGCTTTAAGTTTTAAATACCATCTTGTCTAGATGCAATTTATTATCCATCCTATATTGTTTCATTATATATCTCATACATAATGAATGCATGGCAAGGCCTAGGGTTGGCAATTTTCTAAATGACATGCAATCATATAATATCACATATTACAAGCATTCATTTCTCCATTCATCACATGAACTAATAAAGCCACTTTTGATTGTCCATCCTAGAAACATAAAATAATTACAAGCCTTTTAGGCCCAAAATATGCTTCTTCATCTTGGATCTTCCGCTTGAACTCTTCGCTAACATGATCCGCCCATTCGGTAAACAAAATGTAATGGCATTTATGAAATTAGAAATTTGTCATTTTGAAAATAAAATTCCAGCACTAGATTTTAGAAAACCAAATCTTTGTTTTGAGAAAAATTCCAGCACTTGTTTTATTAAAACCAAACTCATTTCATGAAAATTAAACACAGCACTTAGTATTTTAGCAAAACCGAAATTGGATTCTTTGAAACAAAAAATTCCAGCAACTTAGTTTTCACAAAACTTATGCCAAAACACAAAAGGATACACCGAAAATTTTACCTTTCCATTTCTTCAATCCATGGCTGCTCCTTCTTCATCATTACATCAATCTGTACATTACAAAATCAAATAAAATAGAAAAAAGAAACCAATGAGGAAACATGGTGATGATAGACCACCCTCCTTGTTACAACCAAATGAAGAAATCTTACAAGATAAAATTTAACTTCTATGGACAACCAAAAGAGCAACATACACCATATATATTTCTATCACATAAAATATGCAGTATACATAAAAAGATTGCCAACCCATGCATCCACCATATAGGAACCGAAATCATGCATGAAAAATCGGCTCTGATACCAATTGTTGGATCGGAAAAAGAAAGCATGCTTAGTTTGGAGAAACGATAGATTTCAAAACTTTTTAAGAAATCATCTTGCAGCGGAAGCAATATATCCAAATCAATATGCTAATCCATACATGATATGGTATAAGGATAATAAAACCAAGAACAAGATAAAAGGAATTACCGACTCCTTCGCTACAGCTTTAAATCCTCGCTGCGCTATTCTCTCCTACTTGTATCCAAATCCTTTGCCTTTGAGTCTTTTCGTTTAGCAATCTATCTTCTTCCTTGTAGTAGTATCCTCTACCAATTAGATTTACCACTTGTTCTTCAAGGACAACTAGGTTAACAAAATCCTTTGGTGGGAAAGGAGAAGAAATATTTGGAGGAGATTTTCTTAGAAGAAGAAGAACCAAATTGAAACTCTTTCAATTCTTTCACTTAGGAATTTCGGTTCTCTCTTGCATGAAAAGAGAGAGTGTCTAAAAAACATGCAAGAACCCTTTCTTACCTCTCAATTTCGAAATATGCATCAATGGAAAGAGTGAGAGGCATCCAATGCATCACTTCTTACATTAATCACTCATCAAATAGCCAATAAATGAGACTTACTTCATTTATCTTTAAAATGGCTATTTGAAAAGATCATAACCTATAATTGAATACCCATTTCGATTTTGGCAAGAAGAAAGAAGGAAGATGGTCCATCTAATGCACATCTTTCATCTTTAATCTAATGAATGCAAATAAGTTACATGCCAACATTAAAAGCCAACCATTAAACCATTTAATGGTAAGTTCATAACTCCATTTAATAATGATGAACCATAATAAAGACCATCTTTATTTATTATTTTAATGTCAAATGTGTGGTTACACATCTAACCTAACACAATTTCGAAATTGCTTCTTCTCCATTTTAAAAAAATTGTTTTAATATAATTAATCTAATCAATTACATTAAACCAAAACAAGCCCATTTCTAAATGAACATATGGGCTTCCAATTAACCATTAATTAGTATAAGTCCATCATTCAATTATGGACTTCTAAAGCCTCCAAACTATTTCTTACTTAGCTTGATAACCTTCCTTAAAGCCAAGTGGGGAATCTTATTGGACTTTGATAATTCAAGCTCCAATAAGCCCAGAAATAATTCAATCTCATTGGAATTAATTCTAGCTTATTAACTAAATGTCATTCCACTAAAGACAATTAGTTGAACTCTTGAATTATTAAATATTATGAGAATATGTCCAATTGCAAACCCTATTTAGAACCTTATTATAGCCATCCGCACAACAAAGGGTAAAATTACCGTTTTGCCCTTATGTTGGTTTTTCCTATAGATCTCTCATTTTACTTTATATGGTGATTAACACATAAGATCTCATCTTAGTGTTAAGACTTGATGGGTAGCTAGTCCATCAAACTATCGCGCCATTTAATCACCAAATCTCCTTAAAACATCTAGAAGAGATGATAACACTATAAACTCTTTATTTGAGTGAATGTTCCCTGATACATGTTTCAATTAATAATTCCAACATGCAGACACTGAATTAATACCCTGTAAAAATCCATTCCGATCATATCAAGAATTATAATGAAACACATATGAGTTCACCACTCATCAAGATTGTGGTTCATAATAAGCGAATGCTTAAGTTGTATGTTTTAAGATTAAAGTAACGCCCACTTTATTCTTGAAAACATACTTGATTCAATTCATTTAATAGTGCCATTATCGATAGTCTACTACTATCATGATATGAAACTCATCATTCCTTTAAGTAAACTCCTTTACTTATATGGAGATAAATCGCAACACTACAGATCTAAACCATAATCAAACGACCAACTTGATTATTCAACTGTGAATCAATTAATTGATTCTAATAATATACATGTTTCCCATACATCTCTATGTATATGTATATTACTTACAAATGAATCTTAGTACCTTATGACCAGATATATAATGCTCATATAGATAAAACCAAACTCTTTTGTTTTATTAATAATAAATATTTTCATTACAAAACTGTAACTGAAGAAGATAAAGTTACATGTAAATACACTTGCTTTCCAGGGCACTATATTTACATAACTCCAACAATCATCAATGCATTTCTTTTTATAACCTCTCATATCCATGGCTTTTTTTACAAAAAAATCCTTTCTAAGATTTTATGGGGTATCCTTTTCCATTTTTCCATCATCCACTTTCCACCTTTATGTACCACAAATGGGAAATTCTTTAATATCTTTACTATCATTCCAAAATATAGCACAATCATACTTATAATTATGTATAGATATATATCGTAATCCAAGGCCCCTTAACAATTTATTTTCTTAGTAAGATTTTGGTAATTTGTGTCCAGTAGGTAATGCATAATTCAACAAGTAAATTAATATGCCAAATGATTTCTTACTCCATTTATTATATACCTTCAAATGCAACAACTTAAAAACAAAAGATAGTTGTGAGAAATTTGAGAACCCTGGGTATAATTATTCTTTAGCAACATTTAATAACTTCTCAAAATTATCTTCTGTAATTCTACCAAATATATTAAGCAAACCAATATCATTCATAGTCTCTATATAATTTCCCAAATCCTCTAACATCTCTATAATCTTAACATAACCATTTTCATTAATATCATTATCCTTATCATTATTGTTGTTACCACCATCATCACATGTATCAACACTTGTAGCGTTACTTGTTTTAGAATGTTCTCTATGATAAATCCATGAAGTATAGAATTTATCTATGCCTTATATTAGCAAGTGATTATATGCCACATCTTGACTTTGAATGTTTAAATTTAAGCAATCTTTTCATGGACAACAAATGTCACATTCTAAACCCATTTGATCTTTTACAAATTTCATGAAACTCTTCACTCCTTTTAAATATTAAGTGGACCATTTTTTATGAGATATCCAATTTTTTTCCATGTAGCTATACAATTAAAAGCAAAATATTAAATTACCAAAAGTAATTTAAGTTGTAAATAACATAACGATAAATCAATTTAAGTTGACATACTAAGTTTAAATTCTACCAAAGAAGGAAATTGAGCATGCTAAGAATAGCAAGCATGAACCTAACTCAATAGCTACATATAAAAGTAGTGATTAAATATACCTCTTAATTTTGTAAGATTTGATTCAATGTGTACTTTTGTTATTATGAGCTTCAACACCTCATTTTCAACTACATTTGAAAATAAAGTATTGATATCATCATTCTTTATAAGCATATCAAAGAACACCAAGATTTTTCACAACACCATGATCAAATAATGAATGACATACCCTATACAATATTTGATTCTTTGATTCACAATGTTATAATCAAGTAAAAGAATATAACTTTGATTGTCATACAATATCTTTCATTAAAATATTTGAATGCTCTTTTCACATCGATATGCGTTTACGATTATTAATGGACATCAATAAGTCACTATAACTAGTTAAAGTTAAGATTATAACGTACTCACATAAGAAAAAAAAGTTTCTATTAAACACATAATCAATACTTTTATACATTTTGTGTTCTAAACACAAGTCACAACCTATATAAATACACTACCAAATTATACAACACATACCATATAACTTCTTTAAGGCTTATATCATAAAATTTAATACAAAAATTTTTATTAATCAAGGTAAAGTTCATTACTTCTCTTTGTGGTTGTAATTAGTCCACGCAATATTTCTTAACATGGGTATAAAAACAATACATGGATCGATAATAAATTTGCAAAACTTAAGCTATTTACTCCTCGAGGTACATTCAAAGTTGAACCAAACAAATTATCCTTTTGAGTTCGCCTAATGTTGTTTTCCCATTATTGATTATTTTTCTATCATTAACCGTTTAGTAGCTTATAAGGTGTTCCACGCACAATGGGAAAAGAAAATATGGCAACTTAACTAATTGGCTTTTACTGAATTCCATTTTGCGATTGCAAAGTTCTTCATTATTAAATGGTCTTACCTATTGCAAATGACCTTAAGCTTAGGACAAGAAGTATGTGGGTGGTAATAGGGAGTTTCTGGTCATAAGCTGCATCACTACAAGTCATCTTCTTCACCTTTAGTTTTACTTTTGGATTCATTTTTCATAATTATGGGTACATATACCCAGTCTAATGGTTTCCTAACTTGTATATATCAAAAAACACTACAAAAAATTGACCTTTGGCTACACAAAAAAAAATCATAGCTAAAGGCACAAAAATCGTCAGTAATAGTAATTAGTGATGATCTCGTTTTGTCACCCAAAACATCGCCAAATTCCTGTAGCTAAAAGTTATAGGCGACATTTTATGATATCATTAATTGTTTTTGGCTATGCTTTATTTTCGTAACAAAAAACTATTAGCGATGATTTAGGGAATCATGGCCAATAAGTTTGGCTACACTTATTTTTCGTAGCTAAAAACTTTTAGCTCATTTACAAAAAAAAGTAGGCAAATATTTTAAACTATGTTTATGAAAATGTAGCCAATTATTTTTAGCTACTTTTTGTAAAATGTGGTCAAATTTTTTAGCTATATTTTAACCAAATGTTATACCGTTTTAGAATAAATTATTTGTTACCTTTTAATCTATATAATTTTATATAATGTATCGATATATTTTATTGTTAATTTATTATAATTGATAATTTGAAGCATTCTATGTAAAAATATATATCATTAAATTTCTTCATATAAAAGATATTAATTTTAACTTCAACAATTCTTATATACAAAATAATAAATACAAAAACTAGTTTACAAATTACAAAGGTTAAGATTACAAAAAAATTAGAACACGTTGATGAACCTATAATAATCCAAAAGGCTTAGTTAAAATATTGTGATTATTGAAATATATACTGTAGAAATAAAGCAAACGTTACATAACTTTACCAGTCACGACATAATCACTCAATCGTTGCATCTTCTCTAATTCTGTAATCTGAGAAAAAGTATTAAATTTAAATTACAATACAAACAAGAAATAAAATAAAAATGTCTAAGAGATTTAATTAATACCATTCACTTTCATCTTCACTGCTATTTTAATCCAAGCCAATTATTTTTCTGAGGTACTTATCATACTTGGCTAACTTTTTTCGAGTATGTTGTAATTCAACCTTAAGTGTCTTGTTTTTCTCTTGAAGTTGTTGAATAACAATTTTATTTGATGAGGTTGAAACATTTACCTTAGGGACAAAGCCAAGACCTTTAACATAGTCAGAAGGTGTACAAAGTAAAGTATTACAAATGTCTTCTATATTGACTCCATTCCCCTCAAACATTAATTTCTCTAATAACTCTTGCAACTTATTCTAAAATTTAAAAAAACAAAATTAATATTCAATAGGTTTATTACTTACGACAAAATTAATAAATGAACTAAAATATTAAACAAAATTTAATACTTACACAATTATTTTCTACTTCTTCTGACATCCACCCTTTACCTTTCGTATAATGAGTGACTTTGTATAGTGTGATATTATCACCGTCTTGTCCATGTACTTCCTTCTCACTTTATTTTATAAAAGAAAAATATGAGGTACAATAACTAATATAATGTTTATTGATATTTATAACTTGTAAACAAAGATCTTACATATTCATTTTGGACAAAAACAAATGATTTGGACCCTTGATTGTGAGGTATTTTCATTTCTCTGCTATTGGCTTTTTGTTGGACTTCATTTTTGGAGCCCAACAATCGCTCTGATACCAAATAATGCTGGACCCCTTTTTGAAGCCCAACATTCGGAGTCAAAAGACGTGATCTTCATTTACCCATATTTTTGGAGTCCAACTCTCTCTCTCTGAAACCATAAGATGTTGGGCCCCATTTTTGAAACCCAACTATAGTTCCGGAGTCGAAAAACATGAGCGGGTTTTCTTGTAGGGTTATTTCAATGAGCCCTCACTTTACCATCATCTCACCAAGATGGCTTGCCCACAACATCCTATCACCGATATCACAATTTAACTTCTTCAAGCCAAGTGTATCTCTATGCCTCCAGTTTATTTTGAAACAAAAACCTTCTCATTCGGAGCTTCAAAACTCAAGATATGCTTAAAAATCCCAAGTGTGTTCATAACCTAGTTATGCCTCTTCGATCAATCCCTCATTTTTCCTTCCATCAATCTCTTTCGAATTGACCCCACAAGCTACAATGTTGGACCCCAATTTGTAAGTAGAATTTGGAATATTCATTGAAATTAAATGAGTGGTTTTATGTAAGCATTGTGAAATAAAAGTATTTGTGCTTTGAAGAAATTCATGAGAAAAAGAATTATTGGATTTTGATTATTTTGATTTTTGTGGAGATTGTATAGTTTATGAACGTTCAAGTGGATGAGTTGATTGAAATAAAGTTGAATAGCAAGAATTAAAAAGAAAAAGTGTGAAAATTTGAAGAATTTAGAAAGTTTGACTTTTGGGGATGAATAGTGATAAAAGTTTGACTTGAGAGTTGACTTTTTGATTTAGGCATAATTTGATAAAATGATCTACATGAAACTTGTAGATTATGTTAAGAGCTTTCTGTCGCTATAAAGTTTGCAAGTTTTTGATATCGGGAGTGAAAGTTATGAGCAGTCAAAGTTTAGTATAAATTTGACTTTGTTTGAAAAATGTTATGGGTTGACCTAGAATATGACAGAAACTTTGACTGAGAAATTGACCTAATTAATGGTTGATTTTGCTTTTGAGTTCTTCATGAAAGATTTAGATAATGTTCTTATCTTTATTTTGATATAGAGTATGCAATTTTTCGATCAAGGAATAATAAGTTATGATTTTTACAAGTTTCTGTTATGGTTTTAGCATGAATATTAGAGGACAGAATCTTTGACTGAAAAATTGATTCCCTTAAAGGCCAAATTGATTTTTTCTGTCCTTCATGAAAGTTGTAGGTGACTTTCCGAGCTTCACATTAATATAAAATATGACATGTTTGGACTTCGGAGTTGAAAGATATGAATTTTAGAAGTTATGTGATTATTAGGGTTTTATTAAATTTGGACAAAATTTTTGATGAGATATTTGATCACATTAGAGGCTGAAATTATTTTCGAGTTCTGCATGGAAGTTGAAGAGCTTCCTTTGAGCTTTCTATAGAGACCAAATTTGTCGCATTTGGAGTTAGAAATTTTGGAAGATTTGGATTTTTATATATAGTTTTTTAAAAAAATTTGAAACTGATTTAGGCGGGCCTCGCGATCCCGAGGCCTCGCAATCGTGAGCGCCTCGCGATCGTGAGCGCCTCGCTTGGAGGTGCCCTTCCCGACGCCTGTGCGTCGCGAAGGCAAGCCGGTCGCAGGGGCGACCAACTCGCCCTGCGGCCTTGCTCGCCCTTGCTGTGATGCGACTCCGTTTCTGCTGTGGATTGCTTCCTCCCACACGAAACGACACCGTTTTGCTGCTCCTTCTGATTTTGTTTGTTTTTCCTCTCATTCGACCTTTGCTCACTCTTTCGCTCATATCTTTTCCATCCGACATCCGATTGACTTGATTCTCGAAACGTTGGATTCCTAAGACAATTAATTTCATTTTATGGAAAATTTGTGAATTTTATGAGATTAAATTAAGGATGGTTAATTTAATCAAAGTAAGTTGGACCATTTTCTGAACATGGTTTGGTATTTTGAGAAATTCTCAATCTGTGGTGATCTGATTGAGCTGATTCTTAAGGCAAAATAAAATTAAGACATGGGGCTACAAATCATATGAAGAAATGAAATTTCAATTAAACCCCTAAGACTTTCAATTTCTGAATTGAAGTTTGGATTAGTGTGCAATTTTTCGATTAGGAACATCTGAAAGTATTTCGAGCATAACGTTTGCTCTGGTAATCGAAATGATGTGATTCTTGTTTTGGATTAACTAGAGCAATAGTTCTACAATTGTTATGAAGACATCGAGTTTCAATTTTGGCTTTAAGAATGTCAATTTCTGGATGGAAATAACGTGCTGGAAAATGTTTTAGCTTAAGACATATCTGAAATGTTTTGAGCATAACGTTTGATGTGGTGCTCCAAATTGGATGATTCTTGTGGCATTATGAAATTAAGACATAGAGGAACAATTCTCTAGAAAAAAGTTTTGATAAATTCCTTCAAATTGATAGTGCGAATCATATCCGAAAGTAAGCAAGAAAGAATTAAGATTTTAGGCTTTGAATGGAGGGGCAAAATGGTCATTAGCCATTCATTAATGACATGGCACTACATAAAGCTCATGGTTGTGGTTTAATGCAATGGAAAGGCACAAAATTGGCTTGAAAGAATAACAAAACAAGAGAAATAAAAGAAGCATGAAGAGAGAAGCTTTCGGTGGTGTTTGGAGGAAGAAGAAAGAAGATCTTAGAGCTTTAATTTTTCTTGAGTTTTAAAGGGGATTTGATGCTTCCATGAAGGACAAAGATGGAAGATGGTGATAGCTCTCTTATGGGACAAAAAATTTCGAAATTGGAGGAGAAATGAGGTAAGAGAAAATTTTAGGTTTTGAGTTTTCTTGAAATTTTGGTTTAGAATCATGGAAAATGATATGGGTTTGTTTATTATGAAGTGAATTTTAGTGATTGCTAAGTATTATGGGTTTAATTTTAGTTGGAAATTAATTGGGGTTTATGCGCAATTTGAAAATTTGGGGGTTTTGAAAATTGATGATTTAGATAGCTTGATTTTATATGGAATTGGTGTTTTCTAAGTCCAATTTGAGTAATTAAGTGATTTATGATATTGAATTTGGGTGAATTGGTTTAGGTCAATTTTGGAATTTGGGAATTTTTGAAATTGTTGATTTAGATAGCTTGGAAATATGAGAGATTTGAGTTTTCCAAGCTCAATTTGAGTAGTTATGCCTTTTATGATGTTGAATTTGGGTAATTTTGGTTTAGCAAAATTTTCATGTAGAAGAAAGAAGGAGGCTTTGGAGCAATTGAGGCACAAAGCAAGTTGTTAGCATGGATATGAGGTGGGTAATGTATTTATATTTTGAATTATAAGTCATTTATTGATTTTTGAAAATTCAAGAAAGTGAAAGAAAAGATCTTCGAATTTTAATCGTTTCCGAATGATTTGTGAAAAATTATTACAAGCTTAAATTCATTGTTTTAAATGATATGATAAATCGATAGAAATTTCTGGAAATTCATTTGTTATGAATGCATTCATAAATTATGCAAATTATTGAAATAATTGATTGATTGAATTGATTGAATTGTATGAATTATGTGAAATCGTGAATGTGAATGTGTCTAGTGTGACACGCATGAAAATTTAGTTTCGAAATATGCCTTCGGGCATTCCGTTTTCAGGTGTGAATTATGTGATAAGTGGGCTTGATTAGGTCCTTTAAGTGAGTCAATGCACTGACTCTTTTTAAAAATTAAAGCCTTCTCCCGTCTGCCCGCTAGTGGCACTGGAGTTTCGATTTCAGACTCCCTTCACGGCTACACTGGACCGCTATGCGGGAAAGTGTAGTACGTTCTGTTTACGGCTGCACAGGACCGCTTTGCGGGAATGTGCAGTACGTTCCATTTTTGGACCAACCCAAACCGTTTGATTTGTTTTATGTGCTTGATTTGTGATTTGTGATTTATGTGATTTGCATTCATGTTGTTTTTAAAATTGCCTATGAATTATGATTTATGAAAAATTGGAGAAAATTAAGAAATGAAAAAGTGAATTTTCGACCTTGAAATTATAGAATTTATTATGAAAAGTTTGGATTAAAATTAAAAAGATTTGAGGAAAATGTTTGAAAAGTTGCAAGGTTTGAAAAATAAGCCTTTTGGCAAAAGTTATAAAAAATGATTTTCGCTTATTTTTCAATTTATAAATATATTATCCACGAGCTATATCAGCTCACTCCCCCTTTCATCCCCATCTCCAGGTTTTCGAGCAGGAGATCGGATGGAAGAAAGTCAAGACTTATGTCCGATTTCATTTATTTTGTGTTTTATGTATTTGGGATTATTGGTATGAGTATATGGCTTGAGTTGCCATAATGTGTTGTAAGTGTTTCTTTTGATGTATGAGAGGATGAAATTGTGTATGATTGAATTTATGTATGATTATGAAATTGGATGATGTAAGTAAATTATGGATTTATATGTTGAGTTGAGGTTCAAAGTTTGTGTATGATGATGGGTTATGGTTATATATGAGAATGATTGAAGTGTTTAGAACTAAGATTGCGTTTGTTTCTGCTGAGATCCGGGGTCCGGTGGATTTGATGATTGCATGATTGATTGGGATATGTTTTAGAAGTGTATTTTGAACACTTTGCAGGTTTGGGTTAGTAAGAATGCAGCAGTTATGCTGCCGAATTTTTGTAAACTGATTGAGTAAAGAAATAATATTGTGATTAATTAGATTCTTCTGATTTGTGATTGACGGATAGAAACTTTGTATGAGATTGAAAAAGACATTTGGGATTTGTATGGATATATAAGAATATGATCAAGTATTAAGTTTGTATGAGGATAAATTTCCAAGATAAGGGAAATTGTATGATTTGCATGAGTTTGAGAAAAAAAAAAGGTTATAGGAAATGAATTGTATTTGATTTGCATTAGGTTGAATAAAGACGAATATAAGAAAAAGAAAAAAATTTATACCGGATTTTGGGATAGAATGTCTTAAGATTTCCAACGCGGTAAGTGTATGTGCCCGGATGTCGGGACTCGTTTGAGTTCGATTAAGCAATTTGTTCGTATTCGATTCTCCTTCGTATTCAATTCGCATTCCGTTCCTTCGTTGTGATCCGCTTTGTATGTTTGTTTCGCATTTTGTTATTCGATTCGCTTTCAGATTTGCTTTATCCGCTTGGATTTCCCTTTCGATATTCATTTTTGATTTCACCTTATATTCCGTTCCTTCGACCATTTCGTCTCGCTTTTTCGGATCGGGTCCCAACATACAAACTTCATTGAGAAATAGGAAAATGTGTCAGGAATCGATCGCTTCAAAAATCACTTAATTTGGAGGTCGAGTTATGAAGTTATGGCCAAAAGAATCAACCATACTCATAACCTCAATCGCATTGTACCTATCTTGGGACAATTGGCATAACTTTCACTATCTTTGAATGATTTCGAAGAGGACTTCCAGATTTACAACTTTCATGAAGACCTCGAAGGCAAAGTTCTATCGTCTAGAGGGTCAAAAATGGGACCAAACAATAGGATCAAATGAACAATGCACTAGAAGATATGATGTCATCACTAGACGATGTGATGTCACCAGACAATACGTCATCACTAGACGATACATCCTCACTAGATAAAGCGTCCTCACCAGACGATCTGTCCTAACAAGATGAAACATCCTCGCCAGATGAAGTGAACTCACCAGATGAAGCGCCGTCGTAAAATGAATCATCCTCACCAGACGATATGTCCTCACAAGACGAAACATCCTCACAAGATGATACGTCCTCATAAAATAATGCGTCTTCACAAGACGAAGTGTCCTCACAAGACGAAGCGTCTTCACAAGACGATTCGTCCATACGTCATCACCAAACGATACGTCTTCACCAAACGATACGTTTTATACTCCTAAGTTTCTCCATTTATAAAGACCATAACTTTTGGTTCCGATATCCAAAAATTTCATACTTTATACCATTGGAAAGCTAGAAAGATAAGCTACAGCTTTCCAAAAGACAACTTTGACTAATTTAGCCTAAATTAGTCCAATTTTTTCCCTAAAATCGGTACACAATTTATACACATATGAAAGACTTAGATTTTGAAATGTACAAACACAAAGAAACATGCACATATGCCTGGGAAACTTTTTAGTGCTAAACTCATTTGCCAAATTAACAGAAGCCAATACATAACTTTAATTACATAATAACATTATAAACAAGGGCTTAACACAAATTACAACGTATGGAGGATGCTCTGTTGGACCTCAAACTTTGAGTGAAAATTAGAAATATGAAAATGAAAGTAAATGAGTGTTTTTGCATATAATTTGTGTTATAGATGATTTTGATATTGGAATGTGAATTATGCATGGTTGATGAGTTGAGAAACCTTAAGCATGAACCATGGTTATATATGTAAGGTATTAGGAAAAAGCAAGAGAGGAACTTGGTGAATGACAAGATACTATTGAATGTAAGAAATCATATAAATTGAGGTTAAGTATTGGATAAATTCCAATGGCATATTTGAATTGTTTGAATGAGGTTGTAATAGAAGAAGTGAAGTTGGGATAAATGTTAAGTTTTGCATGAGGATAAAAACGTGTATGCTGATTCGAGGAAAATTTTGGAATAATTGAAATAGAATTGGCCAAAGTTGCCTTCTTCGAAGTTGTAGCTTGTTCTTTTATCTTTCCAACGATACCAAGTATGCAAGTTTTCGAGATTGGAGTTAAGAGTTATGATTGGTACAAGTTATGATGTTGCATAAGATTTGTGTTTGTGATAGCTTTGATGTATGTTTGAAATTTGAGGTTTTGATGAACCAATTAAGTTGAGATTTGAGAAGTTGTGAATTGAATTTGTTGTCTGGATTGTTATGAAGTGTTTAGGCATTTGAATAAGTGAATTAGTGAAGATTATAGGTGTATATGATGTTAGATTGGATATAGGAAGCTTTGGAAATGGTTTGGAGGGGTTTTGGGAAGCATGTCCGTTAAACAGACTTCTAGGTCAAAAGGACCCCTTGTTTTGCTCATGACTATTAGACGGATATGGATGTCCGTTTAACGGACTTTCTCGGACGAAATGGTGCTTCCAAGGCCGTGAATGTCTGTTAAACGGACATTCATGGGTCAGCTTATGCAAATCGTGATTTTTGACACTTCTAGAGGCCGAATTTGATTTTGTGGTCTTGATAAAAGTTGTAGATCTAGACGTCTAATTTCTAATGGTCCAAGAACAAAATCAATCTGACATCTAGATTAAAAGTTATGACAATTTCTCCAAGAGAGGTACAAAATGATTATGGACAGAAACATGTTGAATTCTTTTGTCCATAACTTCCCCATACGACCTCTAATTGAAGTGATTCTTGAAGCGATAGATTCCTAAGAGATATATCTATCTTGAAATGAAAATTTGTATCATTTTTAGTTAAATCGAGAGAGTTTGCACTCCCATCTTATGATAATCAAAACGATTTGTTCCTTCTGATTTTGCTACGTTCCTTTCTCATCCGACCTTGTCCAATCTTTGGTTTATATCTTTTCCGTCCGACATCCGATTGACTTGGTTTTCAAAGCTTTAGATTCCTATGACATCCCTCTATTTGTCCATGGATAATTATGAATTTTATAGATTTAATTGAGGAATATTGATTGAATCAAAGTGAGTTAGATAAATTTCTGAACATGGTTCAGTCTTTTACGAAATTCGGGATCTGTGGAGATCCAATTGAATTGATTTTTTAGGCAAATAAAATTGAGACAAGGGGATACAAATCATATGAAGGAATTAAATTTCAATTTAGCCCCTAAGACTTTCAATTTCTGAATTGAAGTTCGGATTAGTTTTCAGTTTTGGATTAGGAACATCTAAAAGTATTTTGGACATAACTTTTTCTCTAGTTATCCAAATGAGGTGATTCTTGATTTGGATTAAAATAGAGAAATAGGGCTACAATTTCTAGGAAGAAATTGAGTTTCAATTTAGTCTTTAAGAATGTCAATATTTGGATGGAAATAAAGTTCTGGGAAATGTTTTAGCAAAATGATAGTCCGAAATGTTTGGACTATAACTTTTGATGTAGTACACCAAATTAAATGATTTTGGTGGAATTATGAAATTAATACAATGAGGAACAATTCTCTAGAAGGAAGTTTTGATAAATTCCTTCAATTTGATGGTGAAAAAAATGTCCTAAAGTAAGCATAAATTGAAATAAAGTTCAGGGGCAGTTTTGGAAGTTTACTTAAAGGGTTGAGTTTTAAGGCTTATGTGGAGGGACAAATTGGTCATTTGACATTCATTTAATGACATGGCACTATAAAAGGAAATGAAATGAAAGAAGAAGAGACAAATGAGAGTTGTCGTGGAGAGGAAGGAGAAGGAAGAAAGAAGAGCTAGGGTTTGATGTTTCAAGGTCTTCAAGAGTGATTTTCAAGTGGTTCAAGAAGGGAAAAACGTGGAGGATGAAGAGAGCTTCCTTTCAAGCTTAGAAATGTCGAAAATAGGGAAAGAAAAAGGTAAGAGATATTATTACCTTGTTAAATTTTGATGAGATCTTGGTTTATTTGGCTTAAGATTGGTATGGGTTTGAGGATTTCCAGGTCAGTTTTGGAGAATACATAGTTTAATTGGATCAATTTTGGATGTTTATGATTTAGGGTTTTGTCTTGGATAAGGAAAAACTAAAGAAAGGATTAGAGAAATTGAAGCTCTAATCAAGCTCCAAGCATGGATATGAGGTGGGTAATGTGTTTATATTTTGAATTATAAGCTCACTATACGTTTTGGAAAAATCAAGAAAGTAAACATGTTTATACGCTATTGTTTTTCAAATGTTGAATCAATTGATTTTGGGATGATTTATGAATTGTTGTATTCATTGTTTTCCAAATGATTTAAGAAATTTCTACACTTTTTTCGGATAATTTTCATAAAGGATTTGAATTGTTTATTCAATGGATTTTGAATGATTTGATAAAGTTGAAATACTCGTTTGAGTTTAGTATGTTTACTTGATTGAAGATTTAATATGTGAACTAGTGTGACATGATGGTTGAATGTTTTTGAAATGTTATAAAGTGTGCATTCTTTGTTTGGGAAAATTGAGAATTGTTATGTGAGTTTTGGTTGTTGAATTGTGTGAATTGTGAAATGATGCTAGAAATGCACATGTTATATGTCATGCTCATGAAATCAAGTTTTCAAGAATGTGTCATTTGGGCAAAATGTTTTCAGTGCATAAATTACATGTTATATGGGTTTGTGATAGTCCCTCAAGAACCGTCACGTGCACGTTGACCCAAGAATAGGCTTCTCCCCCCTGCCCGCTAGTGGCACGGAGCTCCTTCAAGGACTCCCTCAAGTTTACGGCTACACAGGACCATTATATTGGAATGTGTAATGCGTCATAAATATTGACCTACCCAAACCATTATGATGTGTTTATGTGTTTTCATGCATTGATAAGTTTGATGATTGTTTGAATTGAGTGAAATGAGAATTTGCTTGACAAGTTGACAATTTTGAGAAATGAATTTGTTATAAATTTTCAATGAGGTTTTGCTATAATCGTGAAAGTTTCAAATGGTTTTTGCTTATTGCCGAATATAAACATATTATCCACGAGCTATAGCTCACCCCCCCTTTCATCCCCATCTCTAGGTTTTGAGCAGGAGATTGGATGAAAGAAAGTCAAGCTATCTATCCAATTGTGTATATTTTGTATTTTGTATTTTTAGATTTTGGTATTTGGTTAGTAAATGGCTTGAAAAACCATTAAGGATTTGTAAGTAAATAAATTATGATATGTATTGAATTGATTTATGAATGTGTTTTGGATATGTATGATTATGGAGGAATATGTATGAATATGGAATATGAATTGTGACGATATATAAATATGATTGGTTTGAGTTTTGGATTGAATTATGGATTTGGATATTGAATTAAGATATGAATGGGATTTGTGTATGATTTGAGATATGAATGTGATTTACATATGAATATGGATGTGTTTGAATAAGATTGCTTGTGATTTGGTTTTCGGACTGGAGATTCGATGATACGGATTGTTGATTGAGCTGGTTTATAGAAGTGCATTTTTAAAACCCTTTGCAGGTTTTGGGTTCTTAAAATGCAGCCGTTATGCTGCCCAAATTTTTAATAAAATTGGCTGTATGGCAAAGATAGAATAAGCATAAGATTTTTGTTAGAGATGATATTGAGATATGCATAATTAAGAGAAACTAAGTAATTTGAGTTTGATTAGGGATGAATTTTCCAAAGGGGAAATCACATTGCTTTGATTAGTATGAGATTTGAAAAGATGCATAAGATGAGAAAGAAAGAAAAAAAATTATACCAGATTAGATTGGTAATGTCTAAGGTTTCCAACGTGATAAGTTTTCTAAAGTACATGCTTCGGATGTCGGATCCGTTTTGATTTATTTCAGTTCGAATTGATCCGTTTGTTTTGCTTTTGTTTTCGATTCCATTAAGGATCCGATTTCTATTTGCATCTGTTTTGTTCGCTTCCAATATGTCTTTCGCATTCGATTCCGCTTTTGTTTTACGTTTCGCTTTGTTCTCTGCTTCTTTCGCTTCCGTTTTTTAGTTGGGGTCCAGTTCCGAGATCGGGTCCCAACATGCTCAATGTTTAACCTGCTTATGAAGCTATCTAAAAGTGATCGAACTAACTTAGTTACAAAAGTTTCTAATATCTTGGAGTTTCTAATGCCTTGCAAGGATTTGTTAACCTTCTCGTTTTGCACCTAAGGAGGGAATATTGGGGTAAGCTACATGGCTCAGTGACTAACGTATTTATAGCCATAAGCAATTGACCACAAATTCAAGCTTATTTATATGTATATATATATATATATATACTAACATATTTATAGCCATAAGCAATTGACCACAAATTCAAGCTTATGTATATATATATATATGCATATACTCAATAATTCAAGCATTCTTCAATTTAGTTTAACACCCATAGCACATAACACTCAAATGCATCATACATGACAAATTAAAGATGCTATGTAAAACAAATGACTCGAGGGTTTCATGGAAACGGAATGGAGAAATAAAAGTTTACCTTATGAACAGAATGACTCCAATTTCGAAGCTCATATGCCACAAGTGGGTAATCGGGAGAAGACTCTTGTCAACGTGCACATGACGAACAAAATGGTTTCACTCTCGCCCAAACAAAAGCACATAATCATGCTCAAATCATTTTAATCATATGCTCATACTTTCATGCTTTGTCTTCTTTTCATTTAATACAAAATGCCATGACCTCTTTTGAGGTATAACATAGTCATATTTCATCATGCATTTTCAACATTTACAAACAAGATAATTACAAACAAATCAATTTTAACATACAAACATAGGCAAGAATTTGCCTAATTACACTATAACCATAAATGTGTTACCCACCTTATTAGCTTGTGAAAATTCAAGCCAAGCTTGCCTTTCCCCTTGCTCTTGGGTAGGATTCCCTTGGTTTCCTAAAGCAACTCCATTCAAAACAACATTCTAATAAAAATCTTAAACTTCAAAAATCACAAAAATTGCAACAAACACAAATTAAGCCCAAATCTAACCTGTCCATAGACCAGCTAGGTTATAAAACCTAAGACTTAGTTCAGAAACCCTAAAATCAATTTGGTTCTCCTAATCCATCTTTTTCCAATACAAACCTTTCATTCTCTACATAAACCCCTTTTTCTCTCTTGCTCCTTCATCCTCAATACAACCCATTCCTTTAATAAAGCAAGAAGAAAAGATGGTTAACATACCTTAACAAACTTGATTTCTCTTCTTTTCTTCTTTCACCAAAACCTCCCTTCTTCTCTCTTATTTTTTTTCACTCTCCTCCCCCTTCAATTCACGTTTTTATCTTCTTACCAAGCAAGATAACATATTCTTTTTCCATTTCTACCCTTAATGAGTCCAAAAGGCCCATTTTACCCTTCCTTATAAGCTTATGATCTTTTATGCTTAAGTGATCTCCCAAAAATGTCCTTGAACATCCTTATTACATTAACACTTTAATTCCACTTACCCATTCAACAAATCTTACTAACTTTCACATAATTATAACTCTAAAAATTTAATCTATCTAAATCTCAAAACTATTTAAATCATGCTTACTTATAGAAAAAAAATTCCAGGGTCTATCACCTTTACCTTCTAACATTTTTCATAAATAAAGTAGTAATTAAATCATCTAACAAGATTAATGGAAAAAATGTGAACGGGAAGAAAACAAACTTAAACTTTGGGAGAGGCCCAATAATCACACAAATTATTCCAATTTTCTTAAGACATTCGTTCAAGAAGATATCTCTATGTGTCCATATCAGAAGGAAAAGATTTATAAAACTGATGCAACCTATAACGACTATTGATAAATCGATATTCTTGATATATTTTAGCTCTATTTTGTCATTGTTTTTGTAATGAATGATGTTAAACTACCTTTACTTTTTGTGAATTTGGTATTGCTTCTTTGTTTTGGTGTTTGCAGATATTTTGAAAGGAAAATGAAGATAACTGTTGGACCCCGCTGTCGGAGCCCAACGTCGGACATGAGAGCGTGGCGAGAAAACGTACTAATAATACATTTAGAAATAAAGACCCGCGGAAGGTTAATGGGCCGACTAGAAAACATACTTGAAATCTGCTTTCATGTGATTTAATAACAAATTTATAATTCATGCTTAACTTCATAATTCATGCTCCAAAAGATGAGTTTCATAAACCGTTAAGAATATCTCAAACCAAATTACAACTTTGAGTTCAAGAGCCAAAAAGATAAAACACTCTTGAACCAATGATACTTGAAATGTAACTAGAGTTTAAAAATAAGCATGAAAAAATGGAGTGCTGTCGTACTCGTGACTCACTCGATCTCTTGCTCGTCACCTGAATGGGGGAGATTAAAGGGGGTGAGCTATAAAGCTCGTGGGAACATATTTATAATATCGCAATAAGCAAAATATTCAAATATAACTCATTGCCGTGGTACTTGTTGAAATCATAAACATTGATCATGTATATGTCATTGTCTTGAAAGATACTTGATTCTTGAAACAATTCATGATGCATGTCACAAAATAAATCATAACACATAACATATCATAATGGTTTGGGTGTCCCGGGTTCGTGACGTACTACACATGCCATCGAAATGTTGATGTGTAGACGTAGTTTCGTGAGGGAATCCTTGTGAGAAACCCATGCCCGCAGGCAAAGCGGGAGAAGCCTTTTCGTGAGTCAATGTGCACTTGACTATCGTGAGGGACACCGCAAACCCACATAAGTATGCTTAATTCATATTCTTGTAAACTTGTTTGCCAAACTGGCACTTTCTTGTAAACTTGTTTGTAAACTTGCTTGTCATGTATTTCGTAATACTTGATTTCATGCACTTGTATTCATGAAAGGAAAGCACTCCTTTGTGAAAATCTTGATAATAATCATGAATGCAAATCACAATGCAGAATATAATCATTCATGGTAGTATGCAATGCGATCGTGGATGATGTAATGTAAATGCATGAGATCTTGCTTGATTGGAACTAAACAATGAGTAACTTATATACTTTATTATAAACATGAACTCACCTGAATTCCTTGCTTTCCTTGCCTAGGAATGAGTTTCCTCTTGAGCCTCTTGATCCTCTTGCCTCTCTTGTTCTCCTAAAATAAGAACCAAAATTCCATTCAATAATTCATGCTGAAACAAAAGTTCCATTCTTAACTTCCATCCAAAATTCCATATTCTTAAAAACTAATTCATCACTTCATCACTTCATAAGACTTGTAGATCTATCTCTCTTGTTCACAACGCTTCTAAAATCACCCCAAAACGACTTCTGTAGCAAAAGATATGATCAAAACACTAAAAATAACCATTCTGGAAAAATTGGACTCGCCGAGAAGAGCGCCATTGCTGCATGGCGCCTTGTGATCTCAAGACATCGCAAGCGTCAGTGACCTCTTCTCACGCCACAGGCGTCTGCTCTTTTATCGCGACGTGGGGATGGGAGCTTCGTCTTCCCGAACCCAGAATCCGCCATAATCAACCTCAAAACCTTCCCTTCTTCTACTACAACACATCCAACCCATAAATCAAGTCATATACTATCATTCTGAACTTATTTTAACACCAAAAACATCAAAAACACAACAACCCAAGAAAATCTACAAATCTTCACCATAACCCTAAACCAACGATTTCTACTCATTTCCAGTAAAACAAAGGTTCAATCCAACTCAAACTAAGATAAAAGAGTTAATCTTACCTTAAGAATGCTTGAAATCTGTCGGAAAACTGCCTGAAACAAACTTCTTCTTCTTCCCCCTCACTCTGCCGACTCTCTTCTTCGTTCTTCTCTTCTATTCTTCTTTTCCTCTTTTCTTCTTTCTTTCTATTCTTCTTTAATTTCTTAAACCTAAAAACATGGGCAAGGACTATTTTACCCTCCTACACTTAGCCTAAAACTTCTAAACTCCAATACCTTGACCACGTTGCCCTTAAACATTTTACTCTTCCATAAACATTATTCCATACTAATCTCAAAAATTCAAATTTTCCATAATATTTTCCATAAAATCAAACTATATCATAAATCATAAATCAAAATAATTCATGCTTAATAACTTCAAGAAAACAAAAATTTGGGGTCCAACATTTCTTCCCCTCTTAAAAGAAATTTCGTCCTCGAAATTTACCTGAATCATCGAAAAGACTTGGATACTTCTCTTTCATGGCGTCCCTAGGCTCCCACGTGGCTTCTTCCACTGCATGGTTCCTTCACAGAACCTTAACTAGCTGAACTGTCTTATTCTTGAGGACCTTTTCTTTGGTGTCTAAGATTGCTACTGGAATCTCCTCATAACTTAAGTCGTCTCTCAACTGAATGTCTGAAACCTGAATGACATGAGAAGGATCTGATCTGTACCTCCTTAGCATGGAAACATGAAAGACGTCATGAATCTGAGACAACTCTGGCGGTAACGCCAACCTGTAAGCTAAAGGTCCGATCCTCTCAAGAATCTCATACGGACCTACATATCTTGGACTCAACTTGCCTTTCTTGCCAAACCGTAATACTCCCTTCCAAGGAGACGTCTTGAGAAACACCTTCTCACCGACTTCATAATCCATCTCCTTCCGATGAGCATCAGTGTAACTCTTCATCCTGTCCTGAGCTGCTTTAAGCCCCGCTAACCAGATTGACTTTATCCATCATCATCTGAATCAACTCGTCCAACCAGCTTCCTCTCTCCTCTTCATCCCAAAGATATCGGAGTCCTGACCTCCTTCCATACAATGCCTCATATGGAGCCATCTGAATGCTCGAATGGTACGAGTTATTGTAAGCAAACTCGACCAACGGCAAATGCTCATCCCAAGCTCTCTTGAAATCGATAACACATGCCCTAAGCATTCCCTCAAGTGTTCGAATGGTCCTCTCAGATTGACCATCCGTCTGAGGGTGAAATGCCGTACTAAAATGCAGCTTAGTACCTAAAGCTTCCTACAAGCTTCCCCAAAATCTCGATGTGAACCGAGGATCCCTGTTAGACACTATATAATCTGGAATCCCATGCAATCTCACTACCTCATCAATGTACTTCTTGGCTAGCACATGCAACGAATCAGTCTGCTTGATTGCCAAAAAATGGCTGACTTCGTCAACCGATCCACTATGACCCATATGGCATCGTGCTTCCTACTAGTCTTAGGCAAACCCATCAGAAAATCCATGGTTACTCTTTGCCACTTCCACTCAGGAATGGACAATGGCCTTAACTTGCCTGAAGGCGCTTGGTGTTCAGCCTTGACTTGCTGACACACGAGACACTTACTGACATACTCGGCTACATCCCTCTTCATGCCCTTCCACCAGAAATGCTCTCTCAAATCTCTGTACATCCTGGTGCTACCTGGGTGCATGGCATAAGGCGCATTGTATGCCTCATCTAAAATCTCATCCTTAACTTCCTTGCTATCTGAAATACAAAGTCTGTCCCCCACTGTCATGAGTCCATCATCTCTCACTACTACTTCAGAAATCTTACCATTCTGAATTTCCTCTCGAAGCCTGCTCAAAACTGCATCCTGTGCCTGCAACTCCCTAACCTTCTCCCGAAGTGTAGGTCTTACTCTGAAAGTAGCTAGGAGGCAATTTGGTTCCTCCTGCTTCAAGCTTATCTTAAGCTTGGCCATCTCCTCCAATAAAGGAAGATAAACTGTCTGAACATGAGCAATGGAAGACTTTCTGCTCAAAGCATCCGCCACTATATTCGCTTTACCTGGATGGTACTTAATCAACAAATCATAGTCCTTGAGCAGCTCAATCCACCTTCTCTGTCTCAAATTCAACTCCTTTTGGCTCAATAAGTACTTGAGGCTCTTATGATATGTAAAGATCCTGGTCTGAACACCATAAAGATAATGTCTCCAAATCTTCAAGGCAAAGATCACTTCTGCTAACTCCAAGTCATGAGTCGGATAATTCAACTCATACTGCTTCAGTTGCCTTGAAGCATAAGCTATCACTCTGTCTCCCTGCATCAATACACAACCTAGACCCTTCCTCGAGGCATCATCAGACATTTGATAGCCCTCATCACCAGAAGGCAAAATCAGCACTGGAGCACTTGTCAACCTGTGCTTGAGCTCCTCAAAGCTCTTCTGGCATTCATCATTCCAGATGAACTTCTGATTTTTCCCCAATAGCTTGGTCATCGGAGCAACTATCATGGAGAATCCTTCTACAAACCTCCTGTAATAACCTGCCAGACCTAGAAAACTCCTTACCTCTGTCGCTGTCTTGGGTGCATGCCAACTCACTACTGCTTCAACTTTCCTCGGATCAACATGCACACCATCCTGCGAAATCACATGTACAAGGAAAGTCACCTCATGAAGCCAAAACTCACACTTGCTGAACTTGGCATAAAGCTCTCTCTCCCTAAGAGCCTGTAATACAATCCTGAGATGCTCCTCATGATCTTCTTCACTCTTAGAATACACCAGAATGTCATCTATAAACACTATGACAAACTGATCCGAAACTCCACAAGACCACATTCATAAGATCCATGAAAGCAATGGAGCATTGGTCAAGCCGAATGGCATAACCAAAAACTCATAGTGCCCATAACGAGTCCTGAATGCTGTCTTGCTTACATCAGACTCCTTGATCCTGAGCTAATGATAGCCTGACCTGAGATCAATCTTGGAAAAAACCCTAGCTCCCTGCAACTGGTCAAACAGATCATCTATCCGTGGCAACGGATACTTGTTCTTAACTGTCACCTTATTGAGTCTCCGATAATCAATGCACATCCGCCATGTTCCATCCTTTTTCTTAACAAACAGAACTGGTGCTCCCCAAGGAGACGAACTAGGCCTAACATACCCCTTCTCTAACAGTTCCTCCAAATGTTCCTTAAGCTCCCTCAACTCGGCTGGAGCCATCCTGTAAGGCGGGATAGAAATAGGCACGATTCCGGGAATCAAGTCAATGGCAAACTCAATTTCCCTCACCGACGGGAAACCTGGTAACTCATCTGGGAACACATCTGGAAACTCTCTCACAATCGGAAAATCCTCTAACTTCCCTTCATGCACATCGGCATCCACAACATGCGCCAAGAAAGCTTCACATCCCTGGCCCATCATCCTTTCAGCCAACATAGCTGAAATCAATCTTGGTGATGGTGTCTTCCTATCTCCCCTGAAGATCACCTTCTCACCATTACCCAGATCAAACTCTACCTCTTTCCGACCACAATCTAACTTGGCCAAATACTTCTCCATGGTATCCATCCCCAGAATAACATCTAACCCTCTAAGGTCTAGCGGTAGTAAGTCCACTACCAATCTAGCACCATCTATGAAGAGCTCACACTGCTCATACACCTGACTGATCACTACATTCCTCCCTAGAGGAGTACTAACAATCAAAGGCCTATCCAACGGCACAGAACTCACACCATGCAATGCTATGCTCGCAGAAACAAAAGAGTGTGTAGAACCAGAATCAATCAAAACAAATACTGCTGAATCAAATAACTGAGCCATACCCGTGACAACCTCAGGTGCGGCTGCAGCTTCCTCCCTGGTTATGACAAACAATCTTGTCGGCGCCTGACCCCTTGGCCTTCCTGGAGGAACAGTCTTCCTTGCAGTCCCGGCGCCTACCTCGAGAATCGGTCCGGTTCCCACTGCTCTCGCACGCCTAGGAGCTCAAATCGTGACCCCTCTGGTCTCGGTGCCTGTGGACAATGCTTGGCTATATGTCCCTTCTCTCCGCATCTGAAACAAACTCCAAGTGACCTGAGGCACTCTCCCTGGTGATGCTTCCCACACTGGTCACATAAGGGATAAGTGAACCCGCTCCTTCCAGCTCTACCTGTGCCTCCCACATTAGAGGCTTGCCCTGAAACAGCTCTCACCTGCTTGTTCCTGGTAGCCCTACTGCTACCCACTTCACTCTGACTGCAAGCGCTCCTCGTGCTCCTCTCAGGCAATGGAGCACTAGCACCCTTCCTGAAAGTCTGCTCCCTGTTCTTCCTCTTCTTGTTCGCTTATTCTCGATATTCTCCGACTTCTCGGTCTGAGAGCGATCCACCAACTGTTGGTAGTCACAGAAATTATGAATCAGGACTTTCTCCCTGATCCCTAAGTGAAGACCTCCTTCAAACTTACGGCACTTGTTTTCCTCTGTTGCCACAATGTTAGCTTCATATCGTGAAAGCTGCGTGAACTTCAACTCATATTCGCTCACACTCATGTCCCTCTGCATAAGATTCAGAAATTCTCTGGCCTTCTCTTGCACATACACCCTGGAGAGGTACTTCTTTCTGAACACTTATACAAAGTCCCTCCATGTCAGCACCGAAGGAACAACCTGACTGTGAGGCACAGACTCCCACCAATGCAGTGCGTCACCCTGCAACAAACTGACTGCATAATCCAAGTTTTCCTCATCTGAGCATCTCATCTGAACTAGAACCCTCTCGGTTCTCTTCAACCAGGCTTCAGCCTCTTCTGGATTGGTAGTCCCACTGAAATCCACAGCCCCAAACTTCCGGAGCTTGTCATACTGTCCACTCCTGTCTACCGGAGCTTGCATCGGCATCTGAGATCCCCGTCCCATGGCATACGTGAAAGCCTGAGCAAAGGCTTGAAAGAAACTCAGATCCATAGGAGTTCCCTGAGGCATAGGAGGAGGCGGAGGAGGCACTTCTTGTTGCAAACTAGGTGCCTCTGAAATCGGCACAGAATGTGTCCCGGCATCCTGAGGAATATGGGATTCATCCGTACTCCCCTGACGAGAATGAGACCGAGTCGTAGCTCCCCGAGTTCTACTTCGAGGTGGCATGTTCACTCCTTGAATAGAAAACCATTAAAAACTTTAGTTCAAGTACGACAATTTCCAAAATATGCAAAAACAGTTCCAATCATGTAAAACAATGCAGTTATTCCTTGAAAACAATGTCATGCAGCCCTAGATCAAAAACCTAGGCGCTCTGATACCAAACATGTTGGACCCCGCTGCCGGAGCCTAACGTCAAACATGAGAGCGTGGCGGGAAAACGTACTAATAATACATTTAGAAATAAAGACCCACGGAAGGTTAATGGGCCGACTAGAAAACATACTTGAAACCTGCTTTCATGTGATTTAATAACAAATTTATAATTCATGCTTAACTTCATAATTCATGCTCCAAAAGATGAGTTTCATAAAGCGTTAAGAATATCTCAAACTAAATTACAACTTTGAGTTCAAGAGCCAAAAAGATAAAACACTCTTGAACCAATGATACTTGAAATGTAACTACAGTTTAAAAATAAGCATGACAAAATGGAGTGCTGCCGTACTCGTGACTCACTCGATCTCTTGCTCGTCACCTGAATGGGGGAGATTAAAGGGGGTGAGCTATAAAGCTCATGGGAACATATTTATAATATCGCAATAAGCAAAATATTCAAAAATAACTCATTGTCGTGGTACTTGTTGAAATCATAAACATTGATCATGTATATGTCATTGTCTTGAAAGATACTTGATTCTTGAAACAATTCGTGATGCATGTCACAAAATAAATCATAACACATAACATATCATAATGGTTTTGGTGTCCCGGGTTCGTGACATACTACACATGCCATCGAAATGTTGATGTGTAGACGTAGTTTCGTGATGGAATCCTTGTGAGAAACCCTGTGCCACAGTCGGGCAGGCGGCAGAAGCCTTTTCGTGAGTCAATGTGCACTTGACTATCATGAGGGACACCGCAAACCCACATAAGTATGCTTAATTCATATTCTTGTAAACTTGTTTGCCAAACTGGCACTTGCTTGTAAACTTGTTTATAAACTTGCTTGTCATGTATTTCGTAATACTTGATTTCATGCACTTGTATTCATGAAAGGAAAGCACTCCTTTGTGAAAATCTTGATAATAATCATGAATGCAAATCACAATGCAGAATATAATCATTCATGGTAGTATGCAATGCGATCGTGGATGATGTAATGTAAATGCATGAGATCTTGCTTGATTGGAACTAAACAATGAGTAACTTATATACTTTATTATAAACATGAACCCACCTGAATTCCTTGCTTTCCTTGCCTAGGAATGAGTTTCCTCTTGAGCCTCTTGATCCTCTTACCTCTCTTGTTCTCCTAAAATAAGACCCAAAATTCCATTCAATAATTCATGCTGAAACAAAAGTTCCATTCTTAACATCCATCCAAAATTCCATATTCTTAGAAACTAATTCATCACTTCATCACTTCATAAGACTTGTAGATCTATCTCTAGTTCACAACGCTTCTAAAATCACCCCAAAAGGACTTCAGAGAAAAGATATGATCAAAACACTAAAATAACCATTCTGGAAAAATTGTGCTCATGGCGGCTGCGGTCTCAGACGTCATGGCGTCTGGGCTGGCTTCGCCACAAGGCGTCTTGACCTCAAGACGTCGTCGGCAGCAGCCTCTTGCACGCCGGTGGCGTCTGCCTTCTTGCGACGACGCGACGCAGGACAGGAGCTTCGTCTTCCGAACCCGAATCCGCCATAATCAACCTCAAACCTTCCTTCTTCTACTACAACACATCCAACCCATAAATCAAGTCATATACTATCATTCTGAACTTATTCTAACACCAAAAACATCAAAACACAACAACCCAAGCAAATCTACAAATCTTCACCATAACCCTAAACCAACAATTTCTACTCATTTCCAGCAAAACAAAGGTTCAATCCAACTCAAACTAAGATAAAAGAGTTAATCTTACCTTAAGAATGCTTGAAATATGTCGGAAAACCGCCTGAAACAAACTTCCTCTTCTTCTCCCTCACTCTGCCGACTCTCTTCTTCGTTCTTCTCTTCTATTCTTCTTTTCCTCTTTTCTTCTTTCTTTCTATTCTTCTTTAATTTCTTAAACCTAAAAACATGGGCAAGGACTATTTTACCCTCCTACACTTAGCCTAAAACTTCTAAACTCGAATACCTTGACCATGTTGCCCTTAAACATTTTACTCTTCCATAAACATTATTCCATACTAATCTCAAAAATTCAAATTTTCCATAATATTTTCCATAAAATCAAACTATATCATAAATCATAAATCAAAATAATTCATGCTTAATAACTTCAAGAAAACAAAAATTTGGGGTCCAACAATAACCAGAGGAATACACGGTGTACCCGTGCAAAGATACACAACCTGTATAAAGTGTGCTAGTAAGAGGTGAAGATCAGAGGAGTACACGATCAGGCTGTGTAAATTAACACTGACTGTGTCGTCCAATAGTGAAAAGGCAGCCAGGCCCGAGAAGAACACGATCTGACCGTGTATTGTCATACAGGCCATGTATGTAGTTTTGATAGTTTTTTAGTCATTAAAAAGGTAGTTAATGGATTTTGAAGAAGGAGGGAAATTCTGGGTCAAGTCTGGAGAGAAAAGAACAGAAGAAAAAGGAGAAAGAACGGAGAAATCGTAAAGGGAGACTTGAAGATTGAGAAATTGTTGATTCAAGAATCAACTGGAGTTCTTTCTCCTCCTCTTTTACTTGTTATTTATCTTTGATGTTCATGTTTATGATTTTTGTTTTTAGTTGAATTCAGTCATGATTTTGTAAATTTTCTTATTCTAGGATGTTTGCTTCAACTCTTGATTTATGCACTAAACCTTATGCCTTCAATTCTAAATTCAATGTTATCTTAATTTTAGTATAGTATTTTGATCTAATGTTGATTTGATCTTTCTAATCTAGGGTTTCTTGCTGAATGTTAATAGATGTTAAACTAAGTACTGAAAAGGGATGTTTAATGTTTGAATTACTAGATTATACTTAATTGAAAGAACATCTAGAAATAGAATTCTTCATTACGAATATTTGAGATTAACCATTGTGTTCATTGGGTTGGATTCGATTTTAGTCTAGGAAACTGGTTTTAAAATTGGAATCAACACGTCAATTACTTCGAAAGAATTAATTGATAAGAGTGGGATAACATTCTATTTCATAAGGATGGCATCACTTCTTTGTTGGGATAAATTCCTAGAATATTAGGTTAAATTCTGTTAATCATATATGATATTTCCTTTACAAATGAACTTTCATATTTAATTGCTTAGAAAATTTAAAAGGTATAAACTTAGTACTTTGACCTAGTCCTTATGGATCGACACTTGATTGCTTCAACTAAACCCATATCCTTGCGGAGCTTATCAACTATCTATGGTTTTTTTGGTTCAACAATGAAGTCACATAGTTTGAAACATCAGAGTTCTTGATATCAACAATATTCAATTTCAACAATGAATAATAATTAAAGTACAATTAATCTAAAATTCGTGAAACAATATTGCATATAGTTAAATAAATTGAAAATTTACCACAATTTTATCCAAAGAATTTTCAAGCAAGTTGCCTTCCTTCAATTCCTTAATAGGCTTCAGGCAAGGTAATTTTGTTCTCACAATAATCCCTAAATCACTTGACAATCTTATAGATTGGTTCTTATCTATAGGATGAACTTGTGAAGTATCAGTCTATATTGACAACTTGTTATTCATTGTAACATTCATTCATTGCAATTCACAACCTCTTATACCTTTACATTTTTAATATTTACATTAGAACTTGACAACAAATCAATAATGATAAGAAAAACACATTAAACATGTAAATATATATTTGAGCATAAGTCTATTTGTAGGTGATAAAGATTAACAAACTTGTAGATCTCTTTGTACCAGTTGATTTATTGTTATTTGAGAAAGAATAAGGTTGTTCCTGACTAATTTCATTGGTGGTTGAGATTGTACGTTTTTGTTGGCTAGGAATTGAACTGATCCCTCTATTCTACAATTTTGATACCTTTCACTTTCTTCCCTTTGTTTCCATTAGGTGCCATTATATTGGATATCTATAAAACAAATATAAATTCTAGTAACATTACAATCCACATACACATAATTAAACCATCAACAATCTATATTAACTTAATCATCAACAATTTTTATTAACATAATTCAACCATCAATAATACGCATTAACATAATTCAATCATCAACAATCTACACTAACATAACTCAATCATCAACAATTTGCATTCACATAAGTAAACGATCAACATTATGCATTAACATAACTCAAACATTAATAATCTGCATTAACATAACTCATCAACAATATGTAATAACATAACTCAATGATCAACAACACGCATTAACATAACTCAATCATCAATAATCCACATTAATATAACCCAATCATCAATAATACACAATATCATAAGTCAATCATCATCAATCTGCATCAAAATAAATCAATCATCAATAATGCATATTGAGCTTCATCGGTGAAGAACACGTATAAGTTAAAGTTACTGTTTTTGTTAAGTAAAATCACAATGCATATAATCAAATGAATTAAAATAATATCAAAACTTTGTCCAAACATTTTGGAGTAAGTTGTCTTCCTTCAATTGCCTAGCATGATGAAGGCAAGGCAATTCATTCCTCACAATGACGTTAAACCCATTGGGTAATTTTACAGATTGGATCTTATCTAAAGGGCGACACTGTGTGGGGTCAATGGTCACAGACAACTTATTGTTCATTACAACATTCATCCATTGCAACTTAACTCCTTTTTACCTCTACCTTGTTTCCTAATGGCATTATTGGAACCTAAAATCAAAAAAATCATAATAAGAAAAACACACTAAACATGTAATGAGTAATTTCAACATTAATGTAAACATGTTTGGTTAACGATAACAAACATGAAGATCCCTCAGCACTAACAGATGAAGTTGCTAAAGCTTGTTGCTGACTATCTTCATTCAAAGATGTAATTGTTGGTTATTGTGTGGGAGGAACTTGTTTGGTTGTTACCACCCTCTTTCCCTTGTTTCTACCAGGTGCCATTATATTGAACCTGTATAAAATGAAATATGAACACAACGCATAATCTTAACTCAAACATCAATATTCTACATGAATATAAGGAGATCAGTTGTCAAATAATAAACATTCGGCATAACATTCCACAAAAACATAAGTGAAACATTAAAAATATGCATCTAGTCATCATAAATTGAAATAAGTAAAACATCAACAACATAAGGCAATTATTAACATAACATTTCAAACAATACAAACAATTTATTTACATTTAATCATATACTTATACATAATGTGCACATAATTACATTTATTGAAAATCACAATAAATTATAATAATGAACCTAATTGTGATTCTTCCATATAAATTGAAACTCTGTTCATGACATGAAATGTATACAAGTAGGTCAAAACAACATTGAATGTGAGTCAAGATAACATTTATTTTCATCGAACCACATAAATACTTCACTCAAATTTACATAGTATAAACAAAGTCAAGAGTTTGATTGGAAACCCTATCATGCTTACACATGCATGAGTAGTCTTCTCCCATTCGCAAAATGGAATATATAACATGCCCCTCCCTTATATGAAAGGATGTTATCAAGATGAGTAATGTTGAATCATGCATTAATGATCAATTAGCAATTGGTCAATGCAAGTGATGAATCCTAACCTACTCGCCTTATTATAATAACAATAATAGTAATTGCAATACATGAAACCAATTTTTAGGATCACAACTTCTTTTATCTATATCATAGTCTTTTATAATTATAATTCTTGTTCAAATAGCAAAGTCATATTCATAATTAGAAGGTCCAACTCCCTTCAATTTCTTCAATTTCATAGGTAGAATTCAATCATTTTAGTAGGTAATGGGAAGGGGAATAAATATTGGAACTGACGGTTATGGATTGTATGTGCTTTAAAGGGAAAAACTCTTGATGCCCTCAACTTTTAACATGATACAGATGCTCTCCCAGCTTCCTAATATGCTCTTACTGATGATCCCTTCAACGTGTATAAGCTAGAATTTAAAAATGAATATATAAACTAACAACAATAAGGCCTTGGATATACAAGCCTCTTAGATCATACAAAATCACGTAGCATAAAGATGGGGATGGTAGTACCAAATTCTTTCACTCCACTTTACTTGTTCCTTATCAAAATAGAGCACTAAAATCTTATGACAACTTTCATCAACCATATTACAAATAACCAAAATTCAACGCAAACTAACAAAAAAAATCGTATCTTTTCCCATTCTTCACCAACATTAACATATTGAAACAATTATTCAACCATTAACAGTCAAAATTTTTTAACATAAACAACTCAACAACTCACCCTAGCTAAAATCAACCATTAACATAGGAAACAATGAAACAAGAAAAATTAACTAAGAGCATAAAATCATGAACCACTTACCTCGACCATAATTGCAAGGGGACAATAGAGGAGAAAACGAAAAGAACAAGATGAAAAAAGAGGAAGGGGTGGTATGTGTTTGTTTAATTTCACAGCTGTTAAGAAGATGGTCTATTAAAGCTTTGGTGACCAATTCACAAAATCGTTGCCCCTTACATGAATGCGATGTTGTTTCACTTAATTCGTTTACATGCCCTTACATTTTGTGATGAAAACACAATTCGTTACAAAATGTTCAACATTTGGATTCCAAATTTCAAAAGAGTCGACAATGTTGTTCAACATTTATAGATTGTTAATTTTTCTAAATTTTAAAAATATTATAAACATAAATTGATATAGAAATTATATATAATAAATACAATTTTGTGAGACCACATAAAATTATAAAATCATATATATTAAAAGGAATAATAAAAGTATAAATGACATTTTGTTAACTAAATTTATTTTACACTTATATGATCATTGTTGTTAAGAAAATAAAATGAAACTAGACAAATAAAACAAATTAAATAAAACATGCAAAATTGATAAAAGTGGAGAATTCGGTAAGGACTCGATTATATGGTTCAATATCAACCTACATCCTAATTAAAGCATTTTCTTTAAATTCCTAATTTTTAATTGAATAAGTATTTGTATGAAGTATTCCTATTACAAATAACAAAATGAAATTATTGTCTTTTACACTTATATATGCAATTGTTCTTGATTTGTTTCATTTTGGGAATTACTAATCTTTAATTTTAATTTCATAGATAAACAAAATAAAATTAGGAAATTTTGTAAAAAATTATCTTTCATTTCTCTGAATTCATCACTAGCAGGACAACATATATTCTTTAGCCCTTAATCTACCATTAAGCTTTTTATTTGTATAAAAAAGTACATTTAAATTAAATACTCTTTGGTTTTTGTAGTGAATTCAGTTTAGTCGTAGAAGATCATTTTTGCGACCAACCATGACACTTAGTCGCAAATGGCAGACAATTTGCTACCAAATTTTTACATCGTTGTAGAATATCGGTTTTGACGACTAGCTTCCACACTTAATCACAAATGGTTGACTATTTGCTATCAAATATCTAAGTTGTCGCCAAAACCCAAGCAAATTCTTTACTTTCTAAATAATTAACAAATTAACATCTAAATAAATTATCTAAATTACTTTCTTTATTATTTAAGTGTTTTATTTAATTTGAAAATGGTTTTCTTTTAATATCGAAAATAGACTATTATGTTACAAAATACTAATTTCTAAAGATGTGTTAGAAATTGTGTTCTAATAATATCAAAATGTCTTGTTAAATTTTAAAAATTAGTTTTTCAAATTTCATATAATTAAATAGTTTAACTTTCTAAAATGGTAAGTCAACTATAATTTACTTAAAGGGTGAATAAAACTAATTTCAAAATAGTTTTCAATTGAATAATTTAATTTTTTAATTCAAATTATGTTTTTTTGGAATCAGAATATAAATTTATAAAAAAAATATTTATGAACCCATTGGCTTTGGTGATGAACTATGTATTAGTCGCTACATCTGACGCTTGTCAACCAAATACAATATTCGTAACAAATTAATTAATAATACTTCCAAACAACTACATTATGTACCTAAACCAGAAATAACATTGTTTATCTAAACAAGAAAAGTGACATCGTTTTCTATTCAGTTTTCAATGACAACCACAATAAAAGGCTACTCCATTCTCGTTCAAGCAGTCAACATTTCTCAAAATCCTCTCTTTTGTTTGAGTTCTGTATTGTAGTCATCACCGTCAAAGAACCATTATTAACTAAATCGGTATTACTCTTTTGTTCTATTTTCATTAACGAAGTTGTGCTAAGTTTTACTTATACCTTTAGATGTTTATTGTGAGTTCTTAACTATGCAATTACTGTATGGGTTGTGTTTATGGTTGTGTTTCGAACATGATTTACTATCTATCTTTGTTATTTGTATATGGGTTGCTTCTTCCCAATGACCCTTGACGCCTCCCTCATCAAAGCTCCGTAACAATTTGATAAAGGTCTTTAAGAGTATTTTACTTTAATTCATTTCCACTAATAGTAATATAGCCCAATATAGATATACTATATTTCTATACATCAAGAACATAGTCATGTCTATTTTACTTTAAATTCTAAATTTTGCATGTGATACAAACTACACCATAGATTTTTGAAATTTTAGTAAGGATAACTTTCATATCATTAGGCACATTAAAGATGTATAAGTGCTAAACCAGACTACTTTCAGAGTTGAACATATCATCATTTTATTCTAAATCGACATCTGCAAAATATACCTCTTAAAATTATTAATCAAGGAATGTTGACATGGCGACTAGTTCCAGATGGCTCTAATTCATTATGTTGGGAGGAATGTGGCAAAATTGTCACTACTAAAAAATAAACAATGCAGAAAAAATATCCACTTCATACATTAATCATCATTTGCCTTTCATGGTTGATCTTCTACTTCAAGGTGTTTAGTACCATCCAAACAACGTCACTTATTATGTACATCTCATTTCCTTTTATAAAGCTATTATATATATTCATATTTGATGGTATATACTACATGTTGTTTTGAGCTTCCTTGAATCTAAAAAATGACATGTATACCCATAGAGGCGGGAGTAATGTCACAACAATTCGTAAAGGATTAGGGAAATCATTTGTTTTAGAAAATTCTTCAATTCCACATACTTCGTCTGATCATTCACTTATGCATGCCACTCTAATTTTGGTTCGTTTAACGGTTTACTAATATGACAGTATCTAAGTTCTATACTGATTTTGTTTTAGGTAAATCGTTTCGTACTGGCAATTCATTTGGAGAACTTGTCTTCTATACTAAATCTAGCGACTCATTAACTGTATCCTCTACAAGTTTAGCTATAACAGAAATGTTATTGCAAGAGGGTGTGAAAAACCCTACACTTGAGGGAAGAACTTGTTGGACCAATGGTGGTTGACAAATTAATTCCATTTATGTTTTGATAATAATAAAATGTATAGAATTGGTTAAGAAATTGTTTCAGGTATTTTGGGATTGATATTCAATGAAAGGATTGTACAAATCAAGATGAGCAAGTGTCTAATCAATGAAGAATCAAGATGGGAGTTGTCATCTAAGTGAAAAATGGCATAAAACATGAGGATTATAAAGAATTTGGTCGGATGTTACCATTGAAGGAAATACAAGTCGACTTACAAAGCACAAGTCGACTTACAGATGAAGCAATGTCAATACAAGTCGACTTATCAAACACAAGTCGACTTATCAAACACAAGTCGACTTATCAAACATAAGTCGACCTATCGAGGATGACAAGTCGACTTACATGGTACAAGTCGACTTATTGGAGAGCGGAGATGAAACTTTTACGTAATGGTTGAAACAAGTCGACTTATACGTTCGACAAGTCGACTTATGGATGCACGAATTCAGCTCCAACGGTCCAATTTGATAAAAATGGAATGGAGATTATCAAGGAACGGCTATATCCAATTAAGCAACGGCTAGTAGAGCTCCAACAGCTATATTTCTTCAAGTATAAATAGAGGATGGTTGATGAAGAGTATACACAAGTTCTAGAAGCCAAAAAACTCTTATCTTGCTCCAAATTGCTCATCATTGTTCTTACTTTGTTTACATTTGTATTGAGCACTTGTTCTTAGATCTTTATCCTATTTCTTTTACAAATTGAGTGACTAGTGAAAGGTCACGTGTGAGGTAGCTTGAGCCGGAAATCAATTATTGTTAATAGGATTTGTGCCGGAAGACAAATCATCTGTAAAGGTTGCTTGAGCCGGAAATCAAGCGGTATTGGTAAGATTTATGCCGGAAGACAAATCAAGTGTAAAGGTAGCTTGAGCCGGAAATCAAGCGGGATTGTAAGAGTTCACACTGAACTACAAAGTGTGTAATAAAGTGGTTTGCAAAATCCTAAGTGGGAGCTTAGGTAGAGGACGTAGGTCTTAGCACCGAACCTCTATAAAAACAGTGTTTGATCTTCTTCCCTACTCTTTGTATTTAAATTTGTTTAAATTACTATTGTGTGAATTAACTTATGATTTTATTGTAGAAATTTTCAAAGAAATTTAAAGATCTATTCAACCCCCCCTTCTAGTTCGCTTACAATTGGTATCAGAGCAGAAGTATCCGGGGATGGCACACAATAACTTAGCGGAAGAAGGTAATACTAATAATCGCCCTCCTTTATTTAATGGTACTAATTATTCTTCTTGGAAAAATCCTATGAAGTACCACATCATTAGCGAGGGAGTAGAATATTGGAAGATAATTATCTTCGGTCCACAACCACGCTTAAAAGAAAATGGTGAGTTAAAACGAAGCTGGAATACGATGATAATGACCGGAGGCAAGCCTACATCAACGCTAAAGCGATGAAGCTAATCTATTGCGCTCTCAGCTTGAGGAAAGAAATCGAGTTAACTCGTGTACCAAAGCCAAAGAAATGTGGGAAAGACTACGATCACCCATGAAGGAACCAACCAAGTCCAGAAACAAAGATTAACATGCTTCTCCATGACTATGAAATGTTTGTCATGAAAGAAGGTGAGTCTATTTCAATATGCTTGATCGCTTTGCAGAAATTATCAATGAATTAGGAAATCTTGGAAAGAACATGACGGATAGCGAGAAGGTGAAGAAGATTCTTCGCTCTCTACCAAAAGAATGGGATTCACAAGTCACCGCTATTATGGAGTCCAAGGATCTTAATCACTTGAATTCAACGCTTAGTGGGATCATCGATCAACTATGAGATCATTCTCAAATCAAGAGGAGGTAGAGGTAAGTCACAAAAATCAATTGCTTTTAAAGCTAGCACTTCTTTTGTTGATGAAAATGATGAGGAAATAGATGAAGACGAGGAAGACGAAGAAATAGCTATGTACGCTAGAAATTTAAGGAAGTTCAAGGGACTTCTCAAAAATCGAAGAAAAGAATTAAGTGGCGGAAGAAATGGAGAAACGAAGAAGTATACTGTAGAAAGAAGGTCTAAAGGCTATCAAGAAAAGAAAAATTCAAATCTCCAGAAAAATGACAAAGGGAAAAAGAAAGCTAACCTTATAGCCACGTGGAGTGATGATGAGGAAGCATATCAAAGCAATGATGAAAACAACCTAGCGCTTATGGCCAATAGCTCCTCAACAAGTGATGATGAAGATGAGGTAACTTTCTTTGATCAAGATCTTATAGAGTCTTTTAATGCTCTGCAAATTGATTTTGAAGAAGCTATTGAAATCAATAAAAAATTGAGAAAGAAAATAAGAGAACTAGTTGCTGAAAATAATGCTTTACATGAGACGATTGATGATTTAGATTGTCCTAAGGAAGATCATTCTGCATGTCTTGCTGAAAAAAAAAGTCTTACTTGTGAGCTTGATAGACTTAGAAAGGAATTTTCTTATGTGGTTGGAAAATTTGCTGGTGGAAATGCAAAGTTTGAAGAGATGTTATCTTTACAAAGATATTCTATTTCTAAACATGGTTTGGGATATGATCCTTATAATAGAGATTATTCTTTAATTTCCAAATTTACCAAGGATGGAAAAGTTGCTCAATGTGCTAGATGCTTGAAAGATGGCCTTATAGAAATTGCATGTAAAAGTATTAGGAGATGTGTTAAGGTTAAGAAAATCTGGGTGGTAAAAGGTACAACACCTTCTAATGTGGTTTATATGACTAACCAAAATGGACCCAAGATGGCTTGGGTACCAATGAGAAGAAAGGATGTTTCAATTGTAGGTACAAGCAAGGAATGAAAATCAACCAAGCACATGGTACATTGATAGCAGATATTCAAGGCATATAAGTGGAGACAACAACAAAGATTCCATCATCATTTACACTTAGGCTGAAATGTGATTGAATTGGAGTACTGGTATATTCTAATCGACTTATGGATGTCTAAGTCGACTAATTGGTGAAATGTCTGTAACAAGTCCACTTATGTCTACATGGATTCTTTAAAACCTATTCTTCTTTTCACTCTCGTAATGACTATTGTTATGTTATGACAATTGCCTTTATTTGTGTTTGTTGTTTTGTTTGTTTATGGACTGCATTTGCACTATTTTCATTTTCATATTGGTTTTAATTTTGACAAAAGGGGGAGTAATATTGAAATTGATAATTGGTATCTTTTAGTCACCGTCATTTGATTGAGGGGGAGTGTGTTTGATTTAAGACTATTTGTGTTTGATGACTTGTTTCTCTATTTAATGTGATTGCGATATTTCATCTTTTGTTGGTTTGTATTAGTTGTTTTGATTATGAAAAAAAGGGGGAGAAAAATGAGAAATTGGAGATATTCTTTAGTCACTTGATTAAGGGGGAGTTTGTTAAAATTTTAATTGATTTTACAAGGATATTAAATTCAATGATTTATATGTTTGAGGGGGAGACTTCTAACCAAAATGACAAGGTATAAAAACCTTGATCAATGTTTCTTTGTTTTCATTTCTTAAACAATTTCTAATTATTTTGTCATTATCAAAAAGGGGGAGATTGTTAGACCAATGGTGGTTGACAAATTAATTCCACTTATGTTTTGATAATAATAAAATGTATAAAATTGGTTAAGAAATTGTTTCAGGTATTTTGGGATTGATATTCAATGAAAGGATTGTACAAATCAAGATAAGCAAGTGTCTAATCAATGAAGAATCAAGATGGGAGTTGTCCTCTAAGTGAAAAATGGCATAAAACATGAGGATTATAAAGGATTTGGTCGGATGTTACCATTGAAGGAAATACAAGTCGACTTACAAAGCACAAGTCGACTTACAGATGAAGCAATGTCAATACAAGTCGACTTATCAAACACAAGTCGACCTATCGAGGACGACAAGTCGACTTACATGGTACAAGTCGACTTATTGGAGAGCGGAGATGAAACTTTTATGTAAATGGTTGAAACAAGTCGACTTATACATTCGACAAGTCGACTTATGGATGTACGAATTCAGCTCCAACGGTCCAATTTGATAAAAATGGAATGGAAATTATCAAGGAACGGCTATATCCAATTAAGCAACGGCTAGTAGAGCTCCAACAGCTATATTTCTTCAAGTATAAATAGAGGATGATTGATGAAGAGTATACACAAGTTCTAGAAGCCAAAATACTCTTATCTTGCTCCAAATTGCTCATCATTGTTCTTACTTTGTTTACATTTGTATTGAGCACTTGTTCTTAGATCTTTATCCTATTTCTTTTACAAATTGAGTGACTAGTGAAAGGTCACGTGTGAGGTAGCTTGAGTCAGAAATCAAGTATTGTTGGTAGGATTTATGCCGAAGACAAATCATCTGAAGGTTGCTTGGTAGGAAATCAAGCGGTATTGGTAAGATTTGTGCGGAAGACAAATCAAGTGTAAAGGTAGCTTGAGCCGTAAATCGTCGGGATTGTAAGAGTTCACACTGAACTACAAAGTGTGTAATAAAGTGGTTTGCAAAATCCTAAGTGGGAGCTTAGGTAGAGGATGTAGGTCTTAGCACCAAACCTCTATAAAAATAGTGTTTGATCTTCTTCCCTACTCTTTGTATTTAAATTTGTTTAAATTACTATTGTGTGAATTAACTTATGATTTTATTGTAGAAATTTTCAAAGAATTTTAAAGATCTATTCAACCCCCCCTTCTAGTTCGCTTACAGAACTATCACTGTTTCAATTGATGTCTTCGAATATGCAAAAACTTTCTCGGGAATCCAGATATTGGGGACTCATTTACTTTTACTGAATCTCATGTCACTTGGAATCTAAAAAAATAATTATATTATTGTTATTTATTGATCCAATCAATTGGAGTCAGCTTTAAAGTTGATTTATTGTTGTATCCGTAAGAATTTGTCAAACAACCTCTTTATTAGTTAGAGATCAAGCTGCGTACTATTGAGTGTGGACTGTTATTCTTCTTGTTCTATGACTTTATGAATTGTTAAATTTCTGATTCAAAGTTCGTACTACTCCATATATTATATTATTATATTAATACAATTTTTTAAATTTTATAATTAATTTTTGCAACGTTTGTAAATATTAATGATTTATTAATACTACTATTTAACACTTAAATTTATGTTGTGTGTTTTTTCAACAATAAATTGTAAAAATTCAAAACAAATCTCTAATAAAACATATCTTAACTATGATCGATTATAAAAATGATAGTTTAACAATTTTGGAAAATGTCAACCCTTTGGTGATGATTTAAGCAAATGGTCACCAAATCTGATGCAAATTCTGTTAAACCTTTGGTGACAATTTCTCGAAATTGTCACTAAATGTGGATGATTTAGTTATGATTTTCAGAAATTGTCAATGAATGTGCAACATTTGGTGATGATTTTTCAAAATTCGTCACCAAATTGTTATCTTTCTGTGACGTTTCCAAATATCGTTACCAAATGGTCACTTTTAACGACAATGTCAAAAACGTAGCAAAAATCCATATGTCTTTTTAGTGACGATTTTATAGAACCCTTTGGTGACGATTTCAGACATTGGTCACCAAATGTTCAACAAATTATAGTGACGATTTTCGAAAAGTGTCACCAAAAGTTCATTTAGTGATGAATTTCTAAAATCATCACCCATTGTAGTTCATTTTGACACGATTTTTTGTAATCATCATTAAATGTTCACTAATTGGGGACGATTTTGGTCATTCGTCACAAAATATTGTTCCTTTTGTGACGCTTTTTTAGTTAGTCGCTAAAGGCTTAGTTTTAATGATGATTTGGAAAATTGTCATAATATGATAACTTTTGCCTACGATTTTACGAATGTCGTAAATAAAAACGTAGTTAAATGTTTACTTTGTTGTAGTGTAAGTTTTAACTTCATGATGAACCACTAATGCTTTCGCTAAAATAACAAAAATATGTGGATGAATTAAGTGAGAGAGAACTAATGATAGCATTATTGAAGTCATTCCATTGTCTTTCTTATTTTTCAAATCTCTTGTGAATGCTACGTTACTTGTTGGCTTCACACTCTTGTCATGCCTTGACTTTAGGAATGCTTTACTTTTCCTTACAAATAAAAGGTGATGATGATTGAAATAATTAATGAATTGAATAAAACTGGTTGGGTCGGTTGTGCTAGGCCCAGGTCCAACTCTAGGATATCGTGTGGGCCGATCGGCCCATCCACAAGATGTTGAGTTAAACACGACAGGTATTTACTATATAAGATCATTATCTCCTCACGATGCAAGTACGACTCTAATAACCCTGATATTCTTTGTTCATAGACAAAAAACCTACGACAAAGAGCTAACTTAGGCATTAGAGGGGCAAGCCGGCAATCAACCCCCGGCGTGCCTTTATTGTTTTTGCAGGTATTTTTTAGTCCAAGCTAATCGAGATCATAGATCCAAGCAATGGTGTCCATCCCCAACAAAATTAGACTGAACCAGTTGGTGCCCACCGTGGGGCCAGGCGTCAGGGCACTACGTCCAGAAGCACATAGATAAGTCAGGTGGCAGCAACAAACCCAGATGTAGCCGTCGTCGCGGCACTTGCACTGCAACGAATGGGTTTGCAATTACCTGCCGCCGCCCTTCCACCGATGCATCATGATCCCCACACCCATCCCCCACCTATCACCTAAAACCCTAGCACAGATGAGCTACCCCCATTAAACCCGAATAACCACACATAATCCTCACATCCGAATGACCAACCACCACCCCAAAACCGAGATCAAGAAGAACAAAGCGTAGCTCTGGAGGATAATGCCGAAAACAATTCACACCCTCACATCCAACACCCCATCAACACGAGCCCTCCTCCATAACAAATCTCTCTTACCCAAAGGCAAATACAGGAAGCGGCCGATCTACTGATTCAATAGACCTGACAATCTCAGACAGACCAGCAGCGAACCCCCGCTTAATAAATGGGTACGATAGCCGATCGCCATTCTGCTGAAACTCTCGAAAAAATTGTGGATGACCGAATCAATATGGCCTTGAATTCCCATCTAGGTCAGCCATCAACACAATATAGCTCTCCTTTCATACAGGAAATCTTGGATAGCCTTCCTACGGTCAGTACTAAGATACCAACGCCTAAAAAATATACCGGAAAGACCGATCCCCTTGATTACCTTCAGTATTTTCAGTCGATGATGAACCTGCATTGTATCCCTGATGCCATTCAATGTAAGGCTTCTGTACGAACTTTCAAGAAGGAGCCCGACGATGGTTCAACAGTTTACCTACGTGCTGCATCACTTGTTTTAAGGATTTTAAGTCGCTATTCCTCAACCAATTTGCCACAAGTAAGCGGTCGCAGAAGACTGCCCTGGAAGTGATGCAGTTGACCCAAAGAAGGAATGAAAGTTTACGGGAGTTCATCACTCAGTTTAATAATGAAGCTGTTGAAGTCCCTGACCTCACTTGCTTGTCCATGTTGGCTGCCCTTATGAGCAACACGAGGGATGAAGAGTTCAAAAAATCATTAGCCCTCGATCAGCCCAGGTCTATTTAAGAGATAAGAAATCGGGAGGATAAATATATTCAGCTCGAGGAAGTGTTGAAAAATACAAAACGCAAGGTGGATGACCGTTCACCAAACGGCAGAACAGATGGTTCACACAAGTGATAGAAGGATCGGTCTAGCTGGAGGAAGCTGACTGATCGAAAGGACGAACGATGAGAATCCTTCACCCCGCCAACAAAGCGGTATCTAAGTACTACAGAGCCATGAGAGCGTAAGGGAATCCTTCCGAGAACCTAATAAGTTGAAAACTCCCCTCAAAAAAAGAGATCCCGATTTATATTGTCAGTTCCATAGAGATGTAGATCATGAAACGGAGGACTGTTGGGACTTAAAGCGAGAAATTGAATCCCTTATTTAAAGGGGAAAGCTGGGTAGATTTTTGAAGGACGGTACAAATGCCGAACGGGAGAATGAGGGTAGGAGCAGTCAGTCTGATAACTGGCGGAAGCCTTGGAAGAAAAAAAATGTGAATGATGGAGCGAGGAGGAACAGGAATTCAGACAACCGACACGACACGAGAAGACAGTCCAGGGTAAGAGGCAACAGAAATGCTGGTCAGCAAGATGACCGACTGGTTAGAGTCATAAACATGATTTCTGGTTGGAGTGCAGCAGGAGGGTCCATTGTCAGAGAAAGAAAGAGGTATGCCAGGCAGGTCGCTGAAGACTTATCAGCAAAGAAAAAGAGGCAAAACGATGGGGTGATCTCGTTTGATGAGTCTGACCGGGAAGATGTTAGTTGTCCTCATGATGACGCGCTAGTGGTCACCTTGAATATGGATGGTAGCAAGGTAAAGCGGGTAATGATTGACGCAAGTAGCTCGGTCGACCTGTTGTATTATGATGCATTTAAGCAAATGGAGATATCGGAGGAGCGACTATTGCCAATAGAGGGACCCATCAAAGGGGTAACAGGAGCATCAGCCTACCCATTCGCTCGAGTGTTCTTAAACGTAAAATTCAGACAAAGGCCACGTCAAATAGAGAGGAATGTTGAATTCTTGGTCGTGAAATTTAGCGGAGCATATAACGCAATAATTGGAAGAGCCACCCAAAACGCCCTCAGAGCAGTTGTTTCGACCTACTATCAAGCAATGAAGTTCTCAACACCTCATGGGGTCGGTATTATCAGGGGTCACCAAGGATCGCTAGGGAATGCTACATGGCAGAAACGAGGACCCTTGATGGGGCGATAGTCTTGACAAGTTCCCTTGATGTGAGAGCCGACAAAGAAACTGAGAGGATGAACCCTACCGAAGAAACGCAATAGATTATATTGGATGAAGAAGACTAATCCAAATTCACAAATCTAGGCACTGAACTTGAAAAAGGGCTGGCCAAAGAGATCACAGATTGCTTGATAGAGAACAGATCAGTCTTTGCCTGGGTGCCGAGCGACAAGCCCAGAATTTCTCGAGTAGTAGCATCTCATTCTCTCGGTATCCGAAAAGACTACAAGCCAGTCAGACAAAAGAAGCGGTGGCAAAGCAAAGAAAGGCAGGGGGTGATCGAGAAAGAGATAGGAAAACTGCTCGATGCTGAGTTCATTCGGGAAGTCAAGTACCCTGAGTGGTTGGCGAACGTGGTACTGGAGAAGAAGAAAAACAGAAAATGGAGAATGTGCATCGATTTCACTTATTTGAACAAAGCATGCCCAAAGGACAGCTTCCCCCTACCCAAAATCGATCAGCTGGTAGACGCTACATCAGGGCATGAGCTCCTCAGTTTCTTGGATTCTTTCTCCGGTTATCACCAGATACAAATGAGTCTTGAAGACAAAGAAAAGATGGCTTTTATAATCGACCAGGGCACGTACTACTACCAGGTAATGTCGTTCGGTTTGAAAAACGCAGGGGCTACTTATCAGCAACTCGTTATGGAAGTTTTTAAGAAACATATCGGTCAAACAGTGGAGGCTTATGTGGATGATATGGTAGTCAAAGCAAGACGACTGTCGAGCATGTGGAAGACCTCAAAGAAGTCTTCCTCACCCTCAACAAATTCCAAATGAGACTGAACCCTGAAAAATGCATTTTTGGTGTGGCATCTGGAAAATTCTCATGATTACTCAACGAGGGATTGAAGTTAACCCAGAAAAAATTGAAGCTATCGTTCAAATGCCCTCACCACGATGCTTAAAAGATGTTCAAATATTGACAGGGCGGATAGTTTCTCTGAGCAGATTCGTCTCTAGGATGGGGGACAAGTGCCTCCCATTTTTCAAAATCTTAAGGAAGGCGGACGTGACTCGTTTCCAATAGACGGATGAGTGCGAGAGAGCATTTCAGCACCTAAAGCAATACCTGACCAGTCCGCCCATTTTGCAGAGCCCCGTGGAGGGGGAGACGTTGATCATTTATCTAGCAGTTACAGAAGGGGCGATCAACGCAGTTCTCATTCGATCGGACGGAAACGAACAATTCCTGATCTATTATGTCAGTAAGGTCTTGAACAGGCCAGAAGCGCGGTATGCATCTATTGAGAAGCTGGCCCTATCATTGATAACCGCCGCACAGAAACTCAGGCCCTACTTCCAGTCTCACACAATTGAGGTGTGGACCGATCAACCTCTCAGGCAATGCCTTCAAAAGCCTGAAACCTCTGGATGGTTAGTTAAATGGGCGGTAGAGCTGGGAGAGTTTAACATACATTACAAACCACGGACAACGATCAAAGCCCAAGTATTGGCGGATTTTGTTGTGGAAATGAGTCAACCTACCTCACAGAACGAGCAACGCCCTGATTGGAGTTTATTTGTTGACGGGTCATCCAACGTTAAGGGATGCAGAGCAGGAGTGGTCTTGATCAGCCCCCACTAGGAGCAAAAGGTGGAGTACGCCCTCCGATTAGAATTTAGAGCATCCAATAATGAGGCAGAATACGAAGCCTTAATAGCCAGTCTTCAGTTGGTAAGAGAGATGGAGGTGAAATCTTTAAAGGTGTACAGCGATAGCCAAATAGTGGTCGGTCAAGTCACCGGGCAGTATGAGGCAAAAGGGGACAATATGATCAAGTATCTGGAATTAGTAAAGCGAGAGTTGAATAATTTTGAAGAATACTCGATCAGCAGGATAGATAGGACGCAGAATGCTCAAGCAGATGCGCTTTCCAAGATAGCTTCTGATCAAAATGCAAGGAATAACATTTTGCTCGAGCGGATAAACCAGCCTAGTATTCAGAAAACTAGTGAAGTCCTCGAAATGGATGTCGAACGATCAAGTTGGATGGAGCCAATCAAATAGTACCTTTTTAAGGGAACGCAGCCGCCAGAAGCCCTGGGAGCTAAGAAACTAAGGGTAAAGGCTGATGAATATGTGATTATTAATAACATCCTGTATAAGCGTTCTTATGACTGGCCGCTATTACGCTGCTTAAACAAAGAAGAGGCAGAATGGGCAATGGCCGAGGTTCATGAAGGAATGTGCGGGAATCACTTAGGAGGCAGAATGTTGGCTCACAAATTGATCAGACAAGGGTATTATTGGCCGAAAATGAAGAAAGATTGTCAGGAAAAGGTTAACCGATGCGAGGCCTGCCAGAGGAATAGTAATTTATCCCATCAACCGACCGAGCAGCTGAAAATTGTGAGCCATCCCATCCCCTTCGCTCAATGGGGAATGGACATACTAGGTCCTTTTCCTCTCATTCCTGGGCAGAAGAAGTTTTTGATAGTAGCAGTGGAATACTTCACCAAATGGGTAGAAGCAGAAGCAGTTGCCACAATCACCGAACAGAAAATTGAAAACTTCGTATGCAAGAACATACTGAGCCGCTTTTGGATGCCTATGGTCTTAGTTACAGACAATGTTCGACAGTTCAATAATGATAAGTTCAAATATTTCTATCACCGACTGAAGATAAGGCTCCAACTAACTTCAGTGGCTCACCCTCAAAGCAACGGTCTTGCAGAAAACACCAACAAGAAGATAATGAGCACACTCAAAAAGTGCTTAGATGGACGTAAGACTTGGGTAGATGAATTGGACGAAGTGTTGTGGGCATACAGAATGACCCCAAATGGAGCCACAGGAGAAACACCGTTTAGAATGACCTTTGGGGCAGAGGCTTTAGTTCTAGTAGAAGTGGCACTGCCCAACCAGAGAGTTTCAAGTTACCAAGAAGAACGAAATGATGAAGCTCGCAGGGTAGAACTTGTACTTCTCAGTGAAGACAGGGATAGAGAAGCCACTCGTTCTGAAGCCGTCAGGCAAAAAGCAACAAAGTTTTTCAACAGAAGGGTAAGGCTGAGCGACATAAAGGTCGGCGGTTAGGTTCTAAGAAAGGCCGAGGCGACAGGGAAACATCCTGGAAAGATCGGTCAGACATGGGAAGGACCCTATCAAGTGGTCAAGCAAGCCAGACACAGCACTTACGTTCTGCGCGACACAAACGGCAAGATTCTACCAAGGCCTTGAAATTCCCAAAACTTGAAGGCATTCTACTAGTAGATAAGTTTTACTTCAATTCGTTTATTTCTTTATATGTAACTAGTGGGTACCTTTTTCCTAGCCATGCCAATCAGGTTTTTTAACGGCCCACGCCCTTATAATCATCATCAATAAAGGATTCCAAACTTCTTGGCAGAAAAGCCTCGTTAAAGGGAGAATATCCTACCGACTGGATGTCATCAACATCGTTCGGTTAGGTTACCAAGACTGAATCTTGGAACCAAGTGATGCCAACAAAACAATCTTAGATCGCTCAACCTCAACATCGCTCGGCCAAGTTACCAAGACCGAATCTTGGAACCAGGCGATGTCAAGAAAATAATCTTGGATTGCTCAGCCTCAACATCGCTCAGCTAGGATACCAAGACCGAATCTTGGAACCAGGCGATGCCAAGAAAACAATCTTGGATCGCTCGACCCCAACATCGCTCGGCCGGGTTACCAAGACCGAATCTTGGAACTAGGCGATGCCAAGAAAATAATCTTGGATCGCTCGACCTCAACATCGCTCGGCCAGGTTACCAAGACCGAATCTTGGAACTAGGCGATGCCAAGAAAACAATTTTGGATCGCTCGGCCTCAACATCGCTCGGCGAGGTTACCAAGACCGAATCTTGGAACCAGGCGATGCCAAGGAAATAATCTTGGATCGCTCGGCCTCAACATCGCGCGGCCAGGTTACCAAGACCGAATCTTGAAACCAGGCGATGCCAAAAAAATAATCTTGGATCGCTCGGCCTCAACACCGCTCGGCCAGGTTACCAAGACCGAATCTTGGAACCAGGCGATGCCAAGAAAACAATCTTGGATCGCTCGGCCTCAACACCGCTCGGCCAGGTTACCAAGACCGAATCTTGGAACCAGGCGATGCCAAGAAAACAATCTTGGATCGCTCGATCCCAACATCGCTCGGCCAGGTTACCAAGACCGAATCTTGGAACCAGGCGATGCCAAGAAAACAATCTTGGATCACTCGGCCTCAACATCGCTCGACCAAGTTACCAAGATTGGATCTTGAAACCAGGTGACACCAAGAAAGCAATCTTGGATCGCTCGACCTCAGCATCGTTCGGCCATGAGAACGATTCTCTTAAACCTCACTACCGATCGATAATAAAGAAGACAATGAAGGACAAAAATAAGAGTTTTATTTCCTTATATATTTGTTTTGGTCACAAGCCTGACCAGATGAGCCTTAAAGGTCCTCTTACATAAGTCATTCCGGCCCCTCAGTAGGGGAAGAAGTATCAACGGCTAGATCGACAGGAGTAGTTTCAGAGGTCGACAAAGCGGTCGAGACAAGATCAGGGTCCGAAGGAGCAACTGGAGAGACACCTCTGTGAGCTCGCTCTTCTTCATCATCTAAACTAAGGTCCAGCATCTCATCCGGTAATGTCTCTACCTCTTTCTCAGCTATCTCCTTCACCTCTTCGAGCGAAAGGCCGAGCTCTGTCAGAAGCATAGGCTCGACAAAGTCCTCGAACGAAGGACCATCTGACCCATCTCCATCAGGGACGACAACGCCGTGGCAATTCCTCAGGATGGAAAGAGCCAAATCGCAAGCAAATTCCTTGCACTCATCGTGCAAGTCCATCGCTTGATCGCCTCAATCCTCTGCTCTTTGATAGAGCCTTGCAGCTCAAACAATTTGTTCTCATCCCTTACTTTATCCAACACCGCTTTGTGGCAGTCATGGAGGACTTTCAAGCGAAGCTCGTTCTCCATCTTGGCACTAGTGTTGGCTTTAAGAATTCCCTCCTTCATCTCCTCAACTTGGAGCTGTAAGGTCTCATTTTTGGCCTGCAATGTCTCATCTTTGAGCCGCAATTCCTCATTTTCGGCCTGCAAGGTTCGGCATCCTTTTTCTGCTCGTCCCTCTCCGCGATCGCTCTGTTCTTCTCCTCCTCCGCCTCTGAAAGTTGCATCCTCAAAATGGTGACCTGGCTAAGGAGATCTTTAATCTCATGGTCCATCGATCGGGCGACTTTAGCCATCCGATCAAAACGTCGATACACTTCAGAGGCGAACGCCAAATTCTACAATAAAGAACTTTGTTAAAAAAAAAGTGGATGGAGATTACCTCCACTAAGTCGCGCACAAGACCGTCCGTCATCTCCTCATCACCCAAAGAATCAAGAAACTCTTCATCCATAGGAGGGACAACCCTTTGGGCAATGTGAAGAGCCACACTAGCGTCCTTAAGCGACACAGTCTTATCCAAACTAATCGCGAACACCCATTTCTCGGAGCTGGGCATCGACGCCTTCCCCTTACCCTTGTCCAAAGGCGGGGCCGATCGTTCAACATGTCGAGCGGTCTTCTTTCTCTTAAGAGGTCGCTCTACCTCCTCCACCTCTTCCTCTATGACCGCTCGGTCCTCATCAGTCGATCGGATCACTAACGTTACGGACTCGTTAGGCGTAGTTGGCTGAGCGACATCTTGCCCGATCGCCACCCTTTTGCTTCGCTCTTTCATCTTTAAGGAAGGCCCGGCAACTTTGTACTGGCCTTTCGACTTGGAAGCATCAGAGGACGAGGTGAAATTCCTAAACTTCGCCATGCCTGCACAAGTATAAAAGTAGGTCAAAAACCGAAGCTAATATTCATTAAAAAAAATAAGGCAGTTAAACTACGAGGAGTCAACTAGAAGGGGTAGTTTCTCCTTCTAGCCCGTTAATCCGAGCCGGGGGACTAATCAAAAAGGTATCGGCCGATACCCCTCCACGATACTCCAGAATAAGGCGATCGAAATTATACCGACCAAGCACCCTAATTCGGCTGATCACTTCATACTCTTTTCCAGTAAATGACAGACTGGAAGTGTCGTTCCATCACTCGGACAGGGGATACCTCCACGGCCTGGACTCGAAAGAAGATCCCGGGGGTCTCATAAAGAAGTACTTCATCCTCTAGGCCTTATTCGACAAAGTTGTTCCAGCAGGGCGATACCACGCATCTCTATACTGGAAGTGGGAGATCCCGGCCCCAGTGAGTGAGCTTTGATTCATCCTTAGAAAAAGCTGCAGAATATCGATCGACGGAGAACACCCGAAATGATAGCACAGCAGGGCGAGGCCGTTCATGAACCTCCAACCATTCGGGGGGATCTAGCTCGGCCTCAATTTGTATGCGCAGCATACCTCATCGATGATCGGAGCATATGGAAGCCTCATGCCACCGATCGAGAAGAAGTTGTCTAAAACAGCAGAATAGCCCCCCATATAGCTGTGAATTCGCCCATTCTTTGTGGCCAACCTGGGTCTCCAAGATGAAGGAATATTATTTTTGATGACCGATTGGTTCAATTCCCTTTCGATCATCGTCGATTGGTCACTCGGCGGCTTCTCAACGATTTTCCCATCTCTCTGGTCAATCGTCACGATTTCCTCATCTTTCTCTGCGTCCGGCGCTTCATTGCCCCTACCTCTGGCACCTCCATCACTTCCGTCGTTATCTCAAGCAACCCAACAATCTGTAAAGCACTTTCGTCGGCCAGTTCCCGGTCGAAAGAGGAGGAGGAGGTGGTTTCATCCCTAACTCTAGATTCGTTCCTAGGGCTAGTCGACGACATGGTTACTAAAAAGGAAATGTATAGGGTGAGGAAAGGAGAGAGGACATACCTAATTCGGTGACTAAGATTGGGAGTTTGGATAGCGGTGAAAAGGAAGTTCCGATGACTGCAAGCAAAGAAATGAAGAGCAGAGAGAACAGAAGTTGGAGAATCTGATGCGTAGAAATGGTAGTGAAGGAAATCTGTCGATTTCGAGCGGTTATCACAAAAATCAACTGAACGGTAGCACTAATTGAAGTTAGATACGTGGTAAAACCTGAGCCGTGCGAATTAGGGTTATCAGATACCCAGAGCGGCGCAGTATTGAAATGACACGCATAACCATAAAGCAACATGAAAGGACACTCCCTTTCAGATTTTGAAAATCCGTCAGAGGATACGAGCTATGAGTAATAATCAAATCCAGTGCTCTTTATAGACATAGATGTCCGACCGGTCGGGCCTATCACGAGCTGTCATGCAGGTAGGTTGCGTGAACCTCATATACTCCATCGATCCTTCTCCTTGATCGGACTCGAGGAGTAGGGGGCCTTATGGTCGGGTCGGTTATGCTAGGCCCAGGTTTAACTCTAGGATGTCGTGTAGGCCGATCGGCCCATCCACAAGATGTTGAGTTAAACACGACAGGTATTTACTATATAAGATCATTATCTCCTCACGATGCAGGTACGACTCTAATAACCCTGATATTCTTTGTTCATAGACAAAAAACCTACGACAAAGAGCTAACTTAGGCATCGGAGGGGCAAGCCGGCAATCAACCCCCGGCGTGCCTTTATTGTTTTTGCAAGTATATTTTAGTCCAAGCTAATCGAAATCATGAATCCAAGTAACAGCGTCCAGCCCCAAAAGAATCAAACTAAACCAAAAACATATATAAAAAGTGACGGTATCATAGATGATATTATGAAATGGATCTGCTTCTGGAAACATAACCGTGAGTTAAACTGGCCACCACACGATGTACGTACATGATATTAACATATAAAGAAGACATTTGCATATTGCAACCGCATGATTGATAGGCCTCTAAATATGGTGTAGTTTGCCTGCACGATTCTGCAATGAAGTTATCACCACAAAAAAAGAGAGGAAATACTTTTAAGGAGTGCTTGGTTAGTTGGTATGAGAAGAAAAAATAAGTAAGGAATGAAAAAAGATGGTTGGTAATATATTATAATTAAATGAACAGTATTTTTATATTCTCTTTCGGGGTAATACTCCATACCTTCAATATAGTAAGGAATGAAAGTCATATCCATTTCTATTCCTCACTATATTTATTATAATTCCTATTACCATTGCTAATAATACTGTAGCACCCCACTCCCGTAAGACTCAGACCCGACATCGATGGTGATATCCAGATCCATGCCCTGCGAGGATGGGATGATACCACACTCAGTCAAAACACAGTACTAAAATTTTGTTTTGAAGCAAACATACACTTACATATATATGTATATTATGGAAAACAATTTATATAACAAAACTAGTAGGTACAATGACCACGAGGATCCTCTTGTAAAATACACAATAATAAATTTGCAGAGTCCTCACTCTAGTCCAGACGCAACTGATCCCGTCCTCTAATACCGCTCTGCGATCACTATACACCCGTTACCTAACAAGGTATTCTTCTGAGTCCAGCATAACAATTGCAGATTTTGGATGAGTTTTTGCAAACTCAATGAGTGACCATCATCGATGGTCCGCTCACTCAAGTACATAATCAAATAATAACTTATGTTTTCATTCTTTCTATTTGATCTCATTTTTCAATTCCCATAGATCTATCTCTATCTCGTAATACATTTTCTCAAGAATTCCCCATTTACATATTTACAGAAATCTATATTCATACATCCCATTTTTTGATACAAAGTATTTCACTCGCTTACTATTTAATTATCATATGGCTATGACCTAGTGCCTAAACTGTCCCATTGATGGGCTCAATAATAGCTGACCCTTATCCAATACTGGATACCAGGTTCATTATATGTTGAGCCTAAGGCTCTGAATCAATCATGAACTCAAAGTTCATTTTCACACGTTGAGCTAAAAGCTCTAATCGATAGCAACTCTGGTCAACAGCTCTAATATTCCATACAACACTAAGCATATCACAATCAGTCATACATTCTATAATTAGGAGTACCCCATAACTGTTTTCACACCAGTAAAGGGCATTTCACCTATCATTCAATCAAACATATCAGAATAAATGCAGTCTGTAACCCATTATCAATTCATATCAGTTTTATGACCAAGCATCTATACTGTCCCTATAAGGGCACATTAATCGTTAAGCCATAGGCTCTGGAACTATCCCATCAAGGGCTCATTAATCGTTGAACGCGTCTTAGGGGTAGGAGAGCCCTCTGGGTATGCACTACTTCCCACGCGTCTTAGAGGTAGGAGAGCCCTCTAGGTATGCATTAACTCATCAATCGTTGAGCTTTTCGCTCTGAAACTGTCCCGTCAAGGGCTTATTAATCATTGAATGCATCTTAGGGGTAGAAGAGCCCTCTGGGTATACACTACTTCCTACACGTTTTAGAGGTAGGAGAGCCCTCTGGGTATGCACTAACTCATCAATCGTTGAGCTTTTCACTCTGAACAGTATAACACAGTCATTTATAATCTATTCCAGATTTTCACTTCACAAACACAATTACACTTTTACATTCTCATAACATTTCTGTATACTATCACTTCAATACTCCGGTCCTTCTATCCGGAGTTCACATTCAACACTATCTCATCATTTCACTTCAGAGAATTTAAATCACTGAATTATAACATTTAATACTTTAAAAACCATCTAGGTCACTCACCTGGCTTCCGCTAACGCTGAAGTCCCAAAGAATATCCGTGGAATGTCGTTCCAACGGTGCCTCTATAACAGTCAAATGATCACCCATTATTAAATGCACAAACAGAAGGATTCAATAATGCACATGTTGCAAGTAAAAGATGTACGATGCATGTTCATGACATTCCGGCGTTAATTCCCAATTTTACTTTCTTGTCTCAAAACCCACTTTTCATATGTATACTCTACAACGTTCAGACAATACCCTATAGTTCTCGAGAAAGACATCACAACCAGTATTACTATTCATTAGGTCAAAAACACCCATTGAGCTAAGTTTCTAAAACTCCCAAAAGCATTGAATACACGTCGCGACGTGCGGGCTCCTGCTCGTCTTCTCCGACCTTTTTTTCACATATTTCTCTTCTAAAATCAGCCATAACTCACATAGAACTACAGCAATCTTTCACATTAAACACCATAAATACATTTAACTAACAAATAAACAACATAAAAGCCATTTACTTACAAAATCAAGCTTCCTCTCTTCAAACACCCGAAAACTCTCTAAGCAGTTAACACCTACGGCTCTCTCCCAAAACCACACCAAACTTTATCATCTTTAGGGTTTAAGCTTGGCTTTGCACAAGAAAAAGCAAGCAATAATTGGACAACAAAAGATCACACAAGGAGGAAGAAAGGAGAATCGATCGAAGGGAGAAGAGGCATGCCCTAGGTGGAGAAAACAAGTTTACAGCCAAAGAGATTTTCGCAACTTTCAAAAGGGGAAATTTAAAACCTAAGGCATTTAAAGGATACTCTCTTAACAATGATTCTAGGGCTCAAGGCATACTATTCTTCTTTTCCTCAAATTCTTTTAAATCTCTTTCTCTTTCCAAATTCATTTCTAGTCAAATTTGTCTCCAAATTTCAATGGCTCGACATATTAAAATTCCTACAAGCATGTGTCTAAATTTTCCATCGCCATTGAACAATTATTCAGTACTATTAAGTCAATCAGTCCGTCACTTGTAAAATTCTCCGGTCCGGACTTTTTCTCCCAAAAATTTCCATAAAATTTCCAAGGGTCACTAACAATTGAGAAACACTCTTAAAGCATTTCCAATTCAGATTTTCAAACACAATTATCTCATAATTCACAAAACAATTCATATTCAAACGTAAATTTTGGAAAATGTCATGAACGCATGTACCTATATGTGCATGTGCAAAATGTATCATTCCTCTCTATATCAAGAGGCCAAATGAATGAACATACCAAAAATATGAATCAACTCCTAGTCCGTCCCAATTTACCAATATACCCTTCCCATCGGTGATGGGATGTTACAAATACTTCCCTCAAAATTTTGTTTGTAAGAGAAATAATAATGTGGCTCTTGATGTAAATAATTATAATAGGTTAATTAAACATAATTTATGCTCTAACATCCTTCGTACGATAGTTCATTTGAATTCATACAACCTATGTATATGGATAAAATCTTACAACCATTAAACCAAACTCGTCGGACCAATTATAACTATTTACATCAAGAGCAGCCCTGGACCTGATCAAGCCTCGAGTTGAGCTCGGGCCTGAGATAACAGGAGTCGAACCCCGATTAGCCTATTGCCACCCTTAAAAGGCTGCTTTGATTATTGAAACTCAAGCACTATGCTTAATAATTAGTATGACAATTAACTAAATTATCTAGACGTGCAGCACTTTGGAACGTGATTGGAGGGACAACCGAAGAGCCAAAGGTCAACAACGGACAAAGATGGAGGGCTTGTAGCACTTTTGGAAGGCGATTGGGAGAAAGGAAGAACCAAATTTTCGTAAGGAAGACGAAGAACAATTTGTCATTAGGTTTAAAATAAGACAAAAACAAAGTTGTTTTCATTAAACATTGCAGATTGTGGGCTACATTTGGCGATAAATGTAGGAAAACATCGCCAAATGGTTCAAAATTCGTGACGACACAAAAAAAATGTCACCAAAAGTCTAGATCATTGGTGAAGATTTTTGGATACTATTGTTAAACAAATGTATATGGTTGCAAACAATTTAGAACTATCTTTTGCAACAATTATATAATTCATTGTCAATGTTTTGTCAATTGCGACAATCTAAGAAAAGCGTCGAAAAAGCGTAACCATTTTGAAAAGATTATATAAAACGTCTCCTATAAAATTATACATAATAAATAGAGTTTTAAGACACCATAAAATTTTTAAATCATTTATTTTAAAGGAGAAAATAAAATGTTTAAATATATATAATATTGATTAATTTTGAGCTTATAGTTTTAAAATTTTGAAATAACATTTGTGTTAGCTAAATTTATTTTTAGACTTAGATTCATTGTCAATAACATTAAATTTGATTTTTATGAATATAATATTCAGTCACAAATTGATTAAGTGAAAGTTAGTTAATTTATAATTATAAACAAGAGAGTTATTTTGTGTTGAAGATATAAAAGAGATTTATTTAATCATTTGGTGAGGATTTTAAAATTTGCTATCAAAGAGTGTAAGATAAGTTTTCTCATATCATAGTTATAATATTATTCTTAATTTTCTCATGTCACTTGGAATCTAAAATAATTAAATCTTTATCCCTTCAATGGAATAAGTTTCAAAACTTTTCTCTTTATTTATTGCTTTGTCTGTAAGAATTGTGACAGCTTGTAATTCAAATATTAAATTACATACCATATACCATTATATTATATTACTATTAAATAGAATATATAAATAATATAGATAACTAATATATTTTGTGACGTCATATAAAATTTGTCAAATCATATATTTAAAAAAAAAAAAGAATAAATCTATGCTAATTTTGAGTTTATGGTTTCATAAATTTTAAAATTTTGAGTTTATGGTTTCATAAATTTTAAAATGACATTGATGTTAGCTAAATTTATTTTAAGACTTAGAATCATTGTTAATAATATTAAATTTAATTTTTATCAATATGAAGTTCATCAAAAAATAAGAAAGTTAGTGAATTTGTAATTATAAATAAGAGAGTTATTAGGTTTTGAAGAATTAAAGGAGTATTATTCAAGAAGTTCGCGATAAATTTAGAAATCAATGCCAAAGACTTACACTTTGGAAACAATATTAACAAAGCATCGACAAAAAGTAAGCCTCTTACGACAATTTTGAAAATGTGTCACCAAAGGCTTGGCCTTTGATGATGATTATGCTATATCGTCGCCAAAGATTTCCCATTTAGTGACGATTTTTGAACCGTCACTAAAAGGCAAGTCTTTGGCGACAATTTTTAAAATCATCACGAAAGGCTTACTTTTAACTACGATTTTGAAAACATCGCCAAAAAAAAGTTGCCAAAGGTAAATTCTGTTATAGTGAAAGACAGTAATGAAAATCTCCCCCACATGTAGAGACAACCAAGGCTTACACTTACCTAGATGAAGTCCGACACAATATGTCTAGGTATTATGGATATGAATTACTTGGGAAACCAAAACCCTCATATGAAGATGAAGACGAAGATGCACACCGACGATAAAGACCCAGACGCAAACGGGAGATTGAAGACGAAGCTGGGAACTCAGACACTGAAGTGGAAAGATTAATCAAAATAAGGAAGATGAAGATAGGATGAAAATGATGATTTCGAAACTTTTTTGGGTAACTAGGTTTTCAATATGATAAAAAGACATCATTTTTTGGATACTTAGTAACAAATACAAAAATCTTCACCAAAAGGACACACTTGTGCAACGATTTCTAAAAATCGTCACATAAATAGGTATCCCTTTGGCAATGATTTTAATAAAACATCACCAAATTCATCACCAAAGGGTTACCCTCTAATGACGATTTATCAATTCATCGTCGAAGTATTTTCTGTATATTACACTATATATTATAGAAATTTTATATAATAGTATAGAATTTATGTGTAATAAATAAGGTAATATGATAAAATAGAATAATTTGATAAGTAAGATATGAAAACTTTACATAGTATCATACATTCATATATCATTATATTAATTACCATATATCATTATATTATTTACAATTATTATCTATAAATTCATTTATCATTATATTAATTACCATATATCATTATATTAATTACAATATATTTAAAAATAATTGCAATATAGTTAAAAATGGAAATTAATATTAAATATTAAGAATAAAAGTTGTTTAAGTTTTTGGCAACCTTTGGCGACGAATTTATTAAAACGTCGCCAAAGGGTATACCTTTGGATACCAAACTTTGGTGACACTTTTCCAATTTTTTCGGCATATTACTCCCTATATATTACATAAATTATACATAATACTCGTAAGTCATGCAGTGTTTGCACTCAAGGAGGCTACTAAGGCATATATGGTGGGATTCTCTCTGGCGTCATTCATACCAAGTGTGTCATGTTTTGTTTTAGACATACCAGTGAGAAAATACAGTTGAGCAAATATATCAATAATAGATTAACTAAACAAATCAAAAAATTCAAAAGTTTGAATAGTTAGAATAAAGGAAACAATCTAAGCAACCTAAACAAAATTGGCTAACTTACAACAATATTGACTTTGAATTATTCTTTAATACTCCCCCTTAATGCAAAGTCATAAACACCAAATAGGGTTTTTAAATAGCATAATTTCACCTTTGATAAAGCCTTTGTGAGTATGTATGCTATTTGTGAGTTTATGCTACAATACTCTGTCATTTCCTTCTTTGTTATGAGATCACAAATGAAGCGATGATGTAGCTCTATATGCTTTGTTATGCTGTGAAATGTTGGATTCTTTGTCATAAAGATCATCGATTTGTTGTAAAATATCCCTGTTAGTCTTTCTTGTTTCAATTAAAGTTCAACTAACATTCTTCTTAACCAAATTGCTTAACAAGTTGTTGAAGTTGCTACCATGTACTCAACTTTTGAAATTGATATGCCAATGTTGCTTGCTTCTTTTAACTCTAAGTGATCAGTCCTAATCCTGTAGTAAAAGTATTAGCTGAAACACTTCGTCTATCATCCAGTGAACTTGCCCAATCACTATTCTTGAATCCATATAATCTAAAATTGGAAATTTCATAGTACCAAATCCATACTCTAAAGTTCTAACAAGGTAATGCAATACCCACTTTGCTACTCTATAACGAACCTTTGCAAGTTATTGCATGAACCCAGAAATAACACCAACAAAAAATGCAATATCAGTTCTTGTATGCATTAAATATATTAAGCCTCTAACTAGGCTTTTGTACCTTTTAGCATCTATTATCTCTGCCTCCATCTTGAAGCTGTAACTTTTCACTGACATTTATGTGTGTAGTTATAGGTTTGTAATAAAGCATGTCAACTTTGTTGAGAAGGTCCTTACCATATTTCCTTTGTGAGACAAAAATTCCATCTTCACCTTGATGGACTTCAAGATTAAGGAAATAATGCAATAAACCCATGTCTAACATCTCAAATTCATTCTTCATTTGAGATTTAAATTCATTCATAAGATAAGAGAAGAACTATTGTAAATGACATCATCACCATAAAACAAACAACGATGAAATCATTTTTGCTTCCATTTTTCACATATAAGGTTCCATTGTTCTCACTTCTCATGTATCCCTTTTTCTGAAAGTACCCATTGATCTTCCCTACCAAACTAGTGGAGCTTGGTTCAATCTATACAATGCCTTCTTCAGCTTGTACACCTTTGCTACATTTCCCTCTTTTACGGATCCTTCTAGTTGTCTCATATAGACCTCTTCTTTTAAATTTCCATTGAGCAATGTAGACTTCACATCAAATTGGTAGATAGGCCATTGAATCTGTGCAACCAATGTTAAAGCAAGTCTTACTGTTTCAAATCAAGCCACTAGAGAGAAAGTTTCATTAAAATCAATACCATATTGTTGTGCATATCTTTTTTCCACAAGGTGAGCTTTGTGCTTTTATATACTTCCATCTGCAGTAAACTGTCTTGAAAGCCCACTTTAGGCCAATGACATTTTTGTCTTTTAGTAAGTCAATCTCCTATGTTTTATTATTTTTTATAATTGTTATCTCTTTAACTATTACTTTCTTTCATACTTCTTTTTCAGCTACTTGTTAATAGTATAAGGAATATGAAACTACAAAAGCAAATTGATAAGATGAATAAACGTCATTAGTATACTTAGGATTTGACTTTTTGACCCTTGTTGATCTTTTGAGTGAAATTGACTCATTTAACGATTCTTCCTCCACATCTAAAATGTTTCTACTTGATTTTGTTGAAGTCGATGAGCTTGTTGTCTCCATAAGAACTAGAGGGTGAACTTGTGGGGGTTAACTCTTGTTTTTCATCTTGAGAGATTCCAAGTGACATAAGAATCTCTTGTTGCACTTGTTTTTCACCCCAATCCTAGCTTGCATTTTCATCGGATATGACATCTCTTCTAATTATAACCTTCCCACTAAGTACATCATACAATATATATGCTTTGGATTGAGTAAAATAACCAATAAAAATGAACTTTTCAAAAATTTTATCAAGTTTTTGACGAACTTAGGAATTTACCAAAGAATAAACAATACATCCAAAAACTCTTAAATGACTTACAGGTGGTCTTCTTACACATTATGCTTCATACAAATTTTAGTTCATGACAACTTTTGTTGGGGAGAGATTCAACAAATAGATGGATGTTGCCATAACTTCCACCCAAATTTTGTTTGAGAGTTCCTTCACTCAACAAGACTGTTTTATTCTGGAGTATAAAGAGTTGTTAACTCCCTATGGATGCTATTTTCTTCACAAAATAGATTGAATTCATTGGAGACGAACTTTAGAACTCTATTTATGTGAAGAACTTTGATATGGAGGACACTGCGCTTTTCTATCATAGCCTTAAATTTTAGGAATTTTGTAAGAGTTTCTGACTTTCTTTCTAGAAGATAAACCCAACTCATGTGACTATAGTCATCAGTAAACAACACATCTTGTTTGAGGTCATGCTGACATATACCTTTTTATCTAATTTCTTATTTTTGATGGCATATGCATTGTCACTAATAAGATAGAATATCCACTAGCCATAAATTGTCTAACACTTAATAAATCGTTTCCTAGATTAGGTACAACTTGAACATCATTCAACATTTTTAGCTTGGCATGGCTTGTATCAACTCCTACTGTGCCTTTGTCTTCAACTTGCATCTCCTTTTTGTTGCCAAGTTGCACCTTTATCCTTTGTGTCTCATCAAGGTCCTGAAACAAGGATCTAGTGCTTGTCATATAGTTTGAACAACTACTATCTATGTACCACACATTACTTGGTATGTGGATAATGTCTATAAAAGCCATAAAAGCTTGTTATCTTCTTCTTTTTCTACTGCAAAACTCATCTTCTGATCTTTGTACCAATAATCAACTTTTATTGCCCATATTTCTTACAATGGTGACGTTAAATTCCACGTTTTTAGTTACTTTACTCATTGAACTGCTTTTGTTCTCTATATTTTCCTCTACCTCTGCTACTACCTCAACCTCCTTTACCACGAGAACCTCCTCTTCCTTTAGAAGAATGGTTATTTTCTTCATGCTTATCCATTGCCTTCTTCACTTAAAATTGAAAGCGATCTAGAAGGGGGGTTGAATAGATCGATGAAACTTTTTCGCAAAGTTCTACACAAAAACACAGAATTAATACACACAAAAATTTCAAATGAATTAAATAAAGAGTATAGGGAAGAAAGACAAACACTGTTTTTATAGAGGTTCGGTGCTAAGACCTACGTCCTCTACCTAAGCTCCCACTTAGGATTTGGCAAACCACTATATTGTACACTTTTTAGTTTAGTGCGAACTTTTACAATCACTTGAATTCCGGCTCAAGCTACACCTCACAACCCGATTTGACTTCTGGCACAAATCCTACCTCACAGTGATTTTCCACTAATCACTCAACACACAATAATAGTAAAGTGAAATAAGATGCTCAGTATAGAAGAATAAAATAGAATGAACTAAGAGCAATCGAGAGCAATAGTCTATAAAGGATGATCATAATATTTTGCAAAAAAAGTGTTGTAACGATCTCTTTGATGTTGCTCCTTTTATAAGCATGGTCCAGATGATTATAGACGTTGTAGATCTCCATCTTCCCGTTGATGATACTCAGAGACGTTGTAAATTTATTTTTCATCTGTTGGAAATCACTTGACTTCGTCATAACTTTTTCATCTGTACGTGTAAGTCGACTTGTCGTGGTGTGTAAGTTGACTTGCAGGAACGTTTTTCATAAAAACTTCAACTCCGCTCTTCGATAAGTCGACTTGTGCAGTGTAAGTCGACTTGTGTGGTTATTTGGTTGACAGGTCTGAAAATGTAAGTCGACTTGTGTGTGCTTCAACGAATATATTCCGGTTAAACTTCAATCTTTGAAATCACAATCCACAATCTTCACAATAATCATCTTTTGCACGTTTGAACAATGTCATTGTCTATCTCTTGAACGTTGGAGATTATTATAAAATTGATTTGCATTAATCCAAAATACCTGAAATAGTTTCTTAATCAATTCTATACATTTTATTATTATCAAAACATAAAGAGATTTTATTTGTCAACCACCATTGGTCCAACAATCTCCCCCTTTTTGATAATGACAAAACCAAAACATGTAGAATTTGTTTAAGAAATTGAAAACAAAGGAAAATTTGATCAAGGTTTTTATGCCTTGTCGTGTTGGTTAGATAAACTCCCCCTTAATCAATAAACCAATGAATTCAATGATAATTGCAAAATTCCATAATTCATAAAATTAAGCCAATAAATCACAGTGGAATAATTTCAATTTACCAACGGAATTAATTCATAATATTAAGCCAATAAATCACAGTGGAATAATTTCAATTTACCAACGAAAATAACAATTAAAACTTACTCCCCCTTTTTGTCATAATCAAAAACAAGATTTATAAACAGAAAAATGCAAACCAAAAAGAAATACCAAGCCAAATAAAAAGAAAGTCACACATCCAGATGCAGAAAAATATCGATCATAGAACAAAAATAAACACATGACTGTGGAGAAGTGTCATCATTTCTACATCCCAATTTATCAAATATCTTTTTCATGGTTTTCTCCATGGTCGTCATGGTTTTCTCCATACGCATGAGCATACTTTGTTGGTCAGCAATCCGATCATTCATTTCTTCTAGCTGATCCCAAATATCCTGAAGTTCATCTTGAGAAACGTCACGCTGACGCACACTGCTTAGTTGAGAGCTGCTAGGACAATCATTGGTCCTCTTGGAACGTTGCCTTCTAGGCACTTCTTCACTTGCCAGAGTTAAACCAAGTTTCTCCACATGATCAGAATACACCCAACCTTTTCTACTGTTCTAACCAACTTCATGCTTCTTAAGTTATAGGGTGTAAACGTCCAACTAGCCGGATACGAATAATGAGTATAAGTACTCAAATTACATTTTTGTACCTTGGCGAGAGATGTTATCAAAGCTGCATATGGCATTCCTTTATGCCGGACTGGTTTCCTTTTAATCTTACCTCGCAATAAGCTCACCTTTTTCCACATCATTTGGATAATCAGACTTGGATAATTTATCTTTCTCCCTTCCTCTAAGTGCCAAAGAATTTCTTTATCCAAGGTTGTAATTTGATTATTACTGGCCTTTTTCGGATACACAACTCTATTTATCGCATAATGTAGCAACCGATAATTCAAGAGCAAATCCATTGCCTCATAAGGTGGTGTATGATTAGAACATAATCTACTAAGCAATTCAGCACCTTTCTCTTCAGTATAACCGAAATTTTCTTCGGCTTCTTCATCAATATCACCATCCTCATTTCTTAAAATAGCCAAATCTATTAGCGAAGCTCTATGCCTAACTTCTTCTCTAAGCAACCTAAACAAAATGGATATATTCTCTTCACAAATAAAAATTTCTCTGCCTTGAACACTCGATTTCAAATGAACTCCACTGGTAACATTGCTTCTAATCACAACAAGGTTAGCATAAAATTCTCTAACTACATCTTCATATATGTCATTAGAAAAACCCAAAAAATCTCTTAAGCTGAAACTAGTGATTTCAGAAAACAGATCCGTAAACTCGCTATGGTCTAATTCAGCCCGCTCAAAACTCATTGAAGGGATAAGAACCTCATTTTTAAGTACCTTATTATACAAATTCTGAGCTTCCTTGGAGACAAATCGAGTTTCAACCTCCTCATTTTCTCTCTCTACACCTCCCCTTAAAGAAGAGCCACGAACTCTAGGACCTCGTGACGGGGTTGCTTGTTTGCCTTTGCCACTTGATTTTCTTGGTGCCATGATATAAGATTCAATGGATTTTAGAAGAAAAAGAGATTTTAGAAAAAAAAAACCGTGAATGATGAGATTAGGGTTTTATATTTTGTGAAGGGGGGTTCAAAAAATGAAGGATGATTGGATGAAATAAGGAATGGGTTTTATGTCTATGGTAGTAGATTGATGATGGGTAGTGAAGATGTGAAGAGATTTGAAAGTATAAGTCGACTTGAAGAAAGGAATTTTAGAAGTTAGAGAAAAGAAGTTTTCGGAGAATGAAAGGGAGAATGGGTTTTTAAAGAACCCTTGTATACATAAGTCGACTTATCGACCACCATAAGTCGACTTGTCATTAATTGTTTCTTCCCAAATAATTGTGTATATCATAGGTCGACTTATCGACCCCTATAAGTCAACTTGTTACTAAGTTTCTTCTTTCCCAGAACATTAGTCGATATGCCAATCAAAATTACTAGTCTCATTCTCAACAAAGAGAGATCAAACTCCAATTAGTCTACTGGAAAATATTCTAAGATCAAATGAATCACTTCATAGCCTAAATATAAATCATGAAGATGTATCTCCGATGGTATTGCTAATTTGCATAAAAATATGACCATGTTGATGTAATAGTGTATTCGGATCAATACAATCAACAAAAGAATTTAAATCACACATACCAAGTTTTAGTTTAATGTTTATGAAAACATCTTCTTTGAGGGGTTTAGTAAAAATATCAGCCAATTGATTACTAGAAGATACATGTTTCAAACAAATGTCATCTTTCAAACAATGATCACGTATAAAATGATGTCTAATTTTAATATGTTTTGTTCTACTATGCAGAATTGGATTTTTACTCAAACATATTGCACTGGTGTTATCACAATAAATAGGAATATTTTTAACCACTATACCATAATCAAGTAATTGATGCTTAAGCCAAAGAACTTAGGCACAAGCACTCCCAGCTGCTACATATTCGGATTCAACAGTGGAAATAGCTACACTAACTTGTTTCTTACTAGCCCAAGAAATCAAAGATGAACCTAGAAAATGACGTAGACCACTAGTACTTTTTCTATCAATCCTACAACCACCATAGTCAGCATCACTATATGCATACAAGTCAAAAGAATCACAACAAGGATACCATAAACCATGATTAACAATTTTACTCAAATATATGAAAATTCTTTTGCAAGCAGTCAAATGAGAAATTTTAAGACAGGATTGAAATCTAGCACATAAACACGTAACAAACATTATATCTAGTCTAGAAGCAGTTAAATATAAAAGAGAGCCGATCATACCTCTATAAAGTTTTTGATTAACATCCTCTTCATGTTCAGATTTTTCCAAGACCAAATTTGATGCCATTGTTGTAGCTGCTACTTTGCATCCTTCCATTGTGAACTTCTTTAAAAGCTCTTTGGTGTATCTGGATTGATGAATGAAAATACCGTCTTTGAATTACTTGATTTGTAGTCCAAGAAAGAACTTGAGTTCTCCCATCATACTCATTTCAAATTCGCTTTGCATCAAATCACTAAATTCTTTACACAAATACTCATTATTAGCACCAAAAACAATATCATCAACATATATTTAGCAAATTAACATATCTTGATTAACATGCTTTATAAATAAAGTGTTATCAACTTTACCTCTAATATAACCATTTTGAGTAAGAAAATTACTTAACCTTTCATACTATGCCCTTGGTGCTTGCTTTAATCCATAAAGTGCCTTCTTGAGTTTGTAGACATAATGTGGATGCTCATGATCTTCAAAACCAGGTGGTTGTTTGACATATACCTCCTCTTAGATGTAGCCATTGAGAAATGCACTTTTGACGTCCATTTGATTCAACTTAATCCTTTTATGTGAAGCAAAGGCACATAATAATCTGATTGCCTCTAATCGTGCCACTGGTGCAAATGTCTCATTATAGTCAGGTCCTTCTTCTTGATAAAATCCTTGAGCTACTAACCTTGATTTATTTTTTACTGCTTCACCATTCTCATCATATTTTATCCTATTTACCCATTTGACTCCAATAATGGTCTTATCCTTTGGTGGAGCTACCAAATCCCATACATTATTTCTCTTGAATTGGTTTAATTCTTCTTGCATAGCTAACAGCCAATTCTCATCTTCAAGAGCCTCTTTTATATTCTTGGGTTCTACTAGTGAGATGAATGTTGAATTGTTCATGTATTCATAAGTATTCCTCCTAGTCCTTAAACCATCATTTAAGTTACCTATAACTTGCTCCATAGGATGATTCTTTGCCTTTGCACAAGTTTTCGTGATAGGAACATGACCTTCTTCGTCTAATTTTTCTTCTTCAACAATGGATTCTTTTTCTTCAACTTCATTTCCTATATTTCCTGCATCATCTTCAAAACAAACCTTCCTCGGAGGTGAAATCATATCATCGAATTTAATATGGATATTTTCTTCAACACTCCTAGCTCTATTATTATAGACTCTAAATGCCTTACTAGTTAATGAAAATCCAAAAAATACACCAACATCAGATTTTGAATCAAATTTTCCTAAATTGTTCTTTCCATTATTATGAATAAAAACTTTACAACCAAAAGGATGAAAATAAGAAATATTGGGTTTCTTACCTTTCCATAGCTCATATAGTGTCTTGTTTTTGTCTCGTCTTAAGTGCACTCTATTTATCACATAGCACGCGGTATTGATTGCCTCAGCCCAAAAAGCTTTAGGAAGATTATATTCATTCAGCATCGTTCTACTCATCTCTTCAAGTGAGCGATTCTTCCTTTCTACTATACCGTTTTGTTGTGGTGTTCTTGGTGTTGAAAAATTGTGCTCCATTCCATATTTATCGCATAACCTTTCGAATGGTTCATAATCAAATTCTCCTCCATGGTCGGTTCTTATTGCAACAATTGTTAAGTTCTTTTCATTTTGTACCAACCTACACCACTTAGTAAACTCGTTAAAAGCATCACTTTTATTAGCAAGAAATCTCACCCAAGTAAATATGGAAAAATCATCTACAATTACAAGTACATACAATTTACTACTTAGACTAGCATGCCTAGATGGTCCAATTAAATCCATATGAACAAGTTCTAAAATTCTAGATGTACAAATTTCTTTCTTTGGTTTGAATGATTCTCTAACATGTTTACTTTTCAAACAAGATTCACAAAAATGATCCTTAACAAATTTTATCTTAGGCAACCCTCTCACAATATCATTTTTAGACAGTTTAAAAATTAAAGGTAATGGTGCATGTCCTAATTTTCTATGCCATAAATATGAATTTTCTTCTAATGTTACTATACACTTTTCCTTAAATGAACTATCATCATGTAAATCAACAACATAGGTATTTCCATGCCTCAAACCAATGAATGCCATATTTTCATCTTTCTTAACCATACAATGTGATGATTCAAATGTCACATTAAAATTCATATCACATAATTGAGAAACACTCAACAGATTATGTTTCAATCCATCAACAAGTAAAACATTGTCAATGGTAGGCAAAGGTTCCTTACCCACTTTACCAACACCAATGATTTTACCTTTGTTGTTGTCTCCAAATGTGACATATCCTTTGTTCTTTGGTCTGATTTCTGCAAATAAATTCTTATCTCCACTCATGTGCCTTGAGCATCCACTATCAATGTACCAAGTGCTTGGTAGATTTTCATTCCTTGCTTGTACCTACAATAGAAACATTCTTTCTTCTCATTGGTACCCATGCCATTTTGGGTCTATTTTGGTTAGTCAAATATACTACATTTGAAGGTTTTGTACCTTTTACCACCCAGATTTTCTTCACATTAATACATCTCCTAATACTTTTACAAGAAATTTCATTATGACCATCATTCAAACATCTAGCACATTTAGCAACCTTTCCATCTTTGGTGAATTTTGAAATCAGTGAGCAATCTCTATCAAAAGGATCATATCCTAAACAATGTTTAGAAATTGAATATCTTTGTAAAGACAACATCTTTTCAAACTTCTCATTTCCATCAACAAATTTTCCAACAACATAAGAAAACTCTTTTCTAAGTCTATCAAGTTCTCAGTAAGGAATGTAGAGTGGTCTTCCTTAGAGCAATCTAAATCATCAATAGTCTCATACAAAATATTATTTTCAGCAACAAGTTCTCTTATTATTTTTCTCAATTTCTTATTAATATCAATAGCTTCTTCAAAGTCAATTTGCAAGGCAGTAAAAGAATCTCTAAGATCTTGATCAATAATCATTACCTCATCCTCATCATCACTTTTCATGGAGCTACTTGCCATAAGAGCTAAGTTGTTTCCATCATTGCTTTGATAAGCTTCCTCATCATCACTCCAAGTGGCTACAAGACTAGCTTTCTTTTTCCCTTTGTCATACTCATCATTTTTTTGGAAAACGGAAGAACTCTTGCATTCTCTAGCATGATGCCCTCTTTCTCCACATTTCCAACATTCTTCATTGCTCTTCTTTTCCTCATAACTTTTTGGTCCTTCTTTCCATGGTGTACTTCTTCTTTTCGTCATTTCTTCCACCTCGTAATTCTCTCTTCCTATTTTTTAGTTGTCCCTTGAATTTTCTCAAGTTTCTAGCATACATTGCTAGTTCTTCATCTTCTTCCTCCTCATCTAATTCTTCATCACTTTCATCAACAAAAGAAGTATTAGCTTTAAAAGCAATTGATTTTTGTGACTTACCTCTACCGCCTCTTGATTTGAGGATGATCTCATAGTTTATAAGTGATCCCACCAAGGCATTGAACTCCAATCGATTGAGATCTTTAGACTCCATAATTGTTGTAACTTGTGAATCCCATTCTTTTGGTAATGACCGAAGGATCTTTTTCACCTTCTCGCTATCCGTCATGTGCTTTCCGAGATTCCCTAAACTATTAATAATTTCTGCAAAACGATCAAGCATAGTAGAAATAGACTCACCTTACTTCATGACAAACGTTTCGTAATCATGAAGTAGCATGTTGATTTTGGTTTCTCGAACTTGGTTGGTTCCTTCGTGAGTGATCCGAAGTCTCTCCCATATTTCTTGAGTACTTGTACAAGAATTCACTCGATTTCTCTCCTCAACAGTAAGAGCGCAATAGATCAACTTCATGGCTTTGGCATTGATGTAAGCTTGCTTCCAATCATTGTCGTCATATTCCAGCTCCGTCTTTACCTGACCGTTTTCGTTCAATGGAACATGTGGGTCGAAGATGATGATCTTCCAATACTCCACTCCCTCGCTTATGATATGATACTTCATAGGATTTTTTCAAGAAGAGTAGTTAGAACCATTAAACAAAGGAGGGCGATTATTAGTGTTACCTTCTTCCGCCAGATTGTTATGTGTAAGATTAAGTGCCATCCCTGGATTAAGCTTCTCTGATACCAATTGAAAGCGATCTAGAAGGGGGGTTGAATAGATCGATGAAACGTTTTTGCAAAGTTCTACACAAAAACACAGAATTAATACACACAAAACAATCAAATGAATTAAATAAAGAGTATAGGGAAGAAAGGCAAACACTGTTTTTATAGAGATTCGGTGCTAAAACCTACGTCCTCTACCTAAGCTCTCACTTAGGATTTGGCAAACCACTATATTGTACACTTTTTAGTTTAGTGCGAACTTTTACAATCACTTAAATTCCGGCTCAAGCTACACCTCACAACCCGATTTGACTTCCGGCACAAATCCTACCTCACAGTAATTTTCCACTAATCACTCAACACACAATAATAGTAAAGTGAAATAAGATGCTCAGTACAGAAGAATAAACTAGAATGAACTAAGAGCAATCAAGAGAAATAGTCTATAAAGGATGATCAGAATATTTTGCAAAAAACGTGTAGTAACAATCTCTTTGATGTTGCTCCTTTTATAAGCATGGTCCAGATGATTATAGACGTTGTAGATCTCCATCTTCCCGTTGATGATACTCGAGACGTTGTAAATTTATTTTCATCCGTTGAAATCACTTGACTTCGCCATAACTTGTTCAACAGACGTAAGTCGACTTGTCGTAGTGTGTAAGTCGACTTGCAGAACGCTTTTCATAAAAACTTCAACTCCGCTCTTCGATAAGTCGACTTGTGCAGTGTAAGTCGACTTGTGTGGTTATTTGGCTGACAGGTCTGAAAATGTAAGTCGACTTACGTAGTGTAAGTCGACTTGTGTGTGCTTCAACGAATATATTCCGGATAAACTTCAATCTTTGAAATCACAATCCACAATCTTCACAATAATCATCTTTTGCACGTTTGAACAATGTCATTGTCTATCTCTTGAACGTTGGAGATTATTATAAACTTGATTTGCATTAATCCAAAATACCTGAAATAGTTTCTTAATCAATTCTATACATTTTATTATTATCAAAACATAAAGAGATTTTATTTGTCAACCACCATTGGTCCAACAGAAATTTCTTCTCTTCTATCTTTTTAATTGATATGACGATTCTTGACTCATGTGCTTGGAGAGATCCCATTAGTTCATCAATCGAAAGAACTGATAAATCCTTCAATTCCTCTATAGCAGCTATCACGTGATCAAATTTCAAAGTTAGGGCTTCTTAGTATCTTTGCAACTATGGTCTCTTCAAGAATTTATTGATCGTAGAAGCACATTTTACAAACTGTTGCCATTGCTCTGGACAAAAAATCGGCAATTGATTCATCATTCTTCATAACTTATGTCTCAAAGACACGCCTTAGTGATTGCAATCTCATTATAATGACCTTTGAACTACCTTGGAACTCCTTCTGCAAAATTGACCATGCGTGGTATGATGTGTTTCCTACTACAATCCTTGAGAAAATGGTCTCGTGGACTGCTTGCGGGAGGATAAATAATGCCTTGGAATCTCGCTTGTTGGTTTCCTTCAATCTTTCTTCCTCTCCTTCATTGGGTTTCAAAATGTGAACGAATTCATATTCTACCAAATCCCGTAGCCCTTGGGATTTTAGCAAAGTTTTCACTTCAATGCTCCACCACTCATTTTTTTCTCCATTAAAAATGGGAATGAGTGGTTGAGAAGAGGAAAATCCTGTTGCTACTGCTGCCATTTAAAAGGAAAGACAAATTGTGACGGTTTATATCATAACTTTCATCGCGCATATGCATTTTTGCTTCAAGCTTTTCTAGTTTTAGTAGCTTTACCCTCTTGCTTTTTTTTTTTAGTTTCCTAGATGTTTTCAATTCCTCACACAAAACAAGCCAAGTTTCATTGATAAAGGATAGGATAATTGAGTTAGCCAATCATCAGGACACAGACGAGAACCCAGAAATTGCTTTTGAGGAGTTTAAGATGAGTAAGATTATCAGGCAAGAGTTGGATAGCCTTAGTGTTGCTTATCGGTGGTCGGTGGTGAGGACCGACGATGTAGCTACAATTAGGTCTGGTTCACCACCCAGAGAAGCAATGGTGTGTTGAAGGCAGTTGTCATAATGGATAAACTGGGAGGTGCGATGTTATTTGGTGATGATTATCAACACAAGAAGACAATTATAGTGTTGGAGATATCTAAAGGAGTGTCTCATAATGACAAAGGTGTCTTAAAATGTCAACAACAGTCTTTGATGGTAGCAGAGGATGACAACACTTTTTGAAGATAGTAGAGGATGGCGAAACTGAGATAGGATAGAAGCAAACTCTAATACGAAACTTGTAAGCGAAACGAAATGTGAAAGAGCAGAAGAGAAGAGGAGATAATGCAAGAAATAATTTATATGACCGAGTGAGTATTACATTGATATTGATATTGATGGCCTAAATATAGAGGCGATAAGAAAAACAAACTTGAGCAAATATTTCGGTAACAGATTATCTAAATTAAAAAATTAAAATTTTGAATAGCTAGAATAAAGTAAATAAACTAAACAACTTAAACAAATTCGGTTCACTCAATATAAGTCAATTTAATTCAAGTGAATCAAAATTAGAAAGAATTCAATATGTAGCAATTATTATAGATTTTTGTAACATTATATTAGTCATTTAAGTGAATTACATGTTTAATTATTGCATAATTATTTACTTGTAAAACACAATATATAAACTCTCTTTATAACCAAGAATTTTTTAAAAAAGTTATAAAAGAATCTTCAATTGCCATAATTCTAGGGTTTTTGAGTTCTCATCCCGATCTAAAGACCATCGGAAGAACCAAAAAGAAGAAGATGCCGTAGAGGCTCCAAAAAAATAATAATGATTTGGTTTTTTTCACATATGACGAGAAGAGGAAGCTGGGTTATGGAACCCAGAGCGTCCATCAAAACCTTCAACCTTTGCTGCATCTGCTTGAAGCCTTTAATCGATCCCGTGTCTTAACAGAGAGGTCAGGTCTTCTGTAAAGAGTGTATCCTCGAATGCCTCATAACCCAGAAGAAGGGCATACAAAGGTAAATCCTTTTAGTCACCTGTGTATAGCAATTTAGTTATGTTAATTGATTCATCTGGTAATCCCTCATTTACAGCTTGTCCATGCATTTGATGCTATTAACTTGAAGTGGTTGATTTAAAGTTGTTTTGTTGATTGAGACATTATTATTCTTGTTGTTCTAAACCCTTGTCCACGACTTCGCTATTGCTTTTAAAATTATGGTTATGTGGTCTCTGAAGTTGCTGGGTTTTGCTTCAGAACTGATCAAATAATTTTCGTGGTGCTGATTGTATTTCTCTGCTTAAAAATTGACTCCTTCCATGAAAATAAAGTATACATTTTCCCTTACTGGTTGTTAAAAACAAAAATACTTCAAACATATTCACATTTCTGCATTGTATTACTTTATTACTATTTCATGTACTGCTAGTTTGAGATGTTGGTTTGATTATAACAGGTTGTGAGCATTAATGAGTTCCTGAAGCTTACTGATGCGGAAACTTATTATGGTGATCGTGGTCGAGGCAAAGGTCGTGGATCAAGATGTGGTGGACTCAGTAGCGGTTGGGCACAAGATGCAGCTACAATCTTTATTGAATACCCTGGTCAGTTTCCCTCTCTAGGTGGCAAGTAACATGCTATTGCATTTGGTGGAGTTCACATTGGCCTTGCTTCATGCATGGGTTTACCCTTTCTAATCTATGGAAGAGTTTTTACTTAGAAGCATATCATCAAGCATCTAAATATCCTTGAAAGGCATCATCTTTTACGATTTTGTCATTTAGGGTGTAAATTTTAGATATTTCTCCATGCTTGTAGTGATTAACTTCTTGAATTTAGTATGCATACATACATACATACCTTTCTTTTTCTGGGAAAGTAGATTACTGTTGAGTCACTATGCTTTGGACTTGAGTCGTAGCATTATTAGTTTTAGTTTTCAGAATTTCATGGAACTGTTTTGTTGCCCTATTCTGAATTTATGCTAGCTTCTTTTTACTAGTTTTGCTTTAAGATAACTATAAGAGCCAAATCCTTACTTCTAATGTTCAATTTGTATTGTTTTTCCTTTTATTTTCTGAATTGAGCACTTAGTTTTGTATCAACTTTTTGGTTGATTTGTGCTGGATACATTGGTTTAGGCTACATCTTGAGAACTTTGGCAAACATGTGACTTGAAGTGTTTACTTGTCCTTTTGTGATTGAGGTGTTTGTAGGAGGTGGCCTTGGCTTGTTCATGGGTATGTTTGTAGTTGCTCTGGATAATCCTTTACATTAAAAAGAGATGACTGCTAGACAACAATTCATGTACACTACAAGATAGATGGGCCAGAGGAGTTGGAGTTTATGGAAAGCATTTCTCAGCCACTGAATGTGTTGTTCAGAAGGTATAGTGATTAATGAAATTTAACGAGTGTTCAGTGTGAAATATGTTTGGAGGAGACAAGTAGATATTTACTTCTTTGCGGTTGAGGTTTTCTTTGTAGACTTATAGTTTTTGCCCTCCTGTTGAATAGGTCTCAGATGTGGAATCGAACTTCTTGTTTGGTGCTCCAAGAAAAAGGGGAAATAAGGGCAAATTTGTTGCATGTAAATTGAAGTCCATTCTCAGGCTTTCATGGTGATTAATTATGGTGCATGATGGTGTCCACTAATTGATTGCAAAGCTTGTTTGTAAATGAAATAAATAATATCGGTGAGAAGTACGCTTTAAAAAGTAGCCACTGGCATCGTCTTTGAGCAGCTTCATTTCAAACATTGATCATCTCTTTCTGTCGAATTATTCTGTTTAGAAAAGTATCAATCTTGAAAAGAAAATATTGCAATCTTAAAAATTAATCATCTAAATAACAATGAAAACAATGATAATAAGTAAAAACCAAAATAAAATATAATTGCAGTTTTGAGATTTTTTTTATAGGAGACGTCATCAAGTGCTTATTACTATGGATTAAGCAAAATTTTGTAAATAATTTTTGGCTGAATTTTTTTGAAAATATTACAAAAATCAAATTGCTAAATTTTATTTGTCCATTAATTACGTTTACATTTATTAGCTATGCATTTATATACTACAATAGATAAGCTTATTGGCGACCAATTCAAATGTTGCTAAAAAATAAAAAATTGTGTTGAAAAATAATTTACGAGAAAAAATAATCGTCGCTCTAATTGTCGTTGAATCCGGGTAGCAAAATAACATTTGCAATGTTTTGCTAAAATCGTCGTATAAAGGATTTCGATACATAATATATTCGTCGGCAAAATTTATAACCAACGAGAACCAAAAACATCATACACAGGATTTTGCAACGTATATGTTTCGTAAATAAAGATTTTTACCTACTAAACTGCAATCATAAGTAATTATTTTTACTGACGATTTTGGTTTTGTAACAAAATAGTTTTAGATACTAATTGTTTGTTGTAGGTAAATGTTTTTAGAGACGTTCTCGTAAACGTAGATAATAACATTTTGTGACGATTTTGTTTAGTAACTAATACTTTTAGTGACCACTTTTTACCTTTTAAACTTAAATTTTATTATAATTGTTAAAACAAATTTAATTTAATTCATTACAATTTTGAAGACCGATTGAAATATAAATTAGTTACATTTTATAATTAATGTTGATGGCATATTGACGAGGCATAAGACAAGCACTTCATTTAAAACAAGGAAAGCACTATAATTAAATCTCTTAATCCTTCCATTTATTTTCAGCATAAGATTTTAAGTTCCAAAAGGATAAAGTATACTAGTTCTTTGGAACAAGCCCCGTACTAGTTGAAGAATGATGTAATGGTTAAAATCTTTGAAAAGATATATCTTATAGGTTAACTAAAAGAGAAACCTGAAAATAATCATGCATTTAGTAAATTCATTTATTAAATGCTTCTCAACATATTTAGTTCAAAATCTTGAAAACTTTCTGGAATATATAAATGTTTCAAATAAGAAAATTCACTTAGTAGAGTAAAGAGAAAAGTAAAACATTATAATGGTAAACAAATTGTCATATGCTAGAAAAAACAATGATGATTAATGGTTATATCATTTTGCTTAACCTAATTCTACGGGCAATTTGACCCTACCCTATTATACTGATAGATACCTAGACAAGGAAATGAGTTGACTACCAATGGCTTTACTAGTTAAGAAACCAATATGTGGTTTAGCTACTATAATCACCATTTACAAAGTTCCAATTCATCCAAGATAATAAGAAGATGAAATTGGCACATGTTAAAAGATTAAATTTAACAACAAAGAATAGTCAAAGTGTAAAATATCTTAGGTTTTTTAGCCAGATAATTTTCTAATTTATAGAACAAAAATACATTCCAAAAATATTAGTGCTTTTTAATTTTCAATTAACTATACCTATGTTAAATTTATTAGATTTCAATTCAACAAATGATTTTAAAAGCCTCCAAAAGTGAATAACCTTACAGCAGCTCAATAATCAATGCTACAAATCCCTCAAAATCCCAATATAAACCATTTATTGTAATCACGTATAACACAATTATATTATGAATTATGCTAGAATATAAGAGTAAATAACTTATAATAGGGGTTATCCAAAACTTCACAAATGTAATCCAACAATCTTCATCACACAAACCTAATGCCTAATCTTATTCGATCAATTAACCGCCCATATATGCAAGTAATAACAGGACTTTTGTCGAACACCTTATAGGGAACTAAAATTCATCCCAAGAACAACATAAAAACTTCAGTTTTCCCTTTCTTCAACAACAATAACATTACGTTTGTTCCAACCATTATCATCACCAATAAATGGACAACTAACAAATAAATTCAACACAAAACTATTTCCCTTTTTCGACTTCAATGACAAAACATCATAGCAAGGTCAACACTACTTCCCAAATGAAGAGAGCAATCGCAGGTCAAAGAATCGTCAACAATGTCGAAGATAGAGGAGAAAATAGGGCAAAAAGACAACATCAGTTTTGAAAAAATGAAGGAGAAGGGGGTTGTGTTAGGAAAGGGGGAAGAAAGGGGGCTGAGCATCTGTGTTTAAACAGACACTAAGATGACGTCTTTTGTCATCTCAGAAATGACATCATCCTAGTGTCTATTTAATTTTTCTCATCTGATACTTTTGGTGACAAATCTATATTTTGTCGCCAAACACAAAACATTTGCTACAAAAATCAAATAGCATCGCAAATTGTACAACATTTTACATCCCAGGAATGACGTCGTCCCATTTTTGTTTAAACAAGTTCACCTTTTTTGCAAAAAAGCTATCGTCGCCAATGGTAGCGAATTCGCTACTAATTATACCTAATGTTGCCAAAACCCAAGCAATTTGTTTATATTCTTAATTTTCTTAATTGATTAACATATATGAGGTATTCCTATTACATAAAACAAAATGAAAATTTTGTCTTTTACACTTAAATATACAATTGTTCTTGATTTGCTTAATTTTTTAAAATTACTAATCTTTAATTTTAATTTGGTAGATAAGAAAAATAAAATTGGGAATTTTTTTAAAATTTATTCTTTTCTTATTAATTAAATTAATAAGGAATGTAAATCATATTTTGTTTTTACCAAATTCATCACTAGCATGACAACATATACCCTTCAAATTTAATTTACCGTTAACCTTATTATTTGTATAAAAAGATATATTTAATTTAAACACCTAAGTGCTTTTGCAACAAAGTAAGTTTAGTCGTAGAAGACTACTTTCGCGACCAACCACCACAGTTAGTCACAAATTGTAGACAATTCGCTACCAAATTTTCACATCGTTGCCAAAACCCAAGCGAATTTTTTACTTTCTAAATAATTAACAAAATAACATCTAACTAAATAATCTAAATTAATTTCTTAATTATTTAAGTGTTTTATTTAATTTGGAAAGTGGCTTTCGTTTAATATAAAAAAAGACTATTATGTAACAAAATAGTTATTTATAATGATGTGTTAGAAATAGTTTTCTAATTATATTAGAATGTCTTGTTAAATTTTAAAAAATAGTTTTTCTAAATTATAATAATTAAATGTATAATTTTTGAAAATTGTAAGTCATTTATATTTTATTTGAAGGTTCAATAACTTAATTTGGAAATAGTTTTCAATTGAATAATTAAAATTTTAATTCAAATTATTTTTATTTATAATAGGAAAATAAATTTATAAAAATTATTTATGAACTCGCCGACTTTGGCAACGAATCATTTATTAGTCGCTACATCTGATATTTGTCAACTAAATATAATAGATCGTAACAAATTAATTAATAATCCTTCCAAACAACTATAGTAAACAAGAAACGACATTGTTTATGTAAACAAGAAAATGACATCATTTTGTATTAGATTTTCAATCATAACCATAACAAAAGGCTACTCCATTCTCGTTTAAGCTATCAACATTTCTCAAAATCCTCCATCTTACAAACAACCGTCTCCTCTCTTTTGTTTGGGTTCTGTATTGTGGTCATCATGGTCGAAGAACCATCATTAACTGAATCAGTATTGGAGCTTGTTATATTTTCATTCACGAAGTTGTGCTAATTTTTACTTATACTTTTAGGTATTTATTATGAGTTCTTAATTATGCATTTGATGTATGAGTTGTGTTTCGAAGATGATTTACTGTCTATCTTTGTTATTTATATATGGGTTGGCTTCTTCCCAACGACCTTTAATGCTTCCCTCATCAAAGCTTCGTAACTATTTGATGAAATCTCTTCAGGAATATTTTACTTTTTTCATTTCTATTAATAGTAATATAGCCCAATATAGATAATACTATATTTATGTACATTAAGAACATAATCATGTTTATTATACTTTAAATTCTAAATTTTGCATGTGATACAAACTACACAATAGATTTTTGAAATTTTAGTAAGGGTAACTTTCATATCATTAGGCACATTGAAGATGTATAAGTGCTAAACTGGACTATTTTCACTCATCATCGAAATTGGAGTTGAACATACCATCACTTTATTCTAAATTGACATTTGCATAATATACCTCTTAACATTATTAATCAAGGAATGTCGACTAATTCTGGATAGTATTAATTCATTTCGTTAGGAGGAATGTGACAAAATTTTTCCTACCGAAGAAATAAACAATGCAGAAAAATTCTCCACTTCATACACTAATGATTGTTTTCCTTTTATGGTTGATCTTTTGCTTCAAGATGTTTGGTATCATTTGAGCAACATTACTTTCCTTATTATGTACATCCCATTTCCTCTTATGACGTTATTATATATATTCACATTTGATGGTATATACTACATGTTTTAAGCTTCCTTGAATCTAGAAGATAACATATATGCCCATAGAGGCAGGAGAGATGTCACAATAGCCCATAAAGGATTAGGGAAATCAGTTGTTTTGAAAAATTCGTCAATTCTACAGCTTCGTCTAGTTAATAACGTATGCATGTCACTCCAATTTCAGATCATTTAAGGGTCTACTAATATGACAATATCTAAGTTCTATACTGATTGTGTTTTAAGTAAACCATTTAGTACTAGAAATTCATTTAAAGAACTTGTCTTCCATATTAAATATGGTGACTTATTCAATGTACCCTACAAGTTTAGCTATAGCATAAACGTTGTTGAAAGAGTGGTGTGAAAAACTTTACACCTGTGGGAAGAACTATCACTGTTTCGATTAGTGCCTTTGAATGTGCAAACATCCTTCTTGGGAATCCAAACATCGATGACTCATTTACTATTACTAACTCTCATGTCACTTGGAATCTAAAAAATAATTATATCATTATCATTTATCGATGCAATCAATTGGACTCAGCTTTAAAGTTGATTTATTAATGTATTTGTAAGAAATTGTCAAACATTCTCTCTATTATTTAGGGGTCAAGTTGCATACTATTGGATGTGAACTGTTATTGCTCTTAATCTATGACTGTAAGAATTGTTAACCTTCTACTTCAAAGTCCATACTACTCAATATATCATATTATTATATGGATATCATTATAAAAAAAATTTATAACTAAATTTTGCACTGCTAGTAAATATTAATGATTAATTAATACCACTGTTTAACACTTAAAATTATGTTATCTGTGTTTTTTCAACAATACATTGTAAACATTCAAAACAAATTTGCAAATTTGATGCTGTGGAACCGTTTGTAATGATTTCCAGAAATCATCACTAAATGTCAACCATTTGGTGATGATTTTACATAATTGTCACCAATTGTGAACCCTTTGGTGACGATTTTAGAAAAGCGTCACCAATTGTTTACTAGATTATGGTGACGATTTACGAAAAACGTCACCAAAAGCCGATTTAACGATGAATACTAAAATCGTCACCTAATGTATACCATTTTGTGTTGATTTTTAAAAATTGTCACTAAATGTTCACCATTTGGGGATGATTTTTATCATTCCTCACCAAATGTTGATCATTTTGTGACTCATTTATTATTAGTTGCTAAAGGCTTAGTTTTAATGACGATTTGTAGAATAGTTGCAATATGGTCACTTTCAATGATGATTTTTGGAACGTTGAAAAAAAAGTAGGTAAATGTCTACTTTATTGTAGTGATAGTATTTTTTATATGAAAATAATTAGTAACTAATAATTTTACTTTGACTATGATTCAAGGAAACATTGTCTAAACTGTTATGCAATGAAAAATTGACGACATTTTAGATAGATGATTTGATAACATCGTCAATATAATGTGTCACATTTTTTGATGAATTAGTGACATTTTTGTTAGTAGCTTATGGCTTAGTTTGTTGTAGTGAGAATATTTGAGAATATATATATATAGATTTTTAAATTGTATATAGTTATGCAACTATTACAACTGAAAAGATGTTGGGATACACATTATGATTATGATGGTACCTTTTTGCCTGAGTTAGATTTATAAAGAGTTTCTTCTTTCCTGTGATAAAAAAGACTATTTCACCTTTGACGAAGGAAATAGATCGTAGGAGTTTCTCTTCATTAATAATAAAAAGATTTTGTATGAAAGGTACCTCTTCCTTCGAAAGAAAAAGATATTGAATTCACAAATAAAACTTTAAGAATAGATATAGAATATTGATCGAATCATTATAAATCAATTTTATATCACTTTTCCGCTTCTATATATTTTGCATTATTTATATTTGTTTTGTAATAATCTTATATAAAACTGATATTCTTATTCGTTATAATAGATAATTCATTCATTAATTTATAAAGAAGTTAAAAATATGCACATAATTCATCTTTTTGTCATTCAAGTCATGGAAATTTACAACTGGAATAATTCCCACATCGGAAAGAGATATAAGGATGAATAAGACTCGTAACTTATTACTTTAAAATTTTAGGTTGAAATATAATATCTACTTATATATGAAGTCACTTGGATCTAGTCGGTGTAATTCATACAGAATTTATGCTGCAAGAACTGACATTAACTTATTTCTTAGTTAAGACCCTTTGCATCTTGGAAATTTTGTTGAAGTTTTCAAACTTGTCAACGTTATTAGCATTTCTTCGTTTATTTGTCTACATTAGATTGATCAGTAACATTTAGGAACATAACCTTATGTATATCACGTTTGAGTGGAAACTGATTCAGACTGATCATAATTAAATCTTCCGAACCACTATTTGTTCACCTTATCTAAAAACCAGGATCAAATGGTATCAAATTTATTATGAACCAATATACCAAGTTAAAACAGGAATTGGTTTTACCGTCCGCTAATTTTTGTACCAGAAGGATATAGAGCGAGACATTGAAGATACAGCGACATAGGCAGCAGTGTAGACTAATTCTTCCAACAGAATGCATGCATACTCGAATGATTTCAGATTCTCTAAGTCAAAAAATTGAATATTGAACAAATTGAGAAAAGTAAAATAAAAAGCAAAGGAAATTGTTGAATTGTTGAAATAATGTCTTAGGTTACGTTATTAATAACCTTTCTCATAATACAAATTTTTCTAAAAGTGGTCGTGTCGTGTGGTCTCTGCTTGATTTTATTATTATCTTCGTCGCATAAAGTCTCCCATTTTATGTTATTTTGACTTTGATCTGTAATATTTTAAGTGGATCGTTTGAAAATAAACCGGGGCATCAGGCTCGTCGTTTATGTGGCTCCTTTGGAGTCTTAAGCCACGTACCGCGTGTTGATCAATTCCACCATCCTTCCAACCTTCAAACCTATAGCTCAGTCAAACTCTTTTACTATTTGTACATCCACATAGGCAGCGGTCAAATCATGAACACAATTCCTAGTATCGTGTCATAGAGATCACGCATACCTCTTCACATGTATATATGTGTCTCCGTCTTCATTTCTATGCCATTCAAAACCTGACTTTCCCCTAAATCTAGTGCCTCAAACCGCATTAACAAGAGATCAAGAAGAAGAAGAAGAAGAAGAGCCCACATTATCAGTAGCAATCTTCTTGCACTTTGTATTAATCAGTACTAAAGCAAAGAAGAAGAGATCGATGGCGAGTAACCACAAAGCTATCTTCTGTGTCCTATTCGTTCTGTCAATCTTCTTGGCTTCTTCTAAACTAGCAGAAATGAGGCCATTGGTGTACGTAGAGCAAGTAAAGTGGAAGCAACAAGGGCTAGTGTTACAGTCCCTGCCAAAAGGTGGTCCATCAACTTCAAGCCCCAACCCGTGCACTTACGTCAGCGGACATAGCAAAGGCACTTGCACCTTGAACGGAATGAATGTCGCCGGCGGTGTCGTCCGCTCACCTCCTAATTTCCATGGACAGACCGTTGATGTTTCCGTAGCTTCTGAAGGCCACCACCTTGACGAACACCAGAGTTCTTCATTAGCTTCTGTCTGAGTTTTACTGTCAATATACAAAAGCTTAACAAAGGTCATCTCATGAACAGCGGAAACGTGGACATGACCAAACTACAATCTACTAGCTTATCTCTTCCTGTTTCTCAGATCTCAACGTAAAAGTTTATTTGTCGTAGGATTTCCAGAGTTTTATTTTATTTATCGGTTGATTCACCCAAATTGTATAGCAAATTTGTTTATTCTTTTCAGAAAGAGAGTTACAATAAATCCATGCATTTTAAAACTTATTATTAGTTTTAGTTACTGCATGCAAAACTTGAATAAATCATCCTTCACCTTCTTTTTCTTGTCTAACGCCCCCGTCTTTTGACAAAATTGAAACTTTAGATATATACTTGTTGTCAATTTTGAAAATTCTTAATTCAGAGATAGATTCACATGTATGGGATAATTAAAATGGGAATTTTACATCAAACAAATAAATTGATGTGCTTCAAATTTTCCAAGTCCTTCTTTTCACTGTGTTAAGGATAATTCTACCAATAATACAATAATATGCTTGCAACAAAATGTACGTATCCTCTTTAGAAAGATAGATCAAAACAACATTAATATATAGACTGCTATTTATATTCTATTTTGCATGAGCCTTGTAGGTAATTCATGATAGTCACCCGAATGCGAGAAAGCATATACATAGATGACGTTGGAATGATTAGATAGATAGAATAAAATTACAATTCAATTAAAATTGGAACAAATAGGACTCATGTAAAATATTATTATAACTGAAAAGATGAGTTACAATGCAAATACTGTCTAGCTATAAGTTCAAATAACTTAGAACATATAAGATTGAAATTCTTACAAAATCTACTCTTGAATGCTTGAACTTGTTGATATATTAAAAAGTAGATAAATGAGTACTTGTAAGTGTAACAGAGTAATTATAATAAAATATTTCAATTGGATATAAATTTATAATTACCACATATTCTAATGTTTACTTTATGCCATAAATTAATTATTTTACCTAAATAGTTTTAGAATAATATTTAGATCCTTTTAATATAGATAATATCTAAATTCTTTTACTTGAATAATATCTAATAATTTCCCACTGAAGATTTAATTGATAACCAATCAATCATCACACCACCTTGTCACTATTATGTTGCTTACATTTATATCAAGCTATATAAATATCTACCAAACAAACTTATCATTGTTTATTGTTTTGGTTATAAACTTTGCTATGTTGTCTTTGGTGTGGACTTTTCACATATCCACAATTTCTTCTCACTTTCTCATAAAAATTAAACATGCGTGTTCTTGGTTTTTTAATGAAATATTAGATTCCTTACTAGATGCAAGACGCCTCATCACAAAGAAATAAAAACCTTTTGTTGTTTGTACAAAAGTTCTTCCAACACTAACTTCAACCATACCACATATTATGTCTATTAGCTTGTGCAGGAACTACATATTATGTTTCTTTTGTTTACATAACCACAATTTATTGTATTTGAGACCTAACTTATAATCCTGTCAACAGGCATAAACATATACTCGATATTGGATTTGTTTGTACTAATATCACCTACATAATAAAAGGTAATATATTCTTCGACAATAAAATCCACATTTTTATTCACCCTTTTCTCCTTAATGAACAAAAGATTAGACTATTTAAAATGATATTTCCTTATTATAATAAGTAATGTTTATTATAATACATTTATTATATTACATACTTCAATACATATATGATCCTCATCATTTTTATGATATAGTAATAAGAAAAAAGCCCTAATTAATCTCAATCTTATAATGCAATATCAAAGCTCCCCATAATATATCTTAGCATTCTGTTTATAGGATTTTAATGCTCTCTACCAGGACTTACTATGTGGTAACTAACTATTCCCGTTCTATGTGTCATGTTTGGTCTTGTACAAATATTGAAAAACATTAACTATCAAAGTAAATGCATATGATAGTCAAGACATTTCCATCCTTTTATCTTCATTACTAGGACTCATACTATATGATAACTTGAAATTAATATGAATAAGGGTAGATATTGGCTTATAGTTTTGCATGTTGAAGTATTGCAAAACCTTCTTTAAGAAGTTTTTTTTTAGAAATTCAAATCTTTTTGTTATTTTTGTTTCAATAAATTTGCATTCCTAGAATCTTATTAGTTGATACCAAGTCCTTCATTTCAAATTACTTAGCCAACTATGCTTTCAATTCTTTAATACATTCTTTTTTGGGTCCTGTAATTAACATTTCATCAATAGACAACAATAAGATAATGAAATCATTATCAACAAATCTATTAATTAAAAATATGCATAAGGGTCTCCATTAAGTTTGTTGTATTTAAGGTTCATAATGAAGGAATCAAACCTCTTATACTAATATTTTGGTGCCTATTTAAAACTATAACGAAGGCTCATAATAAAGGAATTAAGTATGTTGTATCTAAGTTTTCTTTTCCTTTTCTTTAAGACCTTCTGGCTAGAGTATGTAAATTTTTTCTTCAAGATCTCTATGAAGAAAAATAATTTTCTTATCTAACTACTATAGATGTTAGTTAAATATAACACATATTTTCAAGACTACTCTAAATGTAGTAAGTTGAACTACAAGGGAAAGTATTTCATTTAAATCAATTCCTTTCTTTTGAGCATGCCCTTTCACTAACAATCTTACAAGATATCACTCCACTTGATTTTTACTATTTCACTTAATCTTATTTATTACCAATTGGCTTCACTTCTTGTAGTGATGGTACAAGTTTTCAAGTTTTTATTTTTACACAAAGCTTCAATTTCTTCCTGTATTGCTACTATATATCTACTAAGAGACGTTTAGATTCTTAAGCATTTTTTGGGAGTTGATAGCTCTCTAGTCTCTATTAAAAGGTAGTATGCTATATTATCCTCCATTACATAATTTGAGTGATAATTTTATGGTCTTTTATGTGATTTAATCGACAAACTTCTAGAGCTTTAAACTTAGCTAGTTTTAAAATATCTTTCTCTAATATGGCTTCAAAAGAAACTTTAAATTACTTTTCACCTTTATAGGAGTCTTTGATCTTCTTTATGAATTGACGTTGCTTTTTTTTTCTTTTGTAATTTATCTTCTACAAAGGTGATATCCTTACTAACAATAACCTAATCTCATAAGTGATAGCCCGTGATTCTATTAGCATATCCTAAAAATAATTGTTTCTATCTTTTAGATCCAACTTTGTGTTTTTTTATATTATTCATCATGTACATAAGACCTTCAAATATATGAAGATTGAAATAATCTACTAGCTTCTCAATCCACGTCTTTATTAACATTTTCAACTTAATTGTAGTTAATGGAATCTAAGTCATAGGGGGCATTAACTACTTTTACCTAGAAAGCCTCATTTAGGCCTATAGCTCTCAACATCACTCTTGTTCCTTCTAACAGAATTATATTGATTCACTTTGCTATTTTGTCTTGTTAAGGAGTGTATGCAACGATAAACTATCTTTTGATGTATTTTTATTTTCACAATGTATCAAATTCGTTGCTAGTATATTCTCATATAGACTTTAAAGTGAAAGTTTAACATGTTCATATGACTGTATTATATGATCTAATAATATGAGTTTAAGAGAATAAAGGTGTCAAATCATTAATGAGCTTGATCATTTAAATGGATTTTGACACCCGAAGAGCATAAAGTTTCCTCTTAAGAAAAACTTTATTATTGAGTGACTTGACCTTATATAACTTTATGAGATGATCTCATATCTTTTTTGTCATTTTCTTCTCTTCTACGCTTAAGAAATTTCATATTAACATTAAATGAAGATCTACAGTAGCATTCGTGTCTATCTTATTCCATTAGATATCATCTATGAAGTTTGTTAACCTTCTGCTAATAGATGCAACACAATTATTCTTTTTAAGGATAGCTTTCATCTTCAACTTCCATAATGGGAAATTATTCTCATTGAAATTCTCAACATTAAATTTGGCTGCGATTGTCCTATCTCAAACTACATTAAGCTAAGAGTGATAGATCTCATTATTTCATAAACAATAATTGTATGCGTGAGCAATGCCTAATACCTTAAAAATTGAAATAATATCTAATTTATTTTTTTGATGTGGAAGATCTACTTATAGTGGTAACGTAGAGCATACATTAAGTAGATTCAGACACCTAACCTAGAATTAATACCATTTGTTGAAATAATTAGATAAATAGAGTAAGATTGTAACTAAATTAAGATTGGAAGAAATAAGGAACTTAAAAATTATTATAAGTGAAACAAAGGAATCATAATATCAATATTCTCTAACTATACATTACAAATATTAATTTATAAATCAAAACCTATAAGATGGAAATTCTCACAAATTCTACTATTGAATGTTTGAACTTGTTTCTTGATATAAGAAACAAGTAGATGGATGGTATTTATCAAACTAATTATAAACTCATATTTTAATTAATTAGAAAAATTAAACATTCAAATATTTTCTACAAATAAATTATCTTTATCTGAATATTTTAAGAATAATATCTAAATTATTTTAATAAAAATAATTTTGGGACTCAACAATAATACTCACAGAATCGATAGAATTACTCAACCAATAATAAACTACTTACATAATAAAGACAATTGAAATATAAACTGGACATAGGGTTTAACATGAAAAACCCTCCATTATAGAGGTAAAAATCATGGGACATATTGAAAATAAATCCAAAAATAGCAAGATACAAGTGATAAAGTTTTCAAGCTATCTTACTAAAAAAAACCTCACAAGATAACTACAATTGATCTCTTTAGCTCACTCTTTTGTTATTACTCTTTCAAAACTTCTAGAATTGAGTATAAATTTACACAAACACACACATACACAAGCACACCAATACTAATCTCACTAATCCTAGAATTCAATCTTCAATAAAATTGTAGTTAAAAAATGTTTTTTAGACTCTAAAACTCTTATATTATCATGTGTTTCTATCTTATACAACCTTTTTCTTGTATCTAACCTTTCAGACTTTAAGGGATAATATTTTTGAACCATACATGGTCTTCCATATGGCCGTATGTAGTGATCGTGTCCTTTAAAAAATCAATGTTACTTTGATATACAGTCTCAGTGATTTACATAATCAATAGACATGATCGTATTCTACACTTACATGACTATGTCTAATATCGTCCACTTACACAACTATGTCTAACTCCATATAAGTGTGTACGTCCTTAGCATCATCCTTTAACTCGTACACAGTTACAAAAGATTACACATTCATTAACACAATTATGTCTACCATTGACACAGTCGTGGACTCTAAAAACAGCTTCAACTCATCAGTTTCTACCTCAAATATACCCGATCTTTGTTTCTTTTGATCCATGAATACAAACAACACTTATAAAGCCTAAATTTAGTGAAATTAAATGAATAAAAATCTTTAAAATGGCATAGACTCATAACAATAATATCTAGATATTGTGAGTATATGGCTCATAGGACTCATCTCCATCATATGGAACCTAATCATCATCATCTTAGGCTAACTCATATCCTTTTCCTTCTTAGCGTGCAGACTAATCAACGAAAGTTGAACTAGGGGTAGAATATGTAGTACAAACGATAAACTGCTAAAGGTAGTATCGTCTTCTTTGATGCGATATACACCCATCTCATGCTCATAGAAGATTATGTCCCTACTTCTAAAAACATTATGCTTTTTAGGGTTATAGAGCATATTATCAAACTCCTCATCTTTATATCCAAAAAATACACATGGAGTAGTCTTTGAATCCAACTTCAATCTTTGCTCCTTTGTTATTTGCCTGAAAGCTTTGCATTTGAACACCTTTATATGTGAATATGTTAGATCCTTCTCTTTCCATATTCTTTAAAAAATGTTAAGCTTTGATAGAATAAATAAAGTTCTGTTGATCATGTATAGTGTGGTTAGCATACGTTAAACCTTCTTCATAATGGTTCTATTAATTCTCTCAATAATACATTTATGTTGTGGGGTATCAATTTCTATCTTATTATGTCTTATGACATGTCTCGCACAATATTTCTCAAACTCGTCAAAGGTATACCTCCATTTTCAATTTAGAAAAACTTTAACTGTCTCTCCATCTTCCTTTCTATTATAGGATGAAAATTTTGAAAGGCCCCAAACACCTAAAATTTTATTTTCAAGATAAAGTCCTAAGTCTTGTGAGTAGTATCATCAAAAAATGTAATAAAGTCCTTATTACCACCTAACAAATCCGTCCTAAGAGGACCACATACGTTTTATCACACTAGCTCTAAGTTAGTCTTCCTTCTAGAAAACCTTTTAAGAAAAGGCACTCGATGCTACTTTTTTAGCCAGACAATAATCACAAGGGTTGAGAAAAACATTGGTTTTCACAAAGCTAAGAGATTTTCTAGGTTACAATATTGATCATTTTCTCACTAATGTGTCACAATCTCTGGTGTCATAAATATGAAGAAGTATCTCATTAACTTCATATAGTTTCATCTCATATATGGTGCAACAAAATAAGCCACAAGCAATTGTTAATGCTACTTTAGAAAACTTCCACTTGCAATCTCCAAACCATGTTGATATCCTTCTTGATCAAGTGTATTCCCTTACAACAAATTAGATGCAAATTAACAATATTTCGGATTTCTCTCAAGATCAATATGCACTTAACATTGGATTTAACCTAAATTTCATCTATATTGACGATGTTAAAAGAACTCTGATTTCCCATCTTCTCACTTCTAAAAATCACCACTTTTGTAACTGATGAAGTATTTAGTCACTCATATTTTGAGTGGTTTATTGATATATAGACTTCCTATCACTAAGTTCCTGAGTGACTAATATGGAGATACTCACTAGTTGCACAAATCAATGACACTTCAATATCTATGCTTAAGGTTTGTTATTGTTTTATTGTTATCTCAATCTTTCTTGTTCTTTTGCTTCTTCTGGTCTCTCTTCCACTTGTAGCAGAACTTCTTTAAGTGACCAAGTATGGTGTAGTAGTGACATGTCCTAGTCTCTTTGCCATCTCTAGATTTAGACTAATTCTTAGACTTACCTTGCACTTTGAAACTTCTACCCTTGCTTGTTTCCTTATTATCTACCTAAAAGTGTGTACATTGTCGACACCAATCTCCTTCCTCCTAATATCTTCCTTAAACATGCCCTTTTTAATCAGATCCAAAGAAAGCACACCATTCAGAGCATAATTGTTGATAGTCATAACCAAAGTTTCCCTACTATTCAACAATAAACTTAACTAGAATAAGGTTTGTAGCTCATTATCAAGGACGATCTTCCTTGTAGTTAACTTGTTGGTGGTATCCTAAAAATTATTGAGATGTTCCAATATTGATTTCCCAACCTCCAACTACAGGTTCACAAGTCTTTTAATCAAAGAGGTTTTATTGTGAACGGTTTTCCTCTTATAAAGACCCTTTAATTTCTTTCACAGCTTGAAAGGATCTGTCTCTTGAGATATGTGATTGAATATACTAATATTGATCCACTGTCTTATAGTTCTTAAGGTTTTTCATTAATCGTTTCCCATTCTTTATTTGACATCTCCAACTTAGATGAGAAATCGTCTTTTATACTTTTGCCCACATTGATTAGATCACAAAGATCCTTTCAATATAGTAGACTTCCACCATAGGTCTCTATATTGAGTAGTTGGTCCACGTTAGCTTCATCATAGAGCTATTGCCACTCTCCATACCTAAAGCTCTTATATTAGTTGTTGGGACTCCAACACTACAACAAAAATGGCATACAGTAACACTAGACAGTAACACTTTTGACAATATGTTATAAAATACCTATCTACGGTAACATTATATCTTAAAATGTTATGATTCTTAATTTGATAAGTCACACTTTATGATTTTATAACATATAATTTATCATTGATAACAATTTTTTAAGTGTTACTAAACATTATAAAGGTTACTATTTTAAGATGTTACAAAAGTGATGTAAAATAGTGACACTTTCTATGAGTTGCTTTAATAATAAATTTATAACACTTCATATGAGTTATCTTAATATCATAAAATAATAACAATTGATTTGAGTTACCTTAGTAATGTAAAATAATAACATTTCATATAAGTTACCTAGTAAATATAAAATAATAACACTTTAGAAAAGTTACCATAATAGTGTATTATAACAACATTATGTATGAGTTACTTTATTAATAAAATAATAACAATTTATATGAGTTATCTTAGTTAAGTAAATTAATAACGCTTTATATAAGTTACATTAGTAATGTAAATCAATAACACTTTATATGAGTTACTTTAGTAAATGTAATATAATAATACTTTAGAAAAGTTACCATAATAGTGTATTATTATAACATTATATATGAGTTATCTTAGTTATGTAAATTAATAACAATTTATATAAGTTACGTTAGTAATATAGATCAATAACACTTTATATGAGTTACTTTAGTAAATGTAAAATAATAACACTTTAGAAAAGTTATCATAATAGTGTATTATAATAACATTGTATGAGTTACTTTATTAATAAAATAATAACAATTTATATTAGTTATCTTAGTTATGTAAATTAATAACACTTTATATAAGTTATGTTAGTAATGTAAATCAATAACACTTTATATGAGTTACTTTAATAAATGTAAAATAATAATACTTTAGACAAGTTATCATAATAGTGTGTTATAATAACATTATGTATGAATTACTTTATTAATAAAATAATAACAATTTATATAAGTTGTCTTAGTTATGTAAATTAATAAGACTTTATATAAGTTACGTTACGTTAGTAATATAAAGCAAAAGAAAATAATTAACTTAAATCAATGAAATATACACCAAAATTTGGGAAAATGTAATTTAAAGTTAGTTTAGAGAAACTACGATAAAGTTATTACACCAATAGACCTTCACAATCATCTCTCACATAATTAACTTCCTCGCTATCATTATAGACATTTATATCTCGTGTAGTAACTTATTCTGACCCATACGTGAAATCCTCATCCTCATTATACATGCTCACACCACGCAAGAGAAATTCAATTTATCGATTCGTATAATATTAATTTGAAATAATATTAAATTGGACCACAACTTATGTATTAAATATTTTAATCATTTAATGATATTAAGATTGATTCAAATATGATTTATTAACATAATTAATTAATAATATGTTAAATTAAACAATTATAAAAATAAGGTGAATGATATAAAATTTTATATAATTTAATTGACTTTATTTAAAATTTCAAAAATTAATTTTAAATCATACATCTCTGGTTAAACTTTTGAAATATATGGAATATGTGACACAATTTAAATTTAATACGAACTAAAAATTATATTTAAATTAATAAATTATATTTAATTATTATTTTAAATTCAATTTAATTATTTTAAGTCAAAATTAAGAATTAAATTGGGTAAGATTTTATTGATTTATATATAATAGTTATTTAATATTTTCATTATTTTTAACATAAATTGAAGAAGTTTTTATGAAAAATAGAAAATTTTAAAGATTAAGAAAATTTTATTTAAAGAATAAATTTTAAAGAATAAATATTCAATTAATTAGTGTCTACTTTATATTGTCACAATAACCGAACTATAACTACGGTCACAACTATTCATAATTTAGTGACAATTTTTAGTGACTAACTATTTTTTCATCTCAAATACGATATTTTTTAGTGCCAAGATAATTGATTGACATTATTGTTTGGATTATCTGTGATGATTTATATTTTGTCACTAATACAATGGTAATTATAGCAATTTAGTATCTTTTACAGTTAAATTGTCACTATTAATATATTAATAGTATTAAAATTTATTTTATCACTAAGTTGTCACTAAAAGCCTCGAAATTTGGCACCAAAATAATTTTGACGGGAATTAATTATAATTGTGAGAAAACATATGTTGGTAACAAATATTTTCTATTTGTTGTAACAAAACTTAGTTTGGTCTCTAATATTTTTTTCTTGTTATGACGAAACGATTTATCGTCACACAATATTTTACTTATTGTGGCGAAATTTGTTTATCAATAAATATTTAATTAATTAGTGTCTATTTAATATTATCACAATCTCCAAACTATAACTATGGTCACTACTATTTGTAATTTAGTGACAATTTTTTGTGCCTAAGTATTATTTCGTCACAGATATGAGATTTGTTGTGAAAAAATAATTGATTGATACTATTGTTTAGATTAACTGTGATGATTTATTTTTGTCATTAATACAATGAAAATTGTGACAATTTAGTACCTTCACAATTAAATTGTCACTATTAATATATTAATATTGTCAAATTTTCTTTTATCACTAAGTTTTGTTATTAAAAGCCTACGTACTTGTTATGATGAAAACTTTTGTCAATAAAAATTCAATTAGTTAGTGTGTGTTTTCCTTTTTATGAAAGAAAATAATAAAAAAAGAAAGGGTAAGAGGTTGCTAAATTCGATATCATAAGTTTTAATTTTAGAGTAATTAAGTTGTAAGGTGATGATTGTTTGAGTTGTAAGGTTGTGACACATTTTAATCATTTAATGATATTAAGATTGATTTAAATATAATTTATTGACATAATTAATGAATAATATGTTAAATTAAACAATTATAAAAATAAGGTGAATGATATAAAATTTTATATAATTTAATTAACTTTATTTAAAATTCTAAAAAATTTAATTTTTAAAACATACATCTCCAGTTAAACTTATGAAATATATGGGATATGTGACACAATTTAAATTTAATCTGAACTAAAAAATTAAAATTAAATTAATAAATTATATTTAATTATTATTTTAAGTTCAATTTAATTATTTTAAGTCAAAATTAAGAATTAAATTGGGTAAGATTTTATTGATTTATATATAATGTTTATTTAATATTTTCCATTATTTTTAACATAAATTGAAGAAATTTTATGAAAATAAAAATTTTATATAAAAATAAATTTTAAAAATAAATTTTTATTAATTAGTGTCTACTTTATATTGACACAATAACTAAACTATAACTAGGGTCACAACTATTTGTAATTTAATTATTAAGGTGATGGAGTCAACTAAAGGTGTTGAATGCATTTTTAATTGGAATGAGTGACATTTTTTTCTTAGTTTTTGGATTAGTTATTAGGTTTTATAGATATTTTATCCACTAATTTGTTTAGTTCCTTTGAATATGCATTTATTGTATTTTATGTTTAATTTGTAAATAAAAAAAGACAATAAATATAACTTGACTTTGGATGAAAAATACAGCTAAAACGTTGCTGGGAATGCACAGATTAGGGAAATGGCAGCTAGGAGGTCTAAAACGCAGAGTCCAACAGCAACAAAATGGCAAGCAAAAAGGAGAAAATGCAAGCCAGCAAGTGGGGTGCTAGGTTTTAATTGAGGGGTTTGAATTTTGAGCTCAAAAGACACGTAGCTGGAGGCATGAAACGACACACCATCAGGGAGGACCAGCCCAAAACGTTGGCAGAAAAGGTGAAAACGGCAACAGTAAGGCACCAGCTTGAGTGACGCACCAGAGATGCACGCAGAGTGGAGACTTGATGCAGCTCCACAAGAGACCATCAGCGGACGCACGTGAGGAGAGCGCAACTTACGCAGAACCGAGATGCAAGTAGGAGCAGCTAACGAATCATATGAACCACGCAGAACCGAGGCACACACTAGGAGACGCACGCAAGTACCAGGAGACACACCACACCGAAACAGTAGACGCAAGCACCAGGGGAGACAAGGATCCCAAAAACCTACAATTCTAGAGATGAATAGGGAATCTTAATGGGCTTGACTCTCTAAACAGGTAAGAACCTCCCACTCTGTCATCTTTTTGAAACTAGGGTTTTGAATCTCTAAGCAAATTCTTCAATTCCAGAGATGTTAGGGGACTCTTCGTGGGCTTGACTCTTTGATGACAGTCGGAAGAGGAAGATGAGAACTCAGGTAAGTTCCTTTTCATGAACTAGTATATTTCTTCTTCCTTTGATCTATTTTGTCAAAAACTGGAAGTCTGATCTGATATCTCTGGATTTGAATTAGCATAATCTCAGGAGGGTTACCTCACTTTTTTGTAGTGGATTTTGGAGCAACTTTAGCATGAGTCAGAGTTCCTCTCAGATATTCAATTCAAATATTACTTGTGGATTTGGAACCATTGGGTTTAGAGAGGATGTTAAAATCCTCCTCCTAGACCATTGTTTTTTAGGCTTGTCTAATTACTGCTGTGAACATGTTCCTTCCTTCCAGTATGAACATCTGCGGCTTTGTTGTGCATAAGGATGGTTTTGTGCTTCCTTTCTGTATCCCTCTTTAAGGGTAGTAAATTGAAGTTGCCATTTAATTGAGAAGTGCCTATCCTTTTTAGGCTTTCTTCTGCTAATTTTTCCTCACTGTTACTAAGTACAGTGTTTCAACTTCCTATTAGGAGTTACTTTTTCTGAGGGTCTATATCTTTGTGATTATTTCCAAACTTTAGTCTGAATAGATGAAGTCTACTTTTGACAAATTATGTTGTTACATTTTGTTATTTCTTGTAAAGAAGAAATCTTTATTGCTTTCTTGACTTATCTATATCACTATCATTGTCTTCACCAGGATTCCGTAATTTAGATCTTTATGACTACTTTTTCTGTATCCGAATTTCACAATGTTGGTGGTGGTTTCTATTAATTATGTGTTTGTTGATTGTTTTTACTTCAGTACATCTTCTTCACTACAAGCAAGTTCTTGGTATGTAAAATATTTTCGCGCCTCTGGTTGGATCATTCTTTTGACTTTTTCACGGACTTGAGCAAATGCCATTTATAACTTCTTTTGGGTGATAGACTTCTTCCAAAGACATGGAAAGAAAAATGAGAGATGAAAAAAAAGAAGATAAGATTTTAAATAAGATGTTTCTTTAACATGAAACAATTTTGGTTGTTCTTTGATTTGAGTACGTCCTCCTTTTTTCAATGCAGATTTTTTTTATTTCATGCATTTGATTATTATTACTAGATTAGATGAATATTGCTGCTACAAATTTGTCCTTTCTTGGTACAGAATGGCAATTGAACAAGTGAAAGAGTGAGGCATCAGCTTAGGGTGGCTTTTTTATTTAGCTTAGGATTAGTTTAGGGTAATTAATCCATACCTGATTTCTTATAGGTGCAGAATGTCTTAATCTGGTGAATACACATCGTGATATTCAACCCAACGAAATGCTATTCTAGGTAATGTTAGTGCTCCTTTCTGTTGTGCTTGTTGAGTATATATCTTATCCTGATTGCTAGCTCTGCTATCTCTGTCGTTGAGAGGAATAAGATTATCCCGTGTTCCTTTGAAATTGTTGAGTAGGCTGTTTTGTAGTTCTAGGAACTATTGACTAGAGAATTTTGGTTGCATTTCTGACTGTGGAAATAACTAGTGCATAGGTCTGACTAGCTATTATAAAGTCTATACTCTCTAGGCTAATGTCATTCTCCTACTACAGTGGAGATGTAACTGACTGTGGAAATAACTAGTTGCAGTTTTTCTGTATTAGGGTTTATTATTTATTTTTAGCTTATACTCTTGATTTTCTAATTTAGGAAATTTTCTAAGCCTAATTTTGCATAAGTTAGAAAGTCTAATTCAAGGACCGAAAATTTAGAATGTCTTTCGATGTGATAATTGATGTGAGATTTGGATCTTTCATGTTTTCTAATTTCTCTTTGTTCACATAATTCTCATTAACTTGAATTTATCAATAAAGACATTTGGCGTAAAGAGATTAAAAGTTTTGTTTCTTTGATCGATTTTTCCAGATATAGAGTAGATAGGACTGAATTGGCTTGCCTAATATTTAGGCTTAAATGATCTTTCTTATTTATCAAAGGTTTAATGTTAGTTCAAGTAATCCACTTATGCCTATGCATTATGTCTTCATTTGTGTTCATGTATTTCTAATCTACCTTTCCACTAGGTATTGTTGAAAAGAAAGTACCTTGACGAGACTATCAAAGTAGAAGTTGATATGCCTAATGTCGAAGTTGAAGAGGGTAATGAAGATGATGATAATACTGAATCCAATACCCCGCCTAGTGTTCCATTGGTTGTGATAATTTCTAAGGATAACAGTAGTAAGTTTTTGGAGATTGGTGTCACTGCTTTTCCTGATGAGATATCTATAGATAGCTTGACAATTAAGGAATCGAGTATTTTCGAAGATCAACTTGCGTATGAAGGCCCTGACTTTAAGTAAGTTCTGTGATATGAATTGCCTGATTGTAATATGAATTACCTGCAAATATGGCTTTTTGCTAATGCATTTTCAGCTTTCGATTTGGCAGTGACTTGGATGAGAATTTGCAAAAGGCTTCGACAAGTATCTTGAGATTAGAGGGATCAAACCTTGCACTACAAACATTTTGTTGGAGTACATGGCAGAAAAGGACAATAGAGAATACTTGAAATGGTTGAATAATCATGAGAGGTAGCACATGGAAATTGAAGACGATATGGTAGCCAGTTTTTGTTTCAATAATTTAGGAACTATTTTGGAATAACGATTTAGAGACATATTATTGCTTTTTGTTATCAGTGTCTATGTGTTCATTATCTATGATTTGCTCATCTACAAAATTTATTTTTGAAAAGTTAATTTTGTAGTTATAAATTTGTTTCCACGTTAGTGTACCATTATTTATATAAGTTACACAAGATATATTAGTAACACTATTATAATAGCATCAACAATGCTATAATAAACTAAACAATATCATTCTATTAATGTCATGGAAAACTTATTTATAACATTTTAAAATGTTACAAAATTCATATCTACTACATATTAATGATGTTGTAAATAGTTAATATATAACGACTTAAAATGTTACAAATTGCTAATTAATAACATTTATAAAATATAATATAAAATCATTTGTAGCTATCAATAAATATTATAATAAACTTAATAACGACATTCTATCATTGTCATGGAAAACTTATTTATAACATTTTAAAATGTTACAAAATTCATATTTACTACATGTTAATAATGTTGCAAAATTTAATATATAACACTCAAAAATGTTACAAATAACTAATTAATAACATTTATAGAATATAATATAAAATCATTTGTAGCTATCAATAAATGCTATAATAAACTCAATAACAACGTTCTATTAATGTCATGGAAAACTTATCTATAATATTTTAAAATGTTATAAAATTCATTTTATAACCCTTTAATAATGTTGTGAAAAGCTAATCTGTAATAGTTAAAAATGTTATAAATAATAATTTAATAATATTTACAAATGTAACATAAAATCATTTATAGCTATTAATAAATGCTATAATAAACTCAATAATGACATTTAAACAATGTTATGAAAAATCATTTTAACATTTAAAAATGTTACAAAATACATATCTCTGACAATTTAAGGATGTTTAAAAAGTTAATATATAACATTTTAAAATGTAACAAATAACTAATTTATAGCATTTATAAAATATAATATAAACGCATTTATAGCTATCAATAAATGTTATATTAAACTAGACAATAACATGTCAAAAGCTGTTACTAAAGCATCATATTTTTAGTAACATGGGCATCATAGCATACTTATTAGTGTTATCATTTATATTTAATAGCACTTATTACCTGTTACCGTATGTCGTTTTTGTTGTAGTGCAAGTAATAATACTCGTAGTTTTAACAAACTTACTCAACCAATAATAAACTACTCACATAATAAATATCATTAACAAATAAATTAGAACATGATTTAACACGAAAAACCATCTAGTGTAGAGGTAAAAATCACAGGACGAACCCAAAATAAGTCCATTAAATTAAAAAATAACAAGATACAAATAATAAAGTTTTTAAGCTATCTCACTGAAGAATATTTCACAAGACAACTATAATTGATTTCTCTATCTCTCTCTTCTACTAAGACTCCTTCAAAACTTTCAAATTTGAGAATAAATTGATGTGTATATATATACTACTCTCATTAATCCTATATATCAAACTTTAATAAATTTTTAGTTAAACAATGCTATTTGAATTCCAAAACTCTTCTATTATCATGTGCTTTTATCCTATGCTATTTTTGTCTTTTATCAAGCCTTTTAAACTTCGAGGAATAAGATTTTTAAATTGAACATGGTCTCTTACATGACCGTGTCTCTTAAAAACTCAAGGTCACTTTGATTCATAGTTCTAGTGACTTACATAGTGGACAAATATATTCCACTTACACTACCGTGTCTAAATCCACACAGTTGTGTCTATCTTCAAGTGTTGTCCTTCATCTTGTGCACGATTATAGAAGCTTACAGTTCATCCATCTGACTATATCCATCATTGACACGGGCATGTGCAACCTCAATAAAAGCATATACTCCATAAATAACTTCAACTCTCATCTGTTCCTACCTCAAATTTGCTCTATCTTTATTTTTTTCATCCACAAAGATGACTAACATTTGTAGAGCCAATTTTTTTTGGAATTAAAGGAACAATCATCACTAAAATGGGGTTGGAGCCACAACAGCCTGAAAGTTATAGGAAAATGAGTAAAACAAAGTTGTTTTCTATTTTGAAATTTAAAATAAAAATCCGAATTGGCTTGATCAGTCTTTGGACCGAGCCTGGCCTTGCTTGACATATTGTCATCCTTAGTAATACCTAAATTCTTTCACCTAAATAATATCTATTAAATGCAATGTACTAATTCACATTAGAAGATACACATACCTCAATTGATAATCATAATTAAGAGCAACAACTAGATATATAAATTTGAGGTCTGCAGGAGGAAAATTGTTTCCGCCCTCTTTTTTTTAACACAGTATTTTAGGATATGATTGACATATATTGGTAAAATGATTTCTATTGTTTTGAAAACGTGATCTTATTTATAAATATACCTTTGTCAACTTTGTTTTTCCTTTTCAACCGTAGCAAAAATAATTTTGATGAAAATTAGTATAGAAAACTCTGCATTTTGGTGAGTTTGATCAAAAAAGCTTTGAAAGGAAACCTACCACAACAAAATCTATTGGGGGGCTTTAATAGCCAATTCAAAGAAAAAAATTTACAAACAAGGCCATAATTGAAAGAAAAGTAACAAAAGAAAGTAATTAGTTTTTAAAAAATAGATAAATATAATAAAATAATTTTGTATTTTTTTCTTTTACTTGGGACTAATAAAACAAATTTTCATTTGTTTTCTTCATGAATTTGAGTATTGGGTATAAAAATTATATTAATTCCTTACATACCGGAGATAGCCCCCCGCAATTTGATCTTTCTATTCCTTTCTAGACCTTTAACTCCTATTAATTAGTCTTATATGTTCAGCCTAACAAATTAGGTAAAATTACCTTTATAGGTTATTTTTCCTGTTGTGTGTCTATATAGTATTCTAATTTCTAAACTAATGCCAAAAACATTCTACTTTTATTTTTCTAATTAAATAGCTAGACCCGTGCATCAGGCTGGTCGCTATATCGGACTATTTCGGGGTCTAGGCAACGGACCGTGTGTTGATTAATAGCTCTAGGCGGATTTCAACCTTCAAAGCCATGGCTCAGTCAAACCATAAGCTATTAGTAAACCCACCTTGGCATCGGTCAAAAACTCAAAATTGTAAAACCAGTTCCGCGTATCATGTACGCAGAGATCATGTACCCTCTGCCCATTTATATATATATGTCTTCACTTTCATTACTACGACATGCAAAATCCATCTTAATCTAGTCCTTTAAAACTCATTGACAAGCAAGTGAAGTAACAATCTTCTGTCACATTTTGCTCATAAATACTAAAACAAAGAAAAGAGATGGCAGCTTGTAACCCTAAAACCACCTTAGTTGTCCTATTCCTTTTGTCAGTCTTCCTGGTTTCTTTTGAACAAGCTGAAATGAGGCCGCTTGGGGACGAACAACTCATGTGGAAGCAACAAGGATTAGTGTTACAGTCCCTGCAGAAAGGTGGTCCTGCAAATTCAAGTCCCAACCCATGCTCTTACGTCCGTGGACGTGGCACAGGCAGTTGCACCTTGAATGGAATGAATGTCGCTGGCAGTGTCGTCCGTTCACCTCCTGCTTTCCCCGGACTCGTCGTCGATGTTGGCGTCGCTTCCACTACTGTTAACAGGAGCCAACACGACCATCAGCATCAAAGTTCCTCAGCTTCCATCTGAAGTTCGTCTTGCTAATACGTGCAACTAACCCCAGGACCCAGCTCATGCCATGTAAAACAGTAGGACGAACTTGACCAAATTACAATCCGCTAGCTTCTCTGTCTACCTATTCATACGTTATAGACTTTCTTATTTGTTTTTTCTTTGTATTTTGGGACAGTTGATGGCAACCTATGGAGTCAAACTTGGATGGCTTAACTGAGCAACTGATGATTCAACCCCAATTGTATAACATTAACATTGTTTATTCTTTTCTAAAGAGTTCTACAATAATTCCAAACATACGTTCTCATTTTCTTCGTGCATAAATTGGCAAGTTTCTTTTGTTATTGCTCTCTTTTTATGAATAATAAAGAAGAGTTTATATCAACTTCCACGAATCCATTTCTGAAAATTAATCAAAACATAGAGATAAACATCTCTCTAAATCAATATAGGAACGTATATTTTTTCCAAGAAAATTCAGGGAAATTGCTTATTCATTCTTATTTAATATTTTAATTGGATGAGGTTGGTAATTTAAAATTGGGCTGGAAGATAAATTATTCAAGTTCAAATTATATTCAAAGGTTCATCGTATAATTGACTGAAACTTAGTTAGGAGTAAGATTGCATAATATTGAACCTCTCCAGTCTCCGCATATTAACAGGATTCCTAATGAGGATTGTTGTTGTTGTTGTTATTGTTAGTTAAAGCTAGATTCCACTAAATGAAAAGAATTGTGAATGAATTAATTACTCACTAGTTAAAATTTACATATGCTTAATTTTAGAAACAAAATTGATATATCTTATAACTTATGCATTAAATTATGTTCAAATTTTGACATATTCTCTTATATTATAATTTAAAATGATGTCTATTTTCAAGAAATCAAAATTATGTTGTAGTCTATAAGATCTTACAATTTTCGACTTAATCAAATTTGAGTTGTAAAGTTAAATTGGATAAAAATTAGAATTACGCTCAAATTGGAGAATAGTGTAAATTGACTTAAACAAGTTATATTGGGAAGAATAGTTAAGATACTCTTATTATATAAATCAAAATTGTCTACATGCAATTAATATTAGGATATATTATTTCGAGTATCTTTATTCTTAGTAATTTATATTAATATTAGGATATATCATTTTCAGTATCTTTATTGTTAATAATTTATCAAATATCATAATTTTTCTTTTAAAACTTTACATACCATGACTTATAAAATATATATATTAATATATTTCTGTTAGAATATTTAGTGGCCTATGTCACTTATAGATTTAAGTCCAATGAAAAGAGCTTAAGATAATAGTTATTGAGTATTAAGGAGTTGGCCTTAAATAGGTCCAAGACCCTTTCCCTGTCTCCTTTAAAATAAAATTATCAAGAGAGGTTTTTGAGCCATTGTGGAAACTGATTAAAGAAGATAAGGCTGAGAGTGAATCAATCTTTATAAATACTATCATCGATTCAAGTATGGCTTAATAGATCGATCCATAAATGTCTTTCAATTGGTATCAGAGCCTATTCCGAAATTGTTTTTTGGTGTTAACGATGGTTTCATCATTTTCTTATGTTTTATTTTATGTTGTTGTATGTTTCAACTTGACACAGACAAACAAAAACTTGAATCTGACTGAAACATTGGAAATGATATAATCGTTACTACTTGTGTTTACAATTGTTGAAAAGAAATGAAAACTCAAACATCTTATTTTGTTCTTAACTTCCCGTAAATGTCTTGATGATTTTGGCCTGAAAAAATTGAATTTTTCTATTTCAATGCCTGTAACAGACATGTTTCTGTTGGCTATAACATTGGCAAAGGATGTTTTTGGTAGGGCTTGGGATGGCTTTCAGTATGGAGAGAAACTATGAAAGAGAGCGACTTAATTAAAAAGAAAGGAAGAAACCAGAATCGACACAAGACTTGTGTTTGATCTATTTTTTTGACCTTTGGGCCATCAGAGGATCAGATTGAGTTATTAAATAATTTTGGCCTAACTTTATGGATTTTTAATTTGACTTATATTATGAAAATTTGATTATTAAGTAATTAAATTATGGACTTTGACCCTAAGTAAAACAATTTTGTGATGGGCCATAATTGATTTTTTAATTCATAATTGATTTATTTTTCTATGCATAATATTATTTTAAAAATCGGTGTCATATTATATGTTTTATTTAGTACTTTGAATATTTACTATTATGCAATGTTTGGAATTAAATTTTACTATATGTTGAATGTGCTACATGATATAATGGTAATTTAGAATAGTTTATTAGTAATCAAAGTGACCAAACTAATTAAATTAACTTTTGTCATGTATGATAATTGTCCAATTAAATGTTTATTGTATGGAAAGTTTGTTAGTCACCAAAGTGGCCTAGGTTGAAAATATTAAACATTTAATTGTGAATGTTTCTATTGTTCATGTTGATATGTTGTTATTAAAATGACATAAAGGTTGAACTAAATAATTGAGATTATTAATTATAATGCTAGGAGGTCACCCAAAGGTGGACCATTACTTATAATTAATGACATTAAAGGGACTTATCAACATTTTCGTCTAAATTTATAAAAAAAACATTTTTGTTTAATATGATTGTATATCCAAAGATAACACGCATGTTGACTATAATATGATTGATTGTTCATTATAGTGAATTTTATTGGCATCATTATAAGTTACAATTATGTATTTAAATTCTTCTTTAAATATCACCTAAAGAAGAATTTAAATACATAATCAAAGATATTATTAGTTTGAATCCATTTAAGTCTACTCAAAGCATTAATGCGTCAACTATATATTGTATTTGTAGCATGTACTAATTTGTTTGTTTTAGGAAATGGCTTGATCAAGTTTAATGGTCTGAATTATGCAAGTTGGTCCGAACAAATCTAGTTCCAACTGGGTGTAATGGATTTAGAATTGACCATAGTTTCAAATGTAAGGCCCAGAGCCATAACTAAGATTAGTTCTAAAGCTGACAAATCTTATTATAAGGCTTGAGAATGGTCTAACAAGCTGAGCTTGAACTTGATGCAAATGAAAATCGCATAAAATGTGAAGTCATCAATGCCTAAGATGGATAATGCAAAGAAGTTCATGTTGAAGCTTAACGAATACTCCCAATCTGATATAGCTGACAAGTCCATAGTAGGGACTTTAATGAGTGAGCTAAAGACCAAGAAGTTTGACTGGTCACAGCCTATTCACGATCATATAACTCATATGGCAACCCTAGCTACAAAGTTGAAATCCATGGTATGGATGTGAGTGAGTCCTTTCTAGTATAGTTCATTATCAACTCACTTCCTCTAGAGTATGGCTAGTTCCAGGTGAATTATAACCCCATTAAAGAAAAATGAAACCTTTAAGAGATTAAGGCCATGTTGGTTCAAGAAGAAAGGAGATTAAAGAAAATGAAAGAGCACTTCGTTCATTTCACATTTCATCAAGGAGCTAGTAGTAGCAAGAACAAACCAAGATAGAAAGGCAAAGATAAGGACAAAGCTCTCAGCAAAGTTAACGAGGGTCAAATATATAAAGATGAAAAGTGCCACTTCTGCAAGAAGCCTGGTTACTTCAAGAAGGATTGCCCTAAAAGAAAGACTTGGTTCGAAAAGAAAGGTACATGCTATGTTTCAGTATGTTTTGAATTAAACCTTATTGAAGTGCCTAATAATACTTAGTGGTTAGATTCTAGTGCAACTACTCATGTGTCACATGTTTTACAGAGATTTCTTTCAATCCAAATCATAAACAGAACTGAAAAGTTCTTATATATGGAGAATAAAATGAAGGCATAGATAGAGGGCATTGGGATGTACATATTGATCTTGGACATTGCGTGTTACCTAGATTTAGAAAAGTGTCTTTATGTTCCTAAATGTGCTAGGAATATAGTTTCTATTACAAAGTTCGATGATGTAGGATTTCAATTTAAGATTGGAAATGGTCTTTTTTTTTATTGTATAAACACAAGTACTATTACAATTCTAGTACTTTAATAGATTGTTTATTTCGTTTTAATCTTGATGTTGATTTTATTGAATCTTTGTTTCATGTTGACCATATTATAGGAAATAAACGTAGTGTACATAAAGAATGTTATGCTTTTTTATGGCATAAAAGATTAGGTCATATATCTAAGGAAAGGGTATAGAGGTTAATGAAAAATGAAATCTTACCTTAATTTGGATTTTGCTGACAGGATATATATGTGGATTGCTTTAAAGGTAAACAAACCAAACATATATCAAAGCATCCAGTCACAAGAAGTAACGAATTACTTGAATTAATACACATTGACATTTGTGGTCCTTTCGACGTTCCTTTTTAGAGAGGCAAAAAATATTTCATTATCTTTATTGATGACTTCTCACGATATGGTTATATTTATGTATTGCATGAAAAATCTCAGTCTGTGGACATCCTAGAGGTGTTCGTTAATGAGATAGAAAGACAGTTAGATAGAAAAATAAAGTTAGTGAAGCCTGATAGAGGTGGTGAATTATGAAAATTTTGATGAAAATGGACAACATCAAGGTCTATTTGTAAAGTTTCTTGCAAGTATAGGCATATGTGTACAATACACAATGCCTAGTATACCATAACAAAATGGTGTAGCTAAAAACCATTGCGTATCTGTTTAATAGGATTCCTAGTAAGGCAGTTCCTAAGAAATTTTATAAACTGTAGACAGGAAGGAAACCTAGTTTATGACATCTTTACATTTGGAGTTGTTTGGAAAAGGTAAGGTTGTATAATCCACATGAAAAGAAGCTTGATGCGAGAACCGTTAGTGGTTATTTCATCGACTATCCTAAAAAGTCATAGGGGTATAGATTTTAATGTCCTAAGTATAGTACAAGAATAGTTAAATTTGTAACACTCGGTTTATTAAGAATGGTCAAATTAGTGGGAGTGGGTAACCATGAAAAGGGGAGATTGAAGAGGGTCAAGTTAAAACTCCTCCATCAAATGTTATTTCCCCAATTGTTGTTCCTCTTATTATCACAACAATTTAATGTTCCAACTCCACAAATTGAACATATTAATGAAGAACCAGCTAATGATGTGCAAATTACAAATGATTAAGTGATGCCATAAAAAATAGCATTACGAAGGTCTATAAGGCAAAGTAGATCAACTAGTTTGAGTACTATGAAATTTATTCACTTGAACATGAATATGACTTAAGTATTGATAAGGATCCAATATCGTTTAAACAAGCTATGAAATGTAACAATTCTGAAAAATGATTCAATGTTATGAAAGAAGAGTTGAAATCAATGGATGACAACAAAGTTTAGGAATTAGTTAAGCTACCAGAAGGTTCAAAGCAAAGGGGTTGTAAATGGATCTTTAAGACAAAATGTGACTTACAAGGCAACATTGAAAGGTATAAAACCAGACTTATTGCCAAAGGTTACACTCAAAAAGATGCATTGACTATAAAGAGGTCTTCTCTCCAATTTCAAAGGACTCCTTAAGAATTGTTATGGTTTTAGTGGCTCATTATGATTTCGAGCTTCACCAAATGGATGTAAAGACCGCCTTTCTAAATGGTGACTTGGAAGAAGAAGTGTACATAGATCAACCAAAATGTTTTCAAACCACAAGAAAGGACAGGTTAGTGTGTAAATTAAAGAACTCAATATATGGACTGAAACAGGCATCTCAACAATGGTATATTGAGTTCAATAATACCATTATGTCTTACAGTTTTGTAGAGAACACTATTGATCGGTGTATCTATATAACATTCAGTGAGTGCAAGTTCATTATATTAGTGAGGCTAAATTTGTGACATGCTTTGAGACCATAGTTCATAGATCGTGGTTGCAGAACTTTATCTTAGGTCTTAGCATTGTCGACAATATTGCTAGACTGTTAAGAATTTATTTTGATAATTCTGTACTCGTTTTCTTCTCTAAAAATGACAAGTATTCAAAGGTTGCGAAACACATGGTTTTGAAGTACTTGTTTGTGAAAGAAGAAGTGCAAAAATATAAAGTGTTAATTGAGCGTACTGGTATCGATCTAATGATAGTGAATCTGTTAACTAAATGCTTACCACCCAAAACATTTATTAGCCATATTGAAAGAATGGGCATTATAAATAAGTCCTTCTTAGCATAGCGTTCTGACATGTATATATACATATAATTGTCTTGCTTGAATTGTTATGACACTTATGAATTCAATTATAGTCATATTTTTGCTCACTTACTTATCATCCACATTATGTTGTATACAATAATTGTTTTTGTGAGATAATGCTTACAAAATTAGCCATGTAAAGTTTTATGAGTTGAGATGATTATGTAATACATGAAAGAAATCATGTTGTTTAACTTGCGATTTTCAAGATCCCATCATTTTAATTTAATTAAGGATGACTTGATCGATTCCATGTATTGTGTACACTTAAAGTTTTATTGTTGAATCAACAAGTCATAACATAATTCAAATGGGAGATTGTTATATTATTTAATGGTCTATGTCACTTATGGATTTGAGTCTAATGAAAAGAGTCTAAGACAATGGTTATTGGGTATTAAGGAGTTGACCTCAAATGGGTCCAAAACGCTTTCCCTCTCTCTTTTAAAATAATATGCAACAATAGACATGTTAGTTGGTTGTTTGTATGTCTTAGAAAACTATCAAAAGAAGTTTCTGAACGATTGTGGAAACTAATTAAAGAAGATAAGGTAGAGATGGAATCAATCTTTATAAACACTATCAAACACTATCATGGATTCAGATATGGCTTAATAAATTGATCCATAAATGTCTTTCAATTTCACTATAAAACCACTAATAATAGAGTTTAACAGTGTTTAAAATGAACTTTACCATTATGTTGAGAACATGTTTAAACATCTCAACACATTTAGTGACATTTGGACCTTTTTTGTGTTATTTTTAAATTTTTATCCTAATAGCATATTAAATATGGACTTGGAAGGATTGGTCTTTTCAGAACAACTAAGCTTAATGCTAGGAAAAAGAACATAAACTTCAACAGTTGAAAAACCATCACCTACAGTTGGATTCAAGGTTTGGACAAGGACAATATCAATACAGATACAACACTGAAGTTTATGTGGTAATCCAAGTAGCAGGAAAACAACACTAGATAGACAAGTGCCAATAAAAAGACACCATCAGTCTCTTCTTCTTGTTCCTCAAGGTAAGCAGAAGGAAAGGTAGCAATCCTATCTTGGAACGAGAAGTGAGGTTAAGTCATTTCCAGGATCAGATAATGCCTTCAATTCAGTAAATAAGAACTTAGCAAGAAAACTCTTATGCTTTTGTTGAAGTAGATTGGATTGTAGGTTTTGTTTTTGTCAGTGGGTTAAAATAAGCCTGGCAAGATGGGGTAATTCTATGCAGATTTAATAGGAGGGCTAATATTGTTTTGGCTGTATGGGTGTGATGTAAGGGAGTGATGTAGCTTCCAAAGGTATATTTTATTGTTCCCCTTTTGTAGCAAAGGAACTTTTGTTCAACTAGTCTCTACTGATGTAGATAGTGGGTAGCTTCCAAATGAGTTACTCTTCAGTGTCTTTTGTAGCAAAGAGACCACTGCTTGAGTAGTCTCAAATGTATATAACTTTTATATTTATATAATTTTTTTTATTTATAAAAAAATAATTATTAATATTTATATAAATGTTTGGATCAAAATTATAAGTATTGATTTTTTAAAAAAAATTAAAGTTTGATACTTTTAGATCGCGATATATAACGTTATATTTGTGTATATGCTAAATTGATTAGATTTGAATTGTTGTGAATATGAAAAAAGAAACACTGTAATATATGATTATGTTGTAAAACTTAGTCTACCTATTTTTTGACATTATTAATTACGTGTCGTGCAGTGGTTAGAGAGACTGTTTCTCGTGCATTCCAACGTAGAGATGAATTAGAAGATAAACACAGTCGATCTTTGTCCAATAATCATATCTTTTAGTTAAGTTAGCCTCTCTATCCCTCGGGACCAATAGAAGGGCATAAATAAACTTGGAAAGTGTAGCTGCATGCATGGATAGTGTATACATCACACGTATATAATTGAAAGATGTAAAAGTAATTAACGGTGCTAATTCTCTTGTCCCTACCAAATTTCAGATTTTGATAAACACGAAACTTCTCAATCGTCACGATTTCTTTCCATTAATGAATTCAAGTTGAACTACTTCAATTACCGGTACGAATTTAGCTCCACTACAACCTGCGCATTGTCCAACGTTAATTAATGAAGTTGGAACATTCATGGAACAGTAGTAAGTAAATTCAAAATTCAAAATTCAAACCATGTTTTTCTTTTCGGGATTATGATCGCCGGCTTTCTTATATTTTTCTTATTTTCAAGTCCATGTTTACGCGTTCAGTCCTTAGAATTATACCTGGTCGTCGAGTCCAGGTCTTTTCATGTGGGAAAATTGGACAACTAGAGGCTCACACATATCGTGAATATTGTATACATATAAAGCAACATCAATCAAAGTCACAGTTGCATGCAATGAAAATATTAGTAATCACATTAAGCCTTCATAACATCCAGTCAAGCTTATCTGCGGCAACCATATATATTTATAGTATTAATTGGAATATTAAAGATATATTATAAATTAAATAACATACTAATTTATTTATAAAGTCAAAACAATATTAATCTATAAAGTGAATTCACATGTTAATAAACATATATTTAATTTAAATAAATATTTACTATATTTTACCAATCTAATTATTGAATATGAATAATTTTAGCTTATTCTAAATAAATTCTCTGCAATAACATTAATTTAATTTAAATATTCAAAAATTAAATTAATCTTTTATGAATAAATTACATTTTATGCAATAATTTGATATTAAACCTTTTAGATGCAACAAGAAATTAAATATAAGATCCAATTCGATAATTAATTATATTTATTCCTAATTTAGTACATAATTATTTATGATATGAATATGACGACAAATTTAAGTAAATATTTCTTTTATTATTATATGATAATTATAAAATCTTGCAAATATTAATTGATAAATATTTTATTGTATATAAAGAAACATACACAAATAAATGGAATGAATAGTTTGTTTCAAATTGGATTTGCCTATAAATCAATCCGAGGAGTAAATAGTATATATGAGCTAGCAATTCTAATTGCATAAGTATGGATAATCTTACATTTAAAGCACACTTAGCGCCATCATTATTCAATAAATAACAAAGTAGGATTTACTATTCCCTGTATTTAAAAAATATATATGTTTATCTTGTTCTCTAAAATAAATTATAAAGTCTCCTATTTCCTAAAATGTTATTTTATTAGGTGAACCCATTTGGTGCCGGAGGAATTCGAGCCGTACGTAGAGAATGCTTGGTGCTTTCCTCGTCAACATTTCTTCTTCTTGGTCATTGTCAAAGTACTCGGCCATCTTCACGGGGTTGCAGGATCATCACTAATGGTAAAGGTAGTTTTGATACCAGACTAGCTAGAAACGTTTCCAAGTCTCATCTTAATTTCTTGGACAACACAGGTAAAGTCTAAGGAAAATATATTGTTTTTCTTTATTGAGTTAAAATTATGACTTGAACTATATAGTGCCTTCCGATGATTTGAATGTTTCAATTCCTATTCTAATATATGGACGTGTTCGGGGTCTTGTGTAGATTATCACATTTTAGTATAAATTGTCTTCTTTCACATGCACCAGGACTTGGGCCTACCCTGTCGGGTCAACATCAACCCGGTATATTTTGCTTCTTAGGAACAATCCTCTTTAACTTGAACAACAATTTGATGTAGACTATAAGATAAGTACTGATTCAACAAATTATTCCCGTCTATGATAGAACTTTTTCTTTCCAACTTGGGGTGATAATTTAATTAATTAAACAAACATAAGCATGGCCAAATTGAAGGATTGATTGAGAGAGTATGAACTGAAGTGACCCTTATAATCATACTAGCAGGTTAACACTGCGCAAATGCGCAGTGAAAGTGTCCAGTGAATTTATACGCAGGGCAAAATTCAACATGACAGTTAAATAAAAAATAATATGAAAATGTAATGAAATAATCATCGGTTGGGAGAAGAACTAAGATGAAATGACTTTCTTTCAGATAAGATAAAAATAGTTTACATATCTACTACTGACATCTGCAGTATAAAGATACCTTAATCTATAAGTTTTTTAATGTGTGCTTCATAAAATTTCCTAGTCTCGAAGTTTACTTCTTTGAGATCGTTGGCCATCTTTATCATTCGACTAGTTTCATACATCTCGACATAGCGAAGTCCATCTGAACTACTATGTGCCTTTTTATTCCGCGCATGGTATTGGATAAGTAACTCATCTAGTTGAATTTGACGATCATATGTCTCCTTTATGGCATTTTTCAAATATCTTTTCTTTCGAAATAAATGGAATTCATATCTGGCATTAAAATAACGAAATTAGTGTATAAATGTGATAATTATTTCACAACTTTATTGAGAAGCAAGAATAAGACGAAGGTTGGAGTAGCAAAATGCAGCACAGAATAAGGAGGGAACCTATAAAAAATGTTGCGTAAAGATAAAGAAGGGTTTTGTTGACATTATAAATTGAAAAAATTAGGATGAAAAAAGTAATCGAGAAAATAATCGGTTATTGACCTGAACGGTCGTTCTTTGTTTGTTGAAATAGAAGAAGTAACCTTGACTATTGCTATCTTTCTGGAATGGAGAATGAGATGTATTTAGGTTAAACAAGAAGAAGGCAAAAGAAGAGGGTAGGAATTGTTTGGTGAAGTTAGAGGAGAAAGGATATAAAGTTTAAATATAGAGTTGTTAGGGGACCATATGGAAGGTGAGACTTGAAGAGTTGCGTGGTATTAAATAAGGGGCAGTACTCGAAATGTTTTTTCTAGAGATAGGCAAAAACATAGCTCAGCTATCAATTGAAACGTCAATCTATGTTTTGATTTTATGTTTGTTTACTTCTGCAATACGTTATTGGTAGTATTTGACATTATTATAGCAGTTAGAAGATTATTCGATATAACGAAAAGACGTCTCGATATCTGCTTTGTAGATTTTGGGGGTTACATGTTTTCGAAGAAGGATTAGTCAATTCGTATACACCAAAAAGAATTATGGAATTGGTAAGTGAATTTTAATCAGAGTTAGAAATGACATCAAATGAACTGTTTTAAATAAAGAAGAACAAGATCAAGCTCAAAGAAGCAAAAATAAGTTGAAGTAGTAAGACGTTGAAAAGCAGACGAAAGAAGAAAAACGGATGAAAGTTCAAAAGTAGACGAAAGCAAAAGCAGTTGTTATACTGGATAGATAATCTAATAGAAAATCTTCAACACCTTGGCAAAAAAATGACAAACAAGGGTCATCTGTTGACTGATCTGTGGAAAAATGGTGGAAAGAATGAGACGAAGCAGAGAAGCAAAAATAAGAGTCAAACCCCGTTTGAGTTTGAAGATTTTGGACAAAAAAGAAGCAGATTCTAAGAAAATAGCAAGCCTTGAATGAAGAATGTTGTTATCTTCGATGATAATCTAATGGAAATTCTTCAACACCTTGGTGAAAAACAACAAACATGGCTCATGTGTTGACTTATGTGTGAAAAAATGCGGAAAGAACAATAGGAAGATTGTAACAATGTTTATCTTTCTTGTAGTCATTCATAATGTGTTAATCAGTTTTTGGTCGGACTACAAGTGTCCTTGTCTATAAGGTACTTCATGGGTTGTGTCTGAGATATCCTACAGTTTTGGATTGTTGAAGTAGAAATAATGATGAAACAATGAGACGATGAAAAACGACGCCTTGAAAAGAGAGGAAGCTATTGAAAGCGAGCGAGTTGAGCAGGAGAGGAGTTGAAAAGCGAGGCGAAAGCGAGCGGAAGTTATCCAAAAGCAAACGGAAGCAAAAGCAGACAATGGAAAGCAAACGAAAGCAAACTACCTCAGAATTAAGAACCAGTTTGAGTTAGTTATAGAACTGAACTGAATAACTGCTTCTTTCAAGATTCAAGAAGCAAGATTTAAGAACCAGTTGAAGACGAAGGTTATAAATAAGAGTCGAAGTCGACGTATTATTTCGTATATTTATGTAAATAGTATTATTCCTATTAGGTATTAAAAAATTCTTGGCTTATATTAATAAAAACAAATATGCGTAACACGAAGCGATATGTCAGACGAACTGGAAATCGAGACGAAACAGTTACCATATTATGCTATCTAATATTACAATTCTTCAAAGTACAATCTTGATGAACGTATTTACAATCTTCCTATTGAATCACAAGTAGCTGCTATATGGACTGACACTGACGATAAACAACATGATAAATGTCCTCATATCCAAGTCTGCAGTACGCATTCTTTATTTCCGGCATCCTTTTTGAGATTTGTCTCCCCTTAATGTAGATGCTCGAAGTTTGTGTCACTCAAAAACTGATTAACACATTATGAATGACTACAAGAAAGATCAAGATTGTTACAATCTTCCTATTGGATCACAAGTGTTGGACTAATGGTAGTTGACAAATTAATTCCACTTATGTTTTGATAATAATAAAATGTATATAATTGGTTAAGAAATTGTTTCAGGTATTTTGAGATTGATATTCAATGAAAGAATTGTACAAATCAAGATGGGCAAGTGTTTAATCATTGAAGAATCAAGATGGAAGTTTCCTATAAGTGAAAGAGGCTTAAATAATGAAGATTATAGAAGATTTGAGTGGATATTACCGTTGAAGCTTACATAAGTCGACTAGAACATCATATGTCAACTAATATATGAAGATATGTCAACACAAGTCGACTAACAGCATACAAGTCGACTTATCGTGGACCACAAGTCGACTTACACATCACAAGTCGACTTATAGAAGAGCGGAGATGCAAGTTTACGTAAAATGTTGTCACAAGTCGACTTATACAACTCGACAAGTCAACTTATGGTCACAAGTCGACTTATATAACTCGACAAGTCAACTTATGGATACAACACATTAATTCCAACGGTCCAATTAGCCAAAAATGGAAGGGAGATTATTAAGGAACGGTCATTTCAATCTAGCAACGGCTAGAATAAGTTCCAACAGCTATATTTCTTCTTATATAAAGGGTGGATGATTGATGAAGAGTATACACAAGTTCTAGAAGCCAAAATACTCTTATCTTGCTCCAAATTGCTCATCATTGTTCTTACTTTGTTTACATTTGTATTGAGCACTTGTTCTTAGATCTTTATCCCATTTCTTTTACAAATTGAGTGACTAGTGAAAGGACACGTGTGAGGTAGCTTGAGCCGGAAATCAAGTATTGTTGGTAGGATTTATGCCGGAAGACAAATCATCTTTAAAGGTTGCTTGAGCCGAAAATCAAGCGGTATTGGTAGGATTTGTGCCAGAAGACAAATCATCTGTAAAGGTTGCTTGAGTCGGAAATCAAGCGGGATTGTAAGAGTTCACACTGAACTACAAAGTGTGTAATAAAGTGGTTTGCAAAATCCTAAGTGGGAGCTTAGGTAGAGGATGTAGGTCTTAGCACCGAACCTCTATAAAAACAGTGTTTGATCTTCTTCCCTACTCTTTGTATTTAAATTTGTTTAAATTACTATTGTGTGAATTAACTTCTGATTTTATTGTAGAAATTCTCAAAAAGATTTAAAGATCTATTCAACCCCCCCTTCTAGATCGCTAACAATTGGTATCAGAGCAGAAGTATCCGGGATGGCACACAACAAACTAGCGGAAGAAGGTAATACAAATTATCGCCCTCCTTTATTTAATGGTACTAATTATTCTTCTTGGAAAAATCCTATGAAGTACCACATCATTAGCGAGGGAGTAGAATATTGAAAGATAATTATCTTCGGTCCACAACCATCGTTAAAAGAAAATGGTGAGTTAAAAACGGAGCTGGAATACGTTGACAATGACTGGAGGCAAGCCTACATCAACGTTAAAGCGATGAAGCTAATCTATTGCGCTCTCACAGTTGAGGAAAGAAACCGAGTTAACTCGTGTACCAGCGCCAAAGAAATGTGGGAAAGACTACGCATCACCCACGAAGGAACCAACCAAGTCCAGGAAACAAAGATTAACATGCTTCTCCATGACTATGAAATGTTTGTCATGAAAGAAGGTGAGTCTATTTCTAATATGCTTGATCGTTTTGCAGAAATTATCAATGAATTAGGAAATCTTGGAAAGCACATGACGGATAGCGAGAAGGTGAAGAAGATTCTTCGCTCTCTACCGAAAGAATGGGATTCACAAGTCACCGCTATTATGGAGTCCAAGGATCTTAATTACTTGGAATTCAACGCCTTGGTGGGATCACTTATCAACTATGAGATCATTCTCAAATCAAGAGGAGGTAGAGGTAAGTCACAAAAATCAATTGCTTTTAAAGCTAACACTTCTTTTGTTGATGAAAGTGATGAGGAAATAGATGAAGACGAGGAAGGCGAAGAAATAGCTATATACGCTAGAAATTTAAGGAAGTTCAAGGACTTCTCAAAATCAAGAAAAGAATTAAGTGGCGGAAGAAATGGAGAAACAAAGAAGTATACTGTAGAAAGAAGGTCTAAAGGCTATCAAGAAAAGAAAAATTCAAATCTCCAGAAAAATGACAAAGGGAAAAAGAAAGCTAACCTTATAGCCACGTGGAGTGATGATGAGGAAGCATATCAAAGCAATGATGAAAACAACCTAGCGCTTATGGCCAATCGCTCCTCAACAAGTGATGATGAAGATGAGGTAACTTTCTTTGATCAAGATCTTATAGAGTCTTTTAATGCTTTGCAAATTGATTTTGAAGAAGCTATTGAAATCAACAAGAAATTGAGAAAGAAAATAAGAGAATTGGTTGCTGAAAATAGTGCCTTACATGAGACTATTGATGATTTAGATAGTCCTAAGGAAGATCATTCTACATGTCTTGTTGAAAAGGAAAATCTTATTTGTGAGCTTGATAAACTTAGAAAGGAGTTTTCTTATGTGGTTGGAAAATTTGCTGGTGGAAATGCAAAGTTTGAAGAGATGTTGTCTTTACAAAGATATTCTATTTCTAAACATGGTTTGGGATATGATCCTTATAATAGAGATTGTTCTTTAATTTCCAAATTTACCAAGGATGGAAAAGTTGCTCAATGTGCTAGATGCTTGAAAGATGGTCATATAGAAATTGCATGTAAAAGTATTATGAGATGTGTTAAGGTTAAGAAAATCTGGGTGGTAAAAGGTACAACACCTTCTAATGTGGTTTATATGACTAACCAAAATGGACCCAAGATGGCTTGGGTACCAATGAGAAGAAAGGATGTTTCAGTTGTAGGTACAAGCAAGGAATGAAGATCCACCAAGCACATGGTACACTGATAGTGGAAGTTCAAGGCATATGAGTGGAGACAACAACAAAGATTCAATCATCATTTACACTTAGGCTGAAATGTGATTGAATTGGAGTACTGGTATATTCTAGTCGACTTATGGATGTCTAAGTCGACTAATTGGTGAAATGTCTGGTAACAAGTCGACTTATGTCTACATGGATTCTTTAAAACCTATTCTTCTTTTCACTCTCGTAATGACTATTGTTATGTTATGAAAATTGCCTTTATTTGTGTTTCTTGTTTTGTTTGTTTATGGACTGCATTTGCGACTATTTTCATTTTCATATTGGTTTTAATTATGACAAAAGGGGAGTAATATTGGAAATTGATAATTGGTATCTTTTAGTCACCGTCATTTGATTGAGGGGGAGTGTGTTTGATTTGAGACTATTTGTGTTTGATGAATTGTTTCTCTATTTAATGTGATTGCGATATTTCATCTTTTGTTGGTTTGTATTAGTTGTTTTGATTATGAAAAAAAGGGGGAGAAAAATGAGAAATTGGATTTTCTTTAGTTACTTGATTACGGGGGAATTTGTTAAAATTTTAATTGATTTTTCAAGGTTATTAAAATTCAATGATTTATATGATTGAGGAGACTTCTAACCAAAATGACAAGGTATAAAAACCTTGATCAATGTTTCTTTGTTTTCATTTCTTAAACAATTTCTAAGTATTTTGTCATTATCAAAAAGGGGGAGATTGTTGGACCAATGGTGGTTGACAAATTAATTCCACTTATGTTTTGATAATAATAAAATGTATAGAATTGGTTAAGAAATTGTTTCAGGTATTTTGGGATTGATATTCAATGAAAGAATTGTACAAATTAACATGGGCAAGTGTTTAATCATTGAAGAATTAAGATGGAAGTTTCCTATAAGTGAAAGAGGCTTAAATAATGAAGATTATAGAAGATTTGAGTGGATATTACCGTTGAAGCTTACATAAGTCGACTAGAACATCATATGCCAAATAATATATGAAGATATGTCAACACAAGTCGACTAACAACATACAAGTCGACTTATCGTGGATCACAAGTCGACTTACACATCACAAGTCGACTTATAGAAGAGCGGAGATGCAAGTTTACGTAAAATGTTGTCATAAGTCGACTTATACAACTCGACAAGTCGACTTATGGTCACAAATCGACTTATACAACTCGCCAAGTCGACTTATGGGTACAACACATTAATTCCAACGGTCCAATTAGCCAAAAATGGAAGGGAGATTATTAAGGAACGGTCATTTCAATCTAGCAACGGCTAGAATAAGTTCCAACAGCTATATTTCTTCTTATATAAAGGGTGGGTGATTGATGAAGAGTATACACAAGTTCTAGAAGCCAAAATACTCTTATCTTGCTCCAAATTGCTCATCATTGTTCTTACTTTGTTTACATTTGTATTGAGCACTTGTTCTTAGATCTTTATCCTATTTCTTTTACAAATTGAGTGACTAGTGAAAGGTCACGTGTGAGGTAGCTTGAGCCTGAAATCAAGTATTGTTGGTAGGATTTGTGCCGGAAGACAAATCATCTGTAAAGGTTGCTTGAGTCAAAAATCAAGCGGTATTGGTAGGATTTGTGCCGGAAGACAAATCATCTGTAAAGGTTGCTTGAGTCGGAAATCAAGCGGGATTGTAAGAGTTCACACTGAACTACAAAGTGTGTAATAAAGTGGTTTGCAAAATCCTAAGTGGGAGCTTAGGTAGAGGGCGTGGTCTTAGCAGAACCTCTATAAAAGCAGTGTTTGATCTTCTTCCCTACTCTTTGTATTTAAATTTGTTTAAATTACTATTGTGTGAATTAACTTCTGATTTTATTGTAGAAATTCTCAAAAAGATTTAAAGATCTATTCAACCCCCCCTTCTAGATCGCTAACAACAAGGACACTGACGACCGACGTGGAGAATGATAGACATGATAAATCTCGTCATATCCAAGTCTGCACTACGTCTTCTTTATTTGAGCCATCCTTTTTCAGGACGGCAACATGATAGATCTCCTTATATCAAAGTCTGCTGTACGCCAAGAGTTGGTGAACAGTGATATTCTTTCGACAGCAACAAAAGTCAACAGCAACAACAGCGAAACTCCAAAAGCATCTGTACAGACCAAAAAAAAAGCTTAAAGAAGATTTACAAGTAACAGAGGAATAAAAGTAACAGGAAGCGAAAACTAAGAGCAACTGGACATAGAGTTGGTGAACACTGATACTGTTTCGACAGCAACAACAGCTACGACAACTACAACGATAAAATGCTAAAAGAAGATTTACAACTAACACAGGAAACCACTGTGATACTCTTTCGACACGAACAATAGCTACGACAAGCACCAGCACTGTCAGACAGAAGATACAAGAGAAGGTGAGGCAATGAGCAAGAAGACACTATATAAGCAGTCACAAGGGCATGCATTGTGGGGTCGCGTGCGTGGTCGCTTGATAAAATATTGCATCAGAATATTGGGTCAGGAGATTGTGTGTATAGAGAGAAACGACACAACATGAATGACAATATGAATGAATGAAAAGATATAAGTAGTCACAAGGGCATGCATTGCGCGACGCCGCCGCCTGACAAAATATTGCATCAGAAGATTGGGTCAGAAGATTGCGTGTATATCACGCGAAGACACAAGATAAAATATTGCATCAGAAGATTGGATCAGAAAATTTGCGTAATAAAAAATTAAAGTTTAAGATTTGCATTGTATTAAATGAGAGGCAGTACTGGAAGATGATAGAGTGAAACAGAAACGATTTGCCTTCAGATACGTTAAAAATAGTTAACATGTGTAGAGAGAAAAATATGCGATGAAATGTTATTATGATTATATATGTAGATATCATAAGAAATATATCTATTAGTGATTCGTGTTTCTAATTTTTTCGCCAAGACGTTCAAAATTTTCCATTAGATTATCACAAGAAATATATATATTAGTGATTACGTATTATTTAATATCGTAATGTAAATAGTATTATTCTATTAGGTATAATAAATTTTTTGCTTATATTAATAAAACAAATATGCAATGAACCGTTATTATGATTATATAAAAAATATGAATATATGAATGAAGTTGAATAATAATAATGAATTTAATAATCATGATAAAAATATTTTGAAACCGATATTGCGAATGAGAATAAATATATGAATGAAGCTGAAAATAATCATGAATTGAATAATCATGATAAAAATCATTAGAAACTGATATTGCAAATAACAATAACATTAGAAGGTGATGAACCATCTGTTAAGTGAAAATGACTTCACATTTATGATTTTGATTAAGAACAAATACTCAGTAGAAAAACAGATAAAGAAAGAAAGACAGACGGAGAAAGAAAAACAGACTAAGTAGAAAAACAGACGAATAATGAAAAACAGACGAAGTAGAAAAACAGACGGAGAATAAAAAACAGACGAAGTAGAAAAACAGACGGAGAAAAAAAAACAGATGAACTAGAAAAGCAGACGGAAGCCAAAAACAGACGCATATGTTACTACAATTGCATTTGAAGAACTCTGGGAGAAGGATGATCGATCCACATTACCCTTTGACTTGCAAACAGAAGTAAATTATCTACGTAGAGAACTGAAGGACAATAAGCCTTGGCGGAAAGAAATATGGAGAGGTGTATGTTAAGCAACCTCCTACTTTTGAGGATGTTAGGCATCGAGATCATGTCTATAGACTTCATAAAGCGTTATATGGTTTAAAGCAAGCTCCTAGAGCTTGGGATGATCGTCTTAGTACTTTTCTCTTAGAGAGTGGTTTCAGAAGAGGTCAAGTTGATAAGACGTTGTTTAGGAAGAATTGTAAGAATGAGTTTATTTTAGTACAAATTTACCTAGATGATATTATATTCGGTGCTACCAGAGAAACGTTGTGCATCAATTTTGAAAGCTTGATGAAAGATGAGTTTGAGATGAGTATGATGGGTGTCATGTCTCTTTTAAACATATTTCAAAGTTGGCAAAACGTGATTTGAAGTGAACACTCGAGCTAAAGTAACGACAAAACTAACGGCGTCAGAAACAGTGAGCTACAGCTGGTAACTTCTCTCACAAGAAAGTTGTGGAGGGAAAGTCTGATAATCTCGAGGATTTTAATGACTCTAGAACACACCGCACTATATCTCTACAAGTAGCCTAAAAGCAAAATCATTACGGTTATTCTCATCTGCAGACGGTTCATTTTGCTTTCCCAATTCTATCAAACATCCAACCCTAAAAAGCTTACCAGAGTTAGTTTTTCGTTCTGAAACAATAGAGCCAGCCATGATATTCGGAAGACATGTGGATTTCGAGTCATTGAGGAATGATGGTATGGATGTGGAACCAGAGATTGTAAGAGCTGGTTGGAGGAACTTCTTTGAGGTACGAGAACCAGTATACACAAATGAGGTTTTTGATTTTTGGAAGAATGCTCAGCTAGTAGACAACACTGTAGTATCATCAGTAGATGGTATATCCGTTGTTGTGACTAAGGAGTTAATAAAGAAGGTGACCGATTATGCATGGGTTGGTGAGACCCTTTCTACTAAGGCCGGATGGATGTCCCAAGTCGGTATGAGAGAGGAAGATGTCAGAAGACAATTATATGGAGCCAATGATCCATGGGAGAGGAAGACCTCTAGTTTGGTTCCGAAGGAGAGGATTCTCCATGCAATTTTGTTTAATTGCATTTTACCCAGAGCAGGTTCAAGGCATTTGGTGACTACGTTGGATGAACAATGCTTGTTTTACCTGCTAAATCGCAATCCCATCGACTTACCCTTCTTAATCTTTCACTACATGATTAAGGGGATGAAGGATACAAATAGCCATCCTTACGGTATGTTGCTTACAAGGATTTTTAAGGAATCCGGAGTCCTCCTACATCAAGGACATAGAAGGATTGTACCTGTGAAGAGTAAGATTGATTCAATCATATTACGGAGAATGGGTCTAAGGACTGTAATCAAAGAAGAAGCCGACTCTTGAGGAGAACTAGGGTGAGGGGCGTGTTTGAAGATGACTCCGCTTGAAGTTACGGACCTCAGTGAGTACGAGATCACCTGCGGATGAATTAAGAAGAATGATTGGAAGACCACTAATAAAAAAGGCAAGTCCTGGAATCGAAGCAAGTCAATCCCGGAGGACAGAAGAAGGTGCGCCAAAAAGACAAGGAGAAAGTCTTTTAAGTGAAACTAGAAAGAAGGCAAAGAGATCACCGAGGATTCGGACTCTAAGGCAACAAGAAGAAAAGAATGCCAGAGACCAGAGTGGGGAACAATCCTCTCAATCTTGTGAACCCAGAGCAACAAGATCTTTAGTCTCTATTACGGAAGAGGATCTGACCAGAGAAGCCAAAGAGCGAGAAGAAAAGAAAATCGAAATCGAGAGAGGAAAATCTCGAGTGCAGAAATCTTCAAGACCGACTGAAGCAGAAGAAAAGACTAAGAAGATTAGTCGGAAGAAGACCGTGTCAACTGCTGGGGAAGTTAGTCGAGAGAAAGAAAACGTTGATGTTGCTCAAATAGAAAAAGAAAGCGAAAGCAGCACGTTCAGAAACCCGTTGCTCAACAGGAGGAATCAGTGGAGCAAAGCCTGGTTCAGGAGAATCCTAGTGAAGCACAACCAGAGGCAACGGTAGAATCAGACTCGCATAGTGATGAACCTTGTCTGATGGTATACAACTATAATAAGTTTTTGAGAAAATAGAAGCTGAAGATCAGAATGGTGGAAGTTGTTACCAGAAGGAGAACTGTTATTGCAATCTGTAGTCAACCAGTAAAGAAGATAGTGGCTGTGGTACGACCTATGTTGATTAATAGTAACACATGGGAATTACTAAAAGAAGATGAAAAGATCTTCTACGATGCTTTGAGGGATGCTGCTACTAAGCCATACCCTTCAAAACGTCCCTACAAACCGTGTATTATTTTTCTGATCACTGAAAACACGACAATAAAGGTTGCACCAGATATCCAGCCAAGATATCCTCTGGATTTGACTAAAAGGAAGTCAAAATTATTTCCTGAGGAAAAAGCTAGTGATGATCTGTCCGCAGATCAAATAACAGAAGAAGTGCGAAAAATTGATGAGGCATGCGCTTCTACACAGAATAAAGATGAAGCGAGTTGCAGCTATACTGACAAGAAGGAAGACTGTCCAGTGGGGGGAAGAGTAATAACAGGGACATTTATTGAGTTCCTTGTTCAAACAGTTCTACGTATTAGACCTCTGTCTAATACACTATCTATTCAAGTAGATGCATTACCCCTGCAAGGAAGACAGTTGCTGATGCTGCCTGCTCCATTTGACTTAGATCTTCCTGAAGCTGAAACGTTTATTCGTCCACCAATGATTGAGATAAATGAAGAATACATTCCGACCTCAGATGCTTATACTACTTCAATCCCATTCACTCCTCCCTCAGTAGATGTTGATCAAGCCTCCTCGTCGATTGACCCAGCAGATGAACTCATCATATTATGTGGTGAAGTCAATGAGATCAAGGAGACGATGAATGATCTGAAGAAGATGATGATAGAACTGCTAAAGAGCCACCATCGTTAATCATTTTTTATTATAACAAATAGGGGGAGAATAAGAGCAGAAAAGAAGAGAATGAACAAGGGGAGAAGAGAATGAGTAGAAAAGAAGAGGGTGTTCAGAAAAGAAGGTGTGACTGAAGCAGACGAAGAAAGGAAGAAGTCAAACAAGAAGTTATGAAGATAAGTTTTTGTTTTTTTCAAAACTTTGTAATTTTGTTTTCTTTTGTATATAATTTGTTATCATCAAAAAAGGGGAGATTGTTAAGTGCAAATGACTTTACTTATATATGATTTTGATGAATAACAAAAGAACAAATAAAAAGAACACAGAGCGAAGTCAAGCGACCTTGAACCTGGCGAATCTGAGACGCTAAACAAAGCGAGACGCGACGCTAAGCAAAGCACACACAGAAACAAATCGACGCTAAAGCAAGCGCAGCGCACAAAGCGAGCCGCAGAGCGCGAATAGTAAAGCGAGCAGATGCAAATAGTAAAATAGACGAAGACGCGTATAACAGACGCAGAAGAAGAATCAAGAAGCAGACGCAAGAGTCAATTCGAGTTAGTTACAGAACTCAACTGATTAACCGTTTCTTTAAATATTCAAGAAACAAGAATCAAGAAGCAGTTGGAGACGAAGGCTATAAATACAGGTCCAAGTCGAAGATTGTAAAGTTAGACAACGTGAGAAAAAGTGATCGTAAAAGCATTAAGTGCAAATTTACCCGAGAGCTATTTTACTGTAACAAGCGTTTAAATACTTTTACGAGAGAAAGTAATGCGAGATAGCTCGCAGAGGCTAAGTATGAAAGAATCTTGGTTGTAGAGACCTGAAGAGGCTGGCAAAAGAATACTTGTAACGTTGAAGAGATAGTGAAATCTCAGAAGAAACTCTGAGGACTAGACGTAGCCCACAGTTTGGGGTGAACCAGGATAAATCTCTGTGTCAACCACTCTCACTCTCTATCTCTGTTTTAGATTCAAGTTTTATTACCACCTAGTTCGTAAAAAAAGTATTCAAAAGTTTTGATCAATTAGAATCTAACAAAAATTCTGTAAAGAATTTTACTTCTAACAAACAGTTTCAAAAGAATCATAAAAAAGGGGAATACACAATTCAACCCCCCATGTCTTGCATTCTAATATCGTTTTCTAAGTATTGCATTAACGTGTGATTCACTTCATGGCTTACTGAACTGAAAGGTTATTCTTTGCTGGTTGAAATAGAAGACGTAAGTTTGATTGTTGTTAGGAGAAAGGTTTCAAAGTTTAGATATAGAGGTATCAGCAGGGCGTCTGGCAGGGAAGATATATAGTCGCGTAATAAAAAATTAAAGTTGAAGAGTTCCACTGTATTAAATGAGGGGCAGTACTGCAAGATGATAAAGTGAAACAGAAACGATTTGCCTTGAGATACGTTAAAAATAGTTTACATGTGTAGAGAAAAAGAGGAAGCAAGAGTCGAACTAAGAGCGATTGCAAATCGCATGTTTTCCAAGAAGGATTAGTCAATTCGTATAGTCCAAGAAGGATTATGGAATTGGTAACTGAAATTTAATGCGAGTTGGAAATGACATCAAGTGAACTGCTTTAAATAAAGAAGAACGAGAGGAAGTTCAAAGAAGCATAAATAAGTTGAAGTGGAAAAATATAAGTAAGAGGAAGCGCGAAGAGAAAAGTGAGAAGAAACGGAGAAGAAAAGATAAGAGGAAGTGTTGAGAGAAAAATAAGACGAAGCGCGGAGACAAAAGTAAGAGGAAGCGCTGGTAACATGAAAAACGACCAAAGTAAGAAGTTGAAAAGCAGACGATCAACGCGTCATTTTGATTTTGCATATTTTTGTATTCAAAGTTAGTTTATGTCAAAACAGGTCTTTGTTAAATGATGACAAGAGTAAGACGAAATGAAAGTCAGACGTTGAAAAGTAGACAAAAGAAGAAAAACAGAAGGAAGGTTGAAAAACAGACGAAAGCAAAAGCAGACGGTGGCTGAATTGTTAGTCCATATTACGATGAAGAATGCTGTTATACTGGACAGATAATTTAGTGGAAAGTCTTCAACACCTTGGTTGTTTGTCATTTTTTTCCCAAGGTGTTGAAGACTTTCCACTAGATTATCTGTCAGGAATGTTTGTAGGCTACTCATCTTCATCTAAGGCTTTTCGAGTTTACAATCTTATTTCGAAGACAGTTGAGAAAACCATCCATGTCAAGTTTGATGATAGTTCCCAACAGTTGAGGATATTCCACAAACCAGTGAATTGAAAAAAGATTGGAAGTATAGGAGTTCTGATCCAGAAGAGCTAATTATTGGAGAGACCTCTGAAGGAGGACGAAGTTTGGATTTTAGCCATGCAAGAGAAAAACAGAAGGAGTTGAAAAATAGACGAAGTTGAAAAAATAGACGAAGTCAGAAAAACAGACGAAGTTGAAAAGTAGATGAAGTCAGAAAAGTAGACGAGGTATGGAAGAGATGCAAACACAGACGAAGTTGACAACACAGACGAAGTTGACAACACAGACGAAGTTAACAACACAGAAGAAGTTGACAACACAGACGAGGTTGACAACACAGACGAAGTTAACAACACAGACGAAGTTAACAACACAAATGAAGTTGACAAAGCAGACGGAAGCACATACAAGAATCAGTTTGAGTTAGCTACAGACCTCAACTGAATAACCGTTTCTTTCAAGATTCAAGAAGAAAGAATCAAGAAGCAGTTAGAGACAAAAGTTATAAATACAAGTCGAAAGTTATGAGAATCTGGGTTTTTTCCTATTACGACGAGTATCTGTAGTAGATTATGCGTCTGATTGTGGCGTACATTCGCTGCTGCTGATCGGCTTATCCATTTGTGACGACAAGTGGTATTCAGCATCGGAGAATCTTTTTTCGAGACATTGTTTAGCTGATGAAGAAGATTCAGGATTTTTTTTCCTGAAAATATCAGAAATCAATATATTAAGCAAGCGATATAAGGGGAGATGAATTTAAACTAAATGGCACATACACAAATAATTAAAGATGATGTTATAGATAAAATCAAGATGAAGTAAGAATAAAAAGCACCTGAGAGGGGTGAAAGTGAAGTCTGTTGTAGTTCATGAGCATCAATTTTCTGGCAGTAAACAACAGTAAATTGTTGCACCCCATCTGAAGACCGAGTGTTTGCTGGCTTCACGTGGAGAAGAAAGGTATCACTTTTTAATTGTGCGTACAGTTTCTCCAAGGGGAGATCCATGTTCTTATAATGGAAAACCAAAAATGTCCATTGTCAGTGGAATAAGTAGATGAAGATATTTGGGGCTGATTAAACTGGAAATGTAGATGAAAGAACGAAGGGAAAATGTAACCTCATTGTAATATTTCATAGCTTCAACGGCGGTTAAGTTTAATAGTTTCTGAGCGAGGTCGCCGAAAATGGAAGCCGTTATAGTTCCGATTTCGTCGGTCAAATCCATGTCATATCAACATCTGTTCAATAAAGTCAGAATAGTCAAAAGGAGGAGCGTGGGAAAAAAAGAAGTGCAGGTGACATGGAAGTAAAAAAGTGATGCGAAAATTATGGAATGGACACGAAAGGAATAAGCAAGAAATGGAAGATTGCAAATAGAAGGCAGAAACCTTGGCTCTGCTGTCCGTTTTCTCTACAGTAATTACAAGTGAAGAGAACTCCAGATGCAACAGCTGTAGACCGGAAGCATTTGTTGCATGCCATATACCAAAATTTTTGCAAAATGTGCTGAAAGGAAATTTTGGCTTCAATCCATGATATCTAAGGAAGAGTCGATAAGAATGTTCAGAGGAAGAAGTTTCAAATTCAATATGTCAATGGAATATGCAGATGCGATTACCTTGGGGGTAAAATCTAGAGACATGATCTTGGTGATATTCTGGTGAGATCCAGAAGATATACGAGGATTATATCTAAAGTAAGATTTTCCAGCGAGGAGGTTTTGATGTGGCTGTTATTTCGTTGTGCCCTGTAAGATAATAATTATATAGGTGACAAAATAAAGAAATTTTAAAATTCATATATAATTTGTAACAAAATGTTAGAAAGGTTGTACGTAACAAAATGGATTACCAATTTTTGAGATCGGCAACCTCTTGTATGGGTGGGTCAACGAGGATGGCTGAGTCGAACCACGTTGACAATGCAACGACTAACATTTCAAAATCATTTTTGAGATAGAATGAAAAGGGACGAGTAAGATGTGTTATTATGAGGAAGGAAAAATCTTTTAAAGAAATTGACTTTGAGCTTTGTGCAAACAATAAGCTGGATGAGAGTAAAGTGATTCCATAATCTTACGGCCTCGTTCTCAACAAAACAATTCAAAGCGATAGTATGATTGTTTGTTGCTTAAAAAAACAAGAGATTATGAGAAGATGTTAAATTTGTTTATCTCGGCGCAAAATAGTAACAAAGATCTGAGTGAGAATTACTCTTTATTCATGATAACAAATTTTGGACGATTGAAGCTTTTAGTCTCTCATGACATCTTTTTTTTCCAACACTTCAACGACGACTGCTAAAATATCTATCATGTGTTAAAGATTAATGTAATCACTAACGGAAAAGTTTTTGTAAGATTGTATGAACAAATGTATTAAGCATCTAACCAACAGATTTTTGCTTGTCGTCCGGATAATCCATAAGACTTTAGAAAGGTGTGAAGTTGAAAATCGGAGGATGATTGCATCGTCTTGTCGGCGAGTTCGATGGTATGCGACTTGTGAGAATCAATGTATCTTCAAATTTTAGTTTGATCTTGAGGGAATTGATTTGACAATTGCATTAGAAATGATATATTCGACACGGTACCGTAAGATGTCCCCGATTCTTTGGATATCATTGTTGAATATGATACCCTCAACTTACGATCCACATTAATTATGAAGGAATTATTGATAGGTAAGTTGATAAAATGTAAAAGGAAGAAAGTGTAATTGATATACCTCGAATCGCGAAGACAAACTTTTGTCTTTTAGTCGGTGAATTAACCGAAGCAATGACCTGTTGTTTTTCTTGGACCATCACTTGACAAGACCATGATTGCGCTCCAGGGAAAATATTCTTCATCAATAAACGATTATCCATGCTGAAAGAAAATGTAGGATGGTCAAGCCAAGACAAATAATTATGCGTATAAAATCGAATTATGTGAACTGAGAAAACAAACAAATAATATACCTCAGAGGAAATTTGATGTTTTATAATTTGACTAATTGAAAAATTTCATGGAAAACAATAGTCCTTGTCTTTTTTTCGAAGTCTGAAGATTGAAAAGTTCCATGAATAATAAGAACTTTAACTGATTCAGGAGTTCGCGCCCTTGACAGAGCTACATATAACTGTCCGTGTGAGAATACAGGTTGACGGAGATAAATTCTAACATGATCAAGTGTTTGACCTTGGGATTTGTTTATAGTCATTGCAAAACACAGACGAATTGGAAATTGTGTTATGATGAAAGGAATTCCATTTTTTTCGTTCTCCGGATATTGCAAGGGAATCTTAGGTATAAAAATGATTTTTCCTTTATGATGTCCAAAAATAATTTCAGCTGAAATTGTATGATCTTTAGTTATCGCATATCAACCTTGTTCCATTGCATAATCCTTAGTTGGATTTAAATTTCTCGAAGCATAATTGGAGAGCCTTCTTTCAAAGAAAAGCTTATGAGGAGGTAGGCCTTTAGGGTTCAAAGAATTGAGAAAATCTTGATAATCGACTTGATGTTTGCGATCAACCGTCTTGTCAAAACTCACGTATGAATGCAAATCTTACATTAATTTTGAATCATGATGTCATTAATTTCATCAACACAACTATTTGTTGGACATAGCACGATCTGCTTTATCATCGATCTGGTCGGATGAATATAAGCTTAGGTCGGGAAGGCGTTTTCCAATAACCTAGTGAGGATAATTGTATATTAGGAAAGTATAATCGTAATGGGAAAAAGGTTAGTATGTCGTTTAATGAAAAAAAGTGACCTATTAATGATTGATCCTTGTTGTCGTAAGGAATAATGAGTTCATTTGGTAAACATATTTGATCTTGTTCATCCATTGGTTCAAATACCTTCCCAACCCGATAAGAAATCACAAAATTTGGATTTGAGATAGCTCTCATATTTGTCGTTAAGCGAATTTAGAGATGTGGCGCCAGAGATGTGAATTTAGAATACTTGAATCAATGAGTTGTTGTTTCGTTGCTTGGTGAATAACTGGCAATGTTTGGCGAAAGTCGCCACCAAATACAACAATTTACCTCCAAAAGGCTGATCGAGTTCATTATATCTTGAAGTAAGGTCATGAAATGCTTGATGGCTTCTCGTTTTGCCATGGAAGCCTCGTCCCATAAAATAAGGCTGGATTCAAATATCAATTTTGCAACACTGCTCTATTTGCTCAACTGACAAACTTTTTGTTTTGATAAATCAAGCGGGATTTTAAATCTTGAGTGAGCTGTCCTACTGCCTGGAAGAATTGACGCAGCAACGCCTGATGTCACGACTGCGATTGCAATATGTCCTTGTGATCGTAAATTTGCAAGAAGAGCTCGATATAAGAAAGTTTTACCTGTTCCCCCGGGACCATCGATAAAATAACTTGCAGTCGTTGAAGTGAGAACTGAATTCATTATTAAATCAAATATGTGCTTTTGCTGGCTGTTTAGTTTTGATTGTAATAAGAGGTCTTGTTCATCAATCTCTATATTCATCTCACTTTCTACCTTTTAGTCTCTGCTTCTTGGCGATGTCGATCTGAAATTGTGTTCGGTGAAATGATAATCAGTAAGCTTTTTCCCATTTGTTCTAGAGATTTATTGATATCTTGAAGAGCCATTTTGTAATATCATCGGATGTATCGTATTAGAGGAAGAATAAGCATATAGGTAGTCGAGCGGTGGCTGTGAAAGTTTCCCGAGTTCCCTAAGTTTCTTTGGTGAACAATAGAACAAGAGTGTAGCAAATAACAATCGAGGATGTTGGCATTTGAAATATGATGACCGTCAAGTGTTTGTTGTATGTAAGAGTCAGATGCTAGCAATCCTAATTGCAGTGCAGCATCAATTAATAAGTTGTCAAACGATGTTGGTCCTCTAACATTTGCGAGCAATAATCTCAAGTAATACCTTTCTCCTTCTCGAGGGTCAACAATAACTAATCATCCTATGACTTTTCTTCACTTTCTTTCTGACCACGTCCTTGTTTTTTGATTCCAAATAAAATGTTGGGGGAAATCCGCATACAGATATTTCATTTCTGCAGCCTTTTGATTTGTTGAATTGGTCTAAAAATTTAAATCGACATTGTTTTGGAGAAGTCAATATTCCTCAATAAATAAGACAAATTAGCATCTTTTGCGAAGGAAACAGATTGTTGATTTGGAAGGTGAACTTGGAGTATATAGATGGATGGATTAATCTCTGCGAGGCGGAATTCATATATGCTCCATAAAGCTTCGGGGGGTGAAATCCAACGGCCTTCTTAGAAATTAGTGATTTCGTCAATATCAGACCTGGTTTCTTGGTCGTTGACGCTAAAGTTCACAAGGTCATGGCCCTTAAATACATATTTGTATAAATATTTAACAAGCTTCACAGTGGAATATATTTCAACATTAATGTGGCAGTCAAGCAACATCAGAAGGTACGGGTTATGAGGAACCACCCATCTATTATCAACCTCGTGTCTGGATATTTTAACTTTTCTTCCATTATCTCTACGTCTATAGCACGGATAACTGTCTTCGCCATGGACAATGAAAGGAGTAAAATCCTTGGGGTAATGACTTTTGCATACACCATTTCTCATGCAAGGGCATTGTTTGTTCATAAAACCACAAGAACCGTGGATCATGTGCTTAATGATAAGAGAATATAATCTGGAATTGTGATCAGGATTAGGTATTTCAACTGATGTGATTTGATCATAGGAATCTGGATTCAACAACTTAAATTGTGGTTGAAGTATTAGAAGCAAGTGAGCATGAGGGAATCCACGCTTTTGAAATTCAATTACGTAAACAAATGCGGCAACATCTTCGAATATTCCTTTTTTGATCAACTCATTTTTCAGAATTTCAAATTTTGCCCTGAACACTCTGGACAATAAATATGGTCTGTCTTGTGCTTTTTCGTGGAATTTAAGATTCTCTTGTATGTCCTTCCACATAGGGTTGCAAATCATAGTGAGAAAAATATTTGGTTTGCCATATTTTTGCACTAGAGCCATTGCATCCAGATAACGCCGTTTCATGTCCCTTGGGCCGCCGATAAATGAAGCTGGGAGGACAACTTGCCGGCCAATTGTAGAAGCTTCAGTTTGACCAATATTAACGCTATCTAAAACACCCTGCAAAATTTCTAATCGTATTTCGTTCTGTTTTTTCCTATGGAATTCAAGCCGTGATGTTTCAATCTTTATATAAGAACCAACAACGAATTGTTGTAGTAGTCTTAAGCTGTGGATAAGCATAGATTCATCATAACTTCTCATTTGAAGTCGATAGCAATAATACTCTCTGGTAGATACTACGCCATTTTTGGAGTTCGCTTCTTGAGTAATTAGTAATAGTAAGAAAAAAAATGATAAATTAGTTTTGCCCAATTAGACAATATTTGGGAACCAAGGGAATAAGCACACAACTAACTTATGTTTTCGAGAGCAAATAATTCAGCTGCTTCAGTAAAAGTGCATAAAGGAGCACCGCTTGTTTGATCGAGCCATTGGTCTTTGTTTGTTTGTGAATTTAACCGCTTAATGCGAGGATGCCATCTGATTCACCCATGGAAGCAGTAAGGGTATTGAGGCGGGTCGTAGCATGCATAATAAGATTGAATTTTATAGCTCGGACTGAGTATTTATAGACTTGGATATGAGGAGATTTATCATCTTGTTCATCATCGGTTTGATCCATATAAGCACTACTTGTGATGTAGTAGGAAGATTGTAAGCGCTACCGATCAAGACCGGATAACATCTCGTAACAATGTCGTGATTTTCAAGGAAGGAATATGTTTAAGGCGGTGAAAGAACCTAGCATAAGGGTTATCTTGAAGAATTGTCATAATCGACTTCAATGTACTTTCACGAAGTTTATCGAGCTATGACCCTTTGTTGTAGTTCTTCATCGGTATCAAAGAAATAAAGTTGGATTCGGATACTTTATTGCTTCGTCGACTAAACCGTCGAGGAAATGGTAAACTTGTCCTTGAACACGGAATGCATAAACTCCCATTGTGTTTTTTGTCAGGTCACGATCATATTTGGCTCCGTAGGAAGTGAAAGCTACATTGTTATTGTATGTACGAACATTTTTTCTGAAATGTTCCGATTCTTCGTCGCTATTTAGAAACAAGGACTTTAAAGCATAAGGCATCTGAGGAGCAACAATAGAAATTTGTCCCGACGAGTAACAAAACGATGGAGGTTCAAGGTAAAATCGTTTTGCGTTACAATATTGACAATCTGGAACAGAAGGGAGCTGTTCAGGTTCAACTAGTAAATTCTGCAAGGATGTTAATGTTGAAGGAAATGTGCGATGATTTATCCCTTGAAACGTAAAAAAAGGACATTATCATTATGTGGAGTAGTTAGGTTGGAAATAGTTTCAATATAGTGTAAAAAAGGTACCTTCATTTATGTGATCAGCATGGATATCAATACATCGGTCACGTATTTGATGATAAGAGGTTCATGACTTGGAAGTTGGTGGTGGAAGGTTCGATATTAATGAAAGAATCATACATTGAGGAGTAATTCTTTCTTTGAAGTGTAGATGAAGTGGAAGTTGTGTTTTTGCAACTCGATTTTCTCTACGTCGTCATGACAATTCTTGTTTTTTTTCATTTGGCATTTCAACATATTTTTGATGTCTTTTAGCATTTCTATCCATATGTAAATACCTGAGGAATCGACATAATATAAACATCTTTGATCTATCCATTCATGATGTTCGGTAAAAATGAATTATCGATATATATATATACTGAGCCTACATACATTGATATATATATGTATATATACATATATATATATCAATATATATCTATATAGCTATATCGATATATATATAGAAACAATAAAATTGAATATATATTATAAATCGTATCACAAGAAACATGTAAAAAAACATTTTGTTTATGATCTAACAAACAATATGTCGAACAAACATGATTATAAACCATTTAAATAACTATAGCAGAATTTATTAAAAAATTATTTCATTTAACTACACATACCTTACTACGAAGAATGCAAAGAACAATAAGCGGGTACCTATAAAAATGGAGTATACATGCGGTCGAGCGTAGAAAGGAGAATTTGCTCTATTCGAGGTTAATAAATAACAAGATAGCTGAATTTTTACAATAAATTTATTTAACCTAAGCATATATACCTTAGTATTGAAGAATGCAGCGAGAGAATAAGCACGGGCCTTACAAAATGGAGTATAAATGCAGTCAAAATCTAGAGCGGAGAATTTGATAACTAAAAGAAGAGGTAGTTGAGAGAAGTAAAGTTTGGGTGGAGAAAATGTTTATTGGTTGGGGTAGATTTGCTTTAAGGGTTAAGACAGGAGAAACGGTAAGAAGTTAGAATATAAAGGTGTCGATTGGAGTCGTGCGAGAGATCAAATTTCGTTGTAAGTTATTTTGATGCCAAAGAAATGGCCCTTGAATGATTGATTGATAAGCGGATGCAAAAGGCAAGTTTGGAAGAAGAGGAAATGATTGTAGAAGGTGAACTGTCGGGAAGAAGAGTAAAGGCAAACATTGATAGTAATTTCGAAGAAGAAAAATAATTGTAGAAGGTCAACTTGTCCGAGTAAAGACGTGTGTAATAATTTTATCACCTATGAATTGAAACGTCGATCTCTACTCTGCTGCTCTTCTTCTCTAATTCTGTTCATGTTTGTTTACTTCTTCAATATGTTTTTGCCAGGAATCTACATTATTATACCAGTTAGATGATTATTACATATAAGAAAAACAGGTCTGAATGTCTGGTTCATACATTTTAGGGGTTAGCGTGTCTTTCCTTACCACAAGTAAAAAATTATGACGGTCTCTCCTATGAATTAAAACGTCAATCTATGTTCTGGTGTTTACTTCTACAATACGTTATTGGGAGTGTTTGACATTATACCTATTAATTGAAACGTCAATCTACCTGACAGAAGAAATCTGTGCAGTTAAAAAGGAGGAGATTGTTAAGTCAAAACGACTTTACATAAATGATTTTGATGAAGTACAAATAATGATGAAAAAGGAGAAGATGAAAACAAGACGGAAGTTGAAAAGCAAACGTAAGTTGAAAAGCAGATGGAAGCAAAATTAGACGGAAGCAAAAGCAGACGAAAGCAAAAGCAGACGAAAGTTGTGCAAAAGTAGACGGGATTAAAAGCAGACGATGGAAAGCAGACGAAAGCAAACCACGTGTGAATTAAGAATCAGTTTGAGTTAGTTACAAAATCAATTGAATAACCGGTTCTTTCAAGATTCAAGCAATCTACGTTACGTCGCTCTTCTTCTTGCGAAAAGCGAGAAAATAATTGTAGAAGGTCAACACATCGGGAGTAGCACGTGAAATCTATCACCTATGAATTGAAGCGTCAATCTACATTACGGTCCTCTTCTTCTCTTTGCACTCCTCATGTTTGCTTACTACTGGAATACGTTATTGGCATTTGGAAGGAATCGACATTATCATAGCAGTTAGAAGATTATTGGATATAAGAAAAACAGATGTGAAACAGATGGCGGTGTCCAGAAGTCTATCACGTATGAATTGAAACGTCAATCTCTTTTCTGGTCTACTTCTGCAATACGCTATTGGTAGTGTTTGACATTATTATAGCGGCTAGAAGATTGTACCTATTAATTGAAAACTCAATCTACGTGACAGAAAAAATCTATGCAGTTAAAAAGGAAGAGATTGTTAAGTCAAAATGACTCGACATCAATGATTTTGATGAAGTACAAATAATGATGAAAAAGTAGACGATGAAAAACAGATGAAGAAAAATAGACGGAACCTATTGAAAAGCATGTTAAGTCAAAATGACTTGACATGTATGATTTTAATGAATAACAGACGAACAAACACATACGAAGTACAAAAACAGACGAAGTAGAAAAACAGACGGAGAATGCGAAAACATAAATAATATGTTGACTTCGACTCTTATTTATAACCTTCGTGTTCAACTGCTTCTTCAATCTTGCTTCTTGAACCTTGAAACAAGCAGTTATTTAGTTAAGTTCTGTCTTTTGCTTTTGCTTAAAATCTGCTTTTGCTTTAATCGCTTTTCAACTTCGTCTGCTTTTTCTTCTTTAAATCTACTTGTCACATTTAAATCTTAAATGCATGACTTAATGGAAGAAATGAGAAAGGAAGTTGTGCGTCAAGAATCTAGATATCCTAATACACGTAGTAGATTATGGGATCCAAAAGATGTCTTTAAAGTACTTGCAGAGGACAAGGTAAAATTAGTCACTTACTTTCTATATGAAATTTTTAAGTTATGTATTGATATTATCTTAAGAAAAATATATATTGCAAAACTTTGAACTTATGGTTTTCAAATAAGGATATTTTAAACATACCTTAAATTATTATAATATAATTTTGAAAATCATTTTAACTTTCTTTTTTACTAAAAAAAAATATTTGATTGTTATTTGTTAGGGAGCAGAAGCAGCGGAAAGCATAAGGTTGGATGTGTCCAAAATACAGGAGATAGATTTAAATGTAGAAGTGGATAGATGGCCATGGTTATTCATTAGGGGATGTAGCATTGTTCAAGTTCAATTTAGATGAACATGGAAGTACAGAAATCCTAAAGTGCGACGTCACTCCATTATATTCCTAATATCAGGATCAATTTTATTAAGCATTCGAGTTTCCTACTCCAGTGTCCATTATGTTTTATAGCAAATTTGATGTAGTTCGTCAAAGCTCGTTACTTCTCTCACAAGGAAATTGAACTTCAAATGCCTTTTACGATTAAATGCCTTTTGTGCTTCGTCTATTTTTGTTAAGTATAAATACGCTTTTAAATGCATCTTTATGTCTTAAATCTAACTTTTGTATTCTCCGTCTGTATTGTTAACCAGATACTTTTTCAACTCCGTTTATATTTTGAACTTAATCTAATTTTTCAACTCCGTCTATATTTATAACCGTCTACTTTTCAACTCTATCTATTTTAACCGTCTACTTTCTCAACTCCGTTTTTTTCTCTTCTTAAATCATCTTTTCAACTTCGTGCATTAGAGGTCGGGAAAAGCGGGCGATGGAAACGAGCAAAGCAAATCACCTCCGAATTAAGAAACGAGACGATAGAAAAAGCAAATCACCTCCCAATTAAGAAGCGAGACGATAGAAGTGAAACGATCAAAGTCAGATATTGAAAACAGAAAAAGTTAGAGCAAGCGAAAGTAAGACATAAAACTTTACAAAGCGGTATGTCACATTCTTGAAAAATAGCACGAAGCGATATGTGCAGTTACTATATTATTCAAATCTGCACTACGTCTTCTAAAACTTTACAAAGCTGTAGGCCATCTGTACACAACCTAAAGAGGTATGATTCACGCATTATGAATGACTACAAGTAAATCTTGGTCAACGCATTTACAATCTTCCTATTGCATCACAAGTAGTTGCTATATGGACAGAGACTGACGATGAATCTGCTCATATCCAAGTCTGCACTACTCCTTCTTTGTTCCAGGCATCCATTTTCAGATTAAAGTAGATGATTCCTGGTGATAATCCTGAAACCTCTGCTTTGACAGAGGAGTTCCTTTCTGACATGAGAAAAATATATGTACAAGGAAAGAGGATGCTGGTGGTGAAGTAGCAGCTTTGCAATTTATGATAAATCTCCTCATATCCAAGTCTGCACTACGCCTTCTTTGTTTGAGGCACTCTTTTTCAGAAGTCTCCACTACGTCTTCTTTATTCGAGCCATCTATTTTCAGGATGGCAACATGATAAATCTGCTCATATCCAAGTCTGTTGTAGGCTAACAGTTGCTCAACATTGATTTCCGTGTTCGACAGTAACAACAGTCGATAGCAACAACAACGAAACTCGAAAAACATCTGTACACACAAAAACCAAAAAAGCTTAAAGAAGATTTACAAGTAAAGAACAATTGGAAACCGAGACGATGCGGTTACAACATCGGACGTCCAGTTGGTGAATGAACAACCTTATGCTAGGTTCACGCAGCAACGATAGCAGCAACAGTGGACAGCAACAACAACGAAACTCAGAAAACATCTGTACACACCAAAACAAAAAAAGCTTAAAGAAGATTTACAAGTAAAGAACAACTGGAAACCGAGACGATGCGATTACAACATCCGACGTCCAGTTGGTGAACTACAAGGAAAGTGGATGCTGGTGGTGAAGTAGCAGCTTTGCAATTTATGATAAATCTCCTCATACCCAAGTCTGCACTACGCCTTCTTTGTTTGAGGCACTCTTTTTCAGAAGTCTCCACTACGTCTTCTTTATTCGAGCCATCTGTTTTCAGGATGGCAACATGATAAATCTGCTCATATCCAAGTCTGTTGTAGGCCAACAATTGCTCAACATTGATTTCCGTGTTCGACAGTAACAACAGTCGACAGCAACAACAACGAAACTCAGAAAACATCTGTACACACCAAAACAAAAAAAGTTTAAAGAAGATTTACAAGTAAAAACAAGCTGAAAGCCGAGGGCGATGCGGTTACAACATCGGACGTCCGGTTGGTGAATGAACAACCTTATGCTAGGTTCACGCAAGAACGCAAAGAACAACGATGGACAACAATAACGATCGGCAAAGAACAACAACGAAACTTCGAAAAACATCAGACACACCAAAACAAAAAAAGCTTAAAGAAGATTTACAAGTAAAGAACAACTCGAAACCGAGACGATGCGATTACAACATCCGACGTCCAGTTGGTGAACAACCTTAAGCTAGGTTCACGTGCTAAGTTCACGTCGAAACCACTGATACTCTCTTGACACTAACAACAGCTACGACAACCACAGCTGGAATGGAAAAAGCAGAGGAAGGCAAGGGCGAAGAGGAAAAACAAAGACAGAGAAAGGAGACAACATGGATCTATTCCGTGATCGTCCATCCGATTCGCTTTTTAAGTAGTCACAAGCGCGACCGCCTGACAAACTATTGCATCAAAAGATTGGGTCAGAAGATTGTGTGCATATCGTGCAAAGACACAACATTCAACAAACAGAAAAAGAGGAAGACAAGGGCGGAGAGGAAAAACAAAGAGAGAGAGCGCGCCTGACAAAATGACAAAATATTTAGGTCAGAAGATTGCGTGTATATCGCGCGAAGACACAACATTCAATAAACAGAAAAAAAAAAAAGAATATAAGCCGCTGGATTAAATGGACGATAGGGATCTATTCCGTGGTCGTCCATCCGGTCGCTCTTAGTATATATACTTAATGAAAGTTTAAATCTTTGATTCAATCCAGCATCCGAAATTTTAGGTTATAAGAAAGCTTATTTTAGTTATCCTATTGCTCGGGTTGGATTCTTATTCCCAATATTTTTAATTAATCTTTACAAAGTTGAGAAAAGATCAAATTATTTTTGTTAATCTTTTAATCTATTTTATATTATTAAAATGATAGTGATAAATTAAGTTATTCTTTTTAAGGATTTAGACAAAAGATTTGATTGACCTATTTTAAATAGTAAGAAAACTGAATCATATTCAAGTTCAAAATCATATAACCTAAAAGACTATAAAATTGACAATACACAAAATTCATTATCAGTTCTATGCTACACCAATTGTGAGATCTATATGATCTTAAGGCTACAAAAATATAGGATATAATGTGTGTGGCCTCAGACTATTGCTTCCTCCCCGACCAAAAAGTATCTATTGATTTTTCTCCTTGGAATTGTTAAGAATTTATGTTAAATTTTAGTTAATATGCTGAATCTAATAAATTGTTAAATACTTTTTCTAATTCGAGTTGTTAAGTATGTCATCCAGCTCTTGGTTTACATTACATAGGTTAAATCAATCTTTTTTTTAAGAAAAAAGAGAATCAATCTTTGATCATTTCATCTCATAAAACTAATTTCAACTTTAATAAAGTACATCTATCTAAAGAATTTGGCGTGAGCAATGAAAATGAATAATTTGTAATAAATAACTCTTTTAAACTTTAGTAAAAATAAATTTTCAAACTAAATTTTAATTACTTGCCAAAATTAAATTTTACTTAATGAATAATTCCAATATTAGAAAAGTTTAATAATTTGTTTATACTAAGCGAACTAAAATTTTGGCAAAAATACATTTAACTCCTTGTGATTTACCTCTTGGTATGTTATGTCCCTCTATTTTAAAAATGAACTTGTTATCCTCTTTAACCACCAATCAAAAGAGTTTAAAATTCAAAAAGATTTTTGATTGCTATCTCCAGTCCACCCTTATGCCCCAAAAAAACTGTGAGTTGCCCAAACTAACTCGAGTTATTTTGGATGACTGCAGAGGAAATCAAATTTATTGAGAAGAAAACTGGAATCGGATGGAATTATCTCTAGTGTCTTTGTTTTTAAATCTCGAAATGAACAAATTCATTAAGATTTGAAAAGGATGGAGGAAAAGAAACCTTTTTTTATGCAATTAAAGTTCAACTCTTGAGAAGTGATTTTGAATCATATTTATTGACTGCCCTCACAACACTCTCATGGCTAGGTAAATAACTCTATTCTTTGTTTTCCAGCTTTATTGGATCATCTTGGAGATTGTATTGACTTTGTTTTGTTGGAGTTTACTTGGATTTTCTCCGATTGCCACTACAAAAAATCAGTTTATTACCGACGGACATTACCGTCGGTAAATGCGCACATTATCGTCGGTGAATGTAATCACCGATAGAATTTGGAGGGAAAAAAATCGATCATTAATCTGACCGCAGGTAAAACTACCGACCAAAATATGCCGTCACAAATTTGCGACGGACTTTACGACGGGATGTTGTTGTCGGTATGTAATTATCGACGGAACGGGCAAGTAATATTCCGTCGGAGATAGTTTGGTACGGTCATATTTTCCGTCGGTGTGGGGAAGGAATCTTCTACCACTTTTTTCGATGGTTTAATTTACCGTCGATAAAAGCCTAACTTACTTACGGATGGAAAAGTTTCCGTCGGTAATAACAGAAACTTTTGTTTTTTTTAATTTTGTTGTTATAATAATGTTATATTATATGCATACTTTATTTATTAATGTTGCGTTATATTAGTTGTTCATAATATGTTCATTTGTATATATAGTTTGAATTATGAGAAAATTAATAAATAATAAAACATGAAGAATTTAATTCAATATTTAAAAAATAAGAAAGAAAAAATCTCTTATGTTTTTTAATTGCAAACAAATGACAAAATTATGCTAATGTCGTGGTGATCATGGGTGCTCTGGACTGTGTCCCCCCCTCTTTAACATTTCTATCTCCTGTCTAAGCTTAGCCATCTCCTCCGCGTGCTGTCTTTGTACGGTCATCTGCGCTACCTCCGCTCTCATCTGAGTAAGCCGCTCCAACTCCTCTCTCCTCTTAGCTGCCTGCTCCATCTGCTCCAGCGACTCTTTCATCTTTGAAACCTGCTCTAGCTCCATCCTCATCTCCTCCCTCAACTGCTGACTCATCTCTGCTCTCAGTTGTTCTCTCATTTGCAGACTAATCTCCTCCCGCACCTTAGCTATGTCCTCTATATGCTGCTGATGTTGAGAAACCAGTTGCTCATTTTAATTAACTAACTGCTCCCTCAATGTGTCCACTGTGGCCTGGAGCTCCGATACATCATGAGATTGCGATGGCCGAGTAGATGCTGCTGTACTAGAAAGGGAAGAGCGCGAATAACAGGTGTTTGCATATGACCCCAGGCCGAATATTCTTCCACAACGGTCCCAACCACCCACGACATCAAGATATGTCTGAGCCTCGTCCACTGGTTGTTCCTCCTGAGATTGTCGCTGAATATTTTCTTGTATTTGATCCTATTAGAAAACAATCTTTACATTAGTAAATAAGGTATAATTGTTAATAAAATATTAAAAAAATGTGAATTTCACTTACATTCACTGCTCTACATCGACTGTTGATGAAGGTGACACCATCATGTTTCTTCGTGTGGGTGTGCACAAAAACCTGCATAGGTGTAGGCTTCGTGCCTAATGCCTTTTCCTACACGTATAACTTAAATTGTCAAATGTTAAGAAGAATTTTAAAAATTTAGCGAGTTTAAATACAGATATATGATATTTCCCCCCTATTCAACAATGAAAACAACTTCACCCAGCCATATATGGCACTAGACATTTATGTCATAATCACTATGTTCAATAAAGCAAAGCAAAATATATGTAAATTTGGTGTGAGAAAGTAGATACTTACAAGTCTATGTGCATGCTCGTGGTGGGTAATTGATCCTCCCGTATGCACTGCAAGACTCGCACCCCCCGACCCTCCACGTCTGTTGGCTGAATTACGCTCTGATATAGACATTGCCGCAGGTGATGTCCAATATTCGTTCCAATGAGTTCAAATTTCCTCCGAAATATAACGTGGTCGTGCACCAACCTTGCGTATTTGATTAATTAAGTCGCGATAACGTATGCGTGTTTTCTTTTCCCATTGTTTATATATGCTGGCGTCGAAACAAGAATCCTAGTAAAATTCTTTCTGAAATAAGATGAGTAAGAATAACAAAATGTTAAAATGTTGTATGAACATTATGAATATAAAGCAATGTAACAAGAAAATAACTATGATGTGTACCTCAAACTCTTGAAAGTATAATTGCTTTGTGGTGTCAGCTAAATTTTTCCACACATAACCCTCTGGTTCAATTCTTTGCTTGAAGGAGGAAGTCATATTTCTTGAAATTGGTCCAGACGGAACCAACCTAACATGTCAAGTGATGTTATCCTACGTACATATTGGTAAAAGTAAAAGTTGATAATAAGCAAATTTTGAAGTGCTTTGATTTCACTTACTGGTCATTGACAATAGAAACAAACTTTCTTCCATCAGGTCCCTCAGTGCCGGGCTGACGAACGTCTCCTGCATCCAATACGCTGGTGTTGGACGACGATATATGCGTTGGGGAAGGGGATGATGTAGGCTGAAAAGCAGTCGGTGATGCCTCAACTGCAACTCCCGGCACCAGAGGTGGAGAAGGTGAGTTAGTAGGTGCGGCTGATTGTGACGAACCACCTTCACTGTAATTTCCCCCGAACATGGTTCGAAACCTCGGTGGCATGACGTCACGTTGTCTCTTCGGTCTCATTCTTTTCCTAAAATTCAATTTTGCACAATTCTCTACATGTACAATTAATAATTTGAATGCAATATTCTACACAACACATAGAGGAGAAACTATGGCAATATATGAAGGTTAACAAATTGTTATCAACCATAAATGAACCTTAACAGTTATATAAATATGCACTGTTCAACGAAGTCTTACGGATACAACAATAAATGAACGTGAAGGCAAAGTGTAAACATGTCTGGTAGTACATAAGCACATCGATCTATTCATTTTTTAGGATTCCATATAACATGGGAGTTGGAAAAGGTGAAAGAGTCCCCAATGTCTGGGTTCCCGAGAAGGGTTCGCGCACGTTGAAACGCACCAATGGAAACAGTGAAACTTCGTCCACCAGCATTGCGTTATTGATCACATTCTTGCAATAACATTGCAGCTATATCTATACTTGTTGAGGAAACAGTGAATGAGTGCCCAGTCTTAGAATGGTAGACTTCTTCGGTGGATGAACAACTAACAGGAACAAATGTACCTAAAACGTAATCAGTGAAGAAATGTTGAAACCGTGATATTAACCAACCATATAAGTAACGAAAATGGTATATTATTGAATACGTGATTGTGCAGATGAGGTTTGCGGAATAGTAGAGGAGTTGACAATACCCGATCTTCCTATTCCGTTATAAGCTGACATGACATTGCAGTCACCTTTATCGGCATACATGTCCTCTTCGAGTTTAAAGGAAGCTTAAACATGTAAGATTGACAATGAAATGAGAATATGTTTGATAACTTTAATAAATGTTATTACAGGTTCAAAAAAAGGAAAGAGTCGACGTGCAGATCATACTAAAAACCTTCAAGTAACAGATCGACCATCGAAGGCAAACGTTTGGTACTATATGATGGAGCGAGACTTGAAGTAGTTTTGCTTCTATGGAATGAGACAATTTTGCCACATTCCTCCCAACGGAAAGAATTGTTGCCGTCCGGAACCAATCGCCATGTCGACATACCTTTTTAAAGAAATGCAATGAAAAACCAAACATAATATAATTAAATGAAAATAACGTTACTATTTAACTTAAAATATGCAATTACAAACACAAGTCATTCGCTATCATAACTTATTGGTAGATTACAATCATCTTCTTCTTCAGATGAATAAGAATCAAATTCCGGGTCCTCGTCAGATCTCAGATCCTCGTCATCCTCTCCAGATGAAATATCGGCAAATTTGTTTGATGGATCGTTCAAAGGTTCAGTATCGTCATACGTAACAGATGCATTGATAAATGTCAGATCTTCCTGAAATGCCTCACTTTCAAGATTATGCTTTCCTCTTCTATGTGATTCGTAAACACCTCTAGGTTTAACTTTGCAAACCGCTAATCAATCTGCCTTATCTCGTCGTAAGCTTGAAAAAGGGATGTAATGAGACTGCTTAGCTTACACAAACTAAGACGAAAGGTTCAAATTAGCGCAATCTTAAATCGGTGATTGATTTCAACTAAATTGTATTGTGTATGCACCTTTACTCCAACATTTGGAGTGGGGTCGTACCAGTCACATTTAAATATCACACATCGCTTGACTGGCAAAGCAGGGTATTCAACCTCCAGTATTTCAAGAATTTTTCTATAGTAATCCATCATTTCACTCTGTATTGAAACCCCACTGTTTATTGTTGACATGTTATGTCCATGACATTCTGTATGATATTTGTAGCCATTAATGAAATACACCGGATACGATTTAACAGTTTGTAGAGGCCCCTTTGCAAGATCACAAATCATCTTGTTCTCGATTGGATTGTCTAAAGCCTACCAAAATCAATTTAGCATTGCAAAGAATTTAGTTTCATGAAAAAAGTAAAACATAACTTCAAAACATATTTAAGATGAATTGTTAGTGAAAACTTACATATCTCTCAAACCATCGGGGGAAATGCTTTCCAACTTCCCTATTTAAAGCATCTTGCGTCATACCCGTCATTATCTCCCGTAACAATGTCTCGTATAATCTAAATACAGAATGACTATTTTTAGTGTGAAGATCAGACAAAGGTAAATACAGAAATATTCATGTGCAACTTCTCGCATTTAAAGGCAAAATCTCTTCACAGTTCAATACAATATAACCATGTGCAGCCTCGATCTCCTCCTCAGTTAACATTCTCCTTGTGGCACGACCAAATGTTCGTCCAGAATATGAGAAGATGGACAAATTTCCATCAGCATGACTCATTCGTCCACCATCGTCATTACGAGGAACTTTTCTTCCTCTTGCGTTAACATGCGGCTCAAAATAATACCCACAAAACGTACTCGCTTCCTCCACTAAATAGGCATTACATATGGAACCTTCAACTTTAGCTTTGTTTTTAACTTTTTTTTTTCAAGTGATGCAAATACCTACAGGAACCCAAATACTTATTAGAATGTAGTTGATAAAACTTGTAAATGGTTATTGCAGTAATATTTGTCTACTAACCTCTCAAATGGATACATCCATCGATATTGAACTGGACCGGCAAGTTTTTCCTCGTGTGGTAAATGCACGTAGATGCTCCATCTGATCGAAAAGCTTGGAGGAAAATGCCTTCTAACTTGCATGTAATTACGGAATTTCATGTTCTAGTTTTTCCATTTCACCAATGTTGATTTCAATTGAGGTTAAGCTTTTAAAAAACAAACTTAACTCTGTTATAGTTTCCCATACCTTAGAAGGTAAACACTCCCGGAATGCAATTGGGATAAGCCTTTGCATGAATACATGACAATCATGACTTTTCATCCTAAATAATTTGTACTTCCTTAGATCCACACACCTTGCCAAGCTTGAAACATATCCATCAGGAAATTTACGACTTTTCAACCATTCACATATAAGCTCCTTGTGTCTCTTGTCCAAAGTGTAACATGCTTTCGGGTATTTACCAGTGCGAAGATCTTTATGTAACTCATTCCTTTTACAAAAAAGTTGCAAATCAGCTTGAGATTTTGCATTGTCTTTTGTCCTCCCTTCAATGTTCATAATGGTATTGAACAAGTTGTCAAATATGTTCTTCTCAATGTGCATCACATCTAAATTATAACGAATTAAATTTGTTTTCCAATATGGCAAATCCCAAAATATACTTCGTTTGTGCCAACCAAAGTTCTGACTAATGGTTGAATTTACTTCATCGGCCTCTAATTATGTTACTTTCAGCAAGCCTAATTCCTCAATCTCTTGCAGAATCTCTTCACCGGATTTGATAGGATGAGGACGAGTGTTTACCGTCCTATTTTTCCTAAACTTATATTTATTCCACCTAAACGGATGATCTAAAGGTAGAAATTTCCTGTGATTGTTAAACCAACACATTTTGCTTCCATTTGGCAGATAAAAGGCACTAGAATCATCGCCACAATAAGGACATGCCAACTTCCCAGTGGTTGTCCATCCAGATAACATGGCAAAGGCTGGGAAGTCACTAATAGTCCACATCAAAGCTGCTCGTAACACAAAATTTTGTTGCTTAGATACATCATAAGTTTGAACACCATAGTCCCAAAGCTGTTGCAATTCAACTATCAATGGCTGTAAGAACACATCAATTTTTTGCTTCGGATTTATGGGCCTAGGGACAATCACTGTCAAGAACATATATGCCTCTTTCATACACATCCAAGGAGGCAAATTATAAGGAGTTATGAGAATTGGCCATGAGGAATATTGTTGACCAGATTGACCAAACTGTTGAAAGCCATCCGTTGACAATCCCAACCGAACATTTCGACTGTCCACTGCAAAATCAATATAAGTGTCATTAAAATGTTTCCATGCCAAAGCATCTGATGGATGAGTCATTACTCCATCTTCCTGTTCGTGTTCAGCATGTCATCTCAGCTGGGATGCAGTCACTTCAGAGGCATAAAGCCTCTGCAATCTAGGAGTCAGCGGAAAATAATACATCCGCTTCCATGGAACTAATTTCTGTTTCGTTGACCGTTTTCTAGGCTGAAACCTTGGTTGACCACAAAATTTACACTGGTCTAAGTTTATATCGTCTCCCCAATACAACATACATCCGAGACGACAACTGTCAAATTTTTCCACAGGCAAACCAAGACCACGAATAAGTTTCTTCATGTTGTAAAAACTATCAACCATTGTATGATCAACTGGCAATGATTCGTTGTACCACTCAAGGATTTTATCAAAACTGCGATCCGAAATATGACCTTCACTCTTTATGTTCAATATGCGAGCAATTGATGACAACTAAGTCATTGTCTCACAATTTGGCCACAATTCGCGATCAGCTGACTGTAGTAAGTCAAAAAATTGTTTAGCCTGCGTGTTAGGTTCTTCGTCAACATTTTCCCCAGTTGGCTCATATGTATGACCAATTCCATCATGCACCATTTGTCTGTAAGGGTTTTCCGGCCGATCACCAACATTTCTTCCATATCCATCCTCAACGTCATTCTCATTTAAGTTCATTGACGTATGTTCTTCAGTTCTCCGTGAGGAGCTAGCAACTAAGGGTTCCCCGTGTCGGGTCCACTGGAAATAGTTCGGAACAAACCCTTTTCTCAACAAATGCAACTGAACTTCGTCAATTGAAAGGAAACATTTGTGCTTGCATTTTTTACATGGACATCTGATCTTTGACCCATCCATATATGCAGGTTGCGAACATGCGTAATGAATGAACGCATCAACTCCCTCAACAAATTCAGGATTAATGAAACCATCGGCGGTTAAACGTCTATACATCCAAGATCTATCGCTGAAACTCATAACTGGAGAACTGTTATTCTACAAGATTGAATCCAAAGTTAGGCATCTATGTTTGCCACATATCTAGAAACCAAATCATTATAGACATGTGCTATAACATCAGGCTTTGACGTTTCATATCGGAACTAAGCTACTGGAATATTTATACTGTGAACACAACATATATGATGGTACACATATATGTAATCACATTATGGTTGACCACAATGTGATATATAATGGATATTAAATTTCAAACTATTGCCAAAGTACTATTCATACAAGCTTGAATGTTATTGTAAAAAAGTTCTATTCTCATCAACTCGTTGTTCATACATAATTACACATAAGCATATCAAATTATGTCCATATTACAGGTTAAGAGATATTCATTGTACACAGCATCCATCCAAATATGGCTCAAATTGTTTCTCGTCAGTGGAACAACCATATGAAGCAGGCAATAAAATTAGTAACCAAAGCATAACCACTGACCTTGATTCAAATGCAAAGAAAAGGTCCGGGATCACGTTTTCACGGGCAATGTAGAACGTCACAGGCAATGAAGCTGATAGAACTGCAATGAAACCCAACAATGAAATCAGTCATACCTTCATTGGAAATATTTTACTCAAGGCATGACATATCATACTCAATGCTAAACATTTAGCATCCTCAAATAATTAAACTAACGCTCTCATGTTCTACTTTAAACACCATCTACGACGAGGATCCTATTGAAATTTCGGTAGCATGTCCCCCATATTTCGGACACCCCCTTAAAAAACTAAGGGTCCCCCTGCAAAAGAAACACACTTCTATCTCAACCAGTACTCACACCGCAAATCCAGTCTCCGTCCAACATGTGTGTTGTCAACTTTCACATATTGCACAACATCAATAACCGTTTTCAGTGACATGCAATGGGAAGTTCTATTGCCATTTCATGAATCAAGCGATAATATTACTAACTAAAACATAGGCACTGACCTTAATTCAAATGCCGAGAAATGTTCCTGAAGTACGACACGGCCAATGCACAATGTCACAGGCGATGAAGATGATTGAGCTGCAATGAAACCCAACATAATTATTTGTTCATACCTTATTTTCTAATAACTATTACGCAAGGCATGATATATTATACTAAAGGAATGACATTTATCAGCCTCAAAAAATTAACCTATTCTCATGTTCTTCTCAATGTACATATACAATTTCACATATGCATATAAAATTATATCCATATTACAAGTTAAGAGAAATCTATTTTACAAAGCATCCATCAAATTAAGGATCAAATTCATTAAGGTCCGTGCAAAATCAACATGGAGGACGGTTCATATATGTATGCATTATTACAGAAATGAACTGTTATAACGCAATCGCCATATCACAACGTGTAATTGTTGCAATACAAAGTCAGGAACATGTCATACTCAACGCATGCCATTTCTCGTCCTCACAAAATTAAACAATCAACTAATAGCCTAAATCATTTTCATCAATGTAAGTCACTTCAAATAATAAAATAAACGATCTAATGTTTTTGTTTAAACATCATCTACGACGAGGATCCTATTGAAATTTTGGCAGCATTTTTCCTATAATTTAGACACCCCCTTAAACAATAAGGGTCACCCTGCAAAAGGAAAACACATTTATCTCAACCAGTAATGACATCGCAAATTCAATCTCCGTACAACATGTGTGTTGTCAAGTTTCACACATTGCAAGACATCAATAATACCCACAAAGCAACATACTATGATAAGTTCACAACCAAGCTCGTTCATCAGGAGCCAGAGACCACTAACAAAAACATACGCACTCACCTCAATCGATATACTAATACTTTTATCCCATATAATATGAAAATTTTATTAAACATTTTTATAGTCTACCTATAACAGTTTTATGTTTCTCTAATTTACTTCAAACTTAACCGAACTTTTTCACAAGTTAATCATATTGGCCTTAACATTCATTAAGGCCTCCTACTCTACTCACATTATTTCCTTCTTACTTACTTTCTTATATTATCAACAAGTTTTTGCTACAAGTTTGAGTCATATACATACACAACAATTTACTAGAAAAACCACTCCTTCACGTGTTGTTCTCAAAGTTTCACTCAAATATAATCCAAAACTCTTGAGTACAGTTTATTTGCAAACTAAAAGATATAAACTAAGAAAGATAGTTTAAATATTCTCCCTTTGTCAAATAACTCCCAAAGAAGGAAATTGGGAAAAATTTAAGAAATGAAAACACAATTAGAGGCCTAGGAGTGAGAACACTCAAAACATAAAATTGAATTTGATATAACCAAATTGAACTAAATAAGAATAATTAAATAATAGGAAAACAAGATAACTCACAAATAAGAATTTTTATTAACTTATAAAATCATGAAAACATGAAACAAGAACCCAAAATAATCTTTTTATTAACTTTAAATGTAAGAAATAAGGAATGAACTTAAGAATAATGTGTTCTCAACAAAACTTTGATGAGAACAGTAATGAATATTAAATGTTAGCAACAAAGACACAAAAAAATAAACAATCATACTAAGAACAAACCTGAATATAGACATGTGCTCTGATACTAAATTGTGCAATGACCTTTACTAATAGGACTTATATAACACAAAAAATCATAAATAAGGATATGAATTGCCATATTATATAAAAGATGAGATTTGTGAGTGATAAGATTCGAAGGTTGATTGCTACTAGCAAGCTACTTAAGATCTATAGTTAACATAGGACTTAAATTAAAGATTTCTCTGTGAATAAGGATGAACAAAAATATCCAAAGGTTATTATTAAATAATAATAATGACAATATATAAATTACATTAATGACATAGCCTTATATAGGCATAAAACCCTAAAACATGGAAATCCTTAGAACTAGACTCCTATAAGGAAATGACAATGTTAATAGATTATAATTAGAAACAAATGACTTTTAAAATGATAAATCCCTATTTAGACATAAGCTTGAAAATTAAAACTAATCAAATACTAGTCCTAAAAGAATATAATGTCTTTAAAATAATAAAACTCTAACTAATTAAAGTACATATATGTCACTTGTCTTAGCCAATATCAATACTAATTTTGTTTTAGAACTTTCAATGCGTGAATCAAACACGAGTCTTGTGTTGGTTATATATAGAACTCTAGTGCATATAACAAAAGATTAACAATGTTTTGTTTTCGATTTTCACACTGGTTATATTTTATAACTACAATTCTTCAACTTTACTTGAATCTTTTACAAACTATCCAAACCCCTCTTCATGTTTTCCTCAGTTACAAACCTATGTAATTTATATTGATGTTAGATTCCTTTCTCTTTTATAGTCTTAGATTATAACTATTAGAAAAATAAATAATTATTTAGAAGGTGTAGAAATATTTAAAAACTACTAATATGTAAATAAAATTAACTCATTGTAATAGCTTCTAAAATAATTTAAGTTATTAGAATAATCTTTAAAAACATAATTTGGACTTATCTTTATTTATCACATATTATTCTAAAAACAATTTAACAATATTCTAACTATAGAATTCACATTTAATTTGATTCCCATTTTTAATACCTAAAAAGATTGGTATATTGTAAGCACATTTTGTGTTTTAATGTTAAAATTGTAATTATCAATCAATCAATTTATTTAATCATTAACCACCAATTACATAGGCCTATACTAGCTATATGTCCCTTAGATGTTTTAGTACAATTATTGGTTGGGAATTGGTACGATAACATGTGCAAAATATTCCCCATACTTTAGTGATAAACATCTCAACTATACTAAATTTAGCTTTCCTTTGTTTTTATATTATATATATATTCTCTTCTTCTTCAACTAGGTATAAATTTGTAGTATCTCTTCATATAAGCAATATAGAAAACAATAATATTTTACAAAATTTAACAAATGAATCGTGAAATGTTTTTTCTTTAAAATTTGTTAATGTAAATTACTTGAAAGTATATGGACATTATCATATCTTCACTTTTAATTCTTAGTCACTTAAAATTATATTTTATCTTAGACTTGTATAATTCCTTCATATTAATAACTTAGTTTTATTTTCATTAGCATTTCTATTGATTATAATTTAACTCTAGAATATTATATTACTTTTGAGATTTTATGTAATGAATTGTTATTGATATTTATTCTAACAAAATAGTTAATAGTCTATAACATGGCTTTAAAAACTTATATATGATAATACATCTCTAATCTTAAAATTGAATTAAATAAGAAACTTTATATTACTTGTTAATAGAAAGAATTTTGTTTGGATTATGATTTAATATACATGTATTGTATTGAAAGTTCTTTTTCCAATTGTAACTAAGTGTTAAAAGTAAGAATTTGTATAAATAAATGTTTGACAAAAACATTATATTTAACATGCATAAGATGTGGTACACACACTTTGTTTTATAAGAAAGTAATAGTTTGAATTTAATTGAAAAGGGCCTTTATGGTTAAACTCATTTTACTAATATTTTATATAAAAGAATCATATTTGATATATCTTTTTATATTAGAATAATCATAATTCATCTTTTTAATACTCACTCCATACATAATCGAAGTATTAGTTTTAAGAATTAAATCATCATCATCAAAAACTATAGAAAGTTTTGGCAATGTAGTACACAAATTCTTAATTTTCTTATTCAAATCTTTCATTTTTCTTTAAAAGCATTTGAAGAGCAATAATTTACATTTAATTTACAGATGCATATAAGAGCAATAATAATGTAAATAATTTACATATATTTTACAGATGCATAGAAGACCAATAATTTTCATATAATTACAGCAATAATTTACATATAATTTACACATGCATATAAAAGCAATAATTTACATAAAATTACAGCAACGATCAATGTATAATTTATGATGCATATAACACCAATAATTTACATATAATTACAACAAAATTTACATTTAATTTACAGATGTATATAAGAGAAGTAATGTACATATAATTACAGAATACTTTCCATATAAAAACTAAAAAGCTTCATCATTCCGCTGACAAACATCGGAGAAATTAAAGAGGGAGGGAGCATGACTTACGGTCGCTTGAGAGGAGGAGGAGGAGCGACGTTGGCGTTTACGAGCGAGCAAAGAACCGGCGACCAACGACGACGAAAGAACCGGCGACCAAAGAACGAGGAAGAAGACGGATCAAAGAATTGAGAGGAAGAGAGAGGAAGGAAGGCTGCGTCTGTGGGGAGAGGAAGAAGAAGGCAGACACAGCCCTAAATTAACACCAAAATGACGTCATTTTGGTTTTAACCAAAACGACGTCGTTAAACTTAAGTGAAGGGCGCGTATTTCACCGACGCCTTCACTGACGGAAATTACGCGTTGGAAAACATTTGACCAAATTCACTGATCGAATAGTTTTCGGTCGGAAAAAGTTTCACGCACCACTAATATCTGCGACGTTTACGTTTTTTTGGTCGGTATTTCCAACGATTTACATTCTGTCGGTATTTTTCCGTCGCTATTTATCATTTCCCTTGTAGTGTGCAATCAAAATTGAACCTTTTTACTTATTTGTCTAGTTTTTAACTATTTTCATTACATTTTTAAGTAGTTCCATCAATTTCATCATTTGGGTAGTTATGAATATGACAATATGCACATTTTTGGGAAGTATTTACTTTGGTTTGTTAGTGCTATTGAGTCTATCTTGAACAAATTCATCTATTTTTTATTATTTTTTCTTCTTATTGTTAAGTAATGGTGAGAAAGTAACCCACAAACAAATATTTGTATTTTTTCATCAATTAATAGTTAGAAGGTACAATTATGAAAAATGATACCTTTAATAAATTTTCTTTCTTTTTAATTTTGTTTCATAAATAAATTTTCTTTTTATAATTTTTCCATAAATTAACAGTAATAAAGTACAATTATGATGACAATGATATTTGTACTAATTTTTCCTTTTTATTTATTAACGATCAAAATATAATTCATGCTTAAAATAATTTTTATTTTTGAAATAGAGGACTTAATGAAATAAAGTAAATAAATATAAGGGCTTAATATATTTTAGTCAACAAAAACAGAAAGGGGATTTTTGTCCAAAAAAATGCAATATGTACAATTGTGGTGATGCCATCATAATATAGGGGTAAAAAGTCTTTTTGAATTATAAGCTCCTTTGACTGGTGATTAAAGGGGGTAATAAGTCTATTTTAAAATAAAGGGAGTCATAACATACCGAGAGATAAAACATATGGGAGTTAAATGTACTTTAGCCTAAAATTTCTAATATTATAGATATTTTTAAAGATATCTTCATTTTTGTATGGTTATAAGTGTCATCTAGAATAAGTAATCTGCGCATAAGTAAAGGCCTTTCAATCATACACATGCAGTAAAAAAACATGTATATGAAGAAATTGAAAGTTTAAAAAGTTACTTTATTGGCTTTGCTAGTGACTTGGTTAGCAACAAAAAAATGAGGCAATACACGAATTTACTCACAAATCATTAAGAATGACTAAAGTAATTTATTGTATGTATTTGTAGGATGGGTCACATTTGTTGACAGGTGTTAGACACCTTAACATGAATCATCACATTAGGGTATGGATGAGTCATGACACGACCGACCAACTGTATTTCTTTGACAAAGACATATGGTTAATGTATAAAGGCTTTTCGAGACATTGAACTTATATTGAAGTCACTCCTACTTTTTTGCACAACAATCTCACTTAGGTCAATTTAAACGAGACTCTTCATTCTTACATGAACGTTGACGAACAAAACCTTGTCCTCAAATGCCTCACAACTCTTATAGTATTTAACTCTCATGCTCGAGTAAGAATACTACGAAAGTACTAAGTAATCATAGACAACAATAACATACAAGAGCTACGGTAAAAACCCACTTGTATTACTTCCCCAGAAGTATATAAAGGAATACTCTCTCAACATGTTACCTTTCCCTCTATCTCTATTCTAGGAAACAAGAATCAAATAAGCTATTTATAGGCATCTTTGGCTTTACAATTCAAAATTCTAATTGAACTGAACTAACTTGATCACTTCTATCCTTATTAGTGTTAGACAATTGACATTTTTCGTTCCAACTTATTTTTACTGTTTTACCTTTATTTGCAGTTGATTATTTATCTTGTTTAAGATAAAGACTTGGTTAAGTTTAGTTGCTAAACTTTCTAGATCACGTAGATATTAGTTGCAGATTTTTCAGATTTAGTTTTATCCACTTTTTGAATTTGAAGTGGCTCCAACTTAGGAAAGTTTGTTATCCTTTCCTGTATAAATTCTGCAGCTTCTATGAATAAAGATGTATCCAATTTTTTCATTCTTTGCTGTCATATTTTCTCTCTCATTTAATTATTGTTTTCCAACTTAGTATAGAACTATGTCTATCTATTTTTTCCAACAGTGGTATCATAGCTTTAGTTGGTCTTATAGGAACTGCAGAAAAAAAATTTTGATCTAGTTTTTTTATCGCAAAATCAACATCCAAAATTTTTAACTACTGTAGTTATTTTGATCTAGTTTCAATAGCTTACATACTTTTGTTTTAAACTTGCTATTGCTACTATTTTGAATATGTTTTTTAAACAATTTTATAGTAGCAACTTTCTCATATTTTCAAATTGTTTGTTGCTGTTTTTTGAACAATTAAACCTCTTTCAAACTTGTTTTAAACACTTTGTAGCAGCATATCTACATCTATTTTCAAACCTTTCTTTTAAACCATAATCAAAATGTCCTCTAGTAGCATTGCTTTAAATCCTCCAGAAGTCTTCAATGATGAAAACTATCAAATGTGGTCAGTAAAAATGCAGTCTTATTTAGAGGCCTTTGATATTTGGGAAGTTGTAACAGAAGATAGGCTAGTGCCTCCTCTACCCAGAGAACCCACCATGGCTCAAATCAAGTTCAACAATGAAGAAAAAGCAAAAAAATCCTAAGCTAAGACACTTATTCAAAATTCTGTAGGACATTCTGTTTTTTACATAATCATGGCTTGCAAGACAGCGAAGGAAGCTTGGGATAGATTGAAAGAAGAGTATCAAGGAAGTGACAGAACCCGGCAAATGCAAGTGTTGAATTTGAAGAGAGATTTTGAATCTCTAACCATGAAAGAGGATGAAACAATTACCAGGTATTCCGATCATATTTCTTTAATTGTTAACAACATCAGATTGCTTGGAGAAGATTTTCCTGATAGGAGGATTGTAGAAAAAGTTCTTGTAACTCTTCCGGAAAGATTTTAATCCAAAATATCCTCTCTTGAAGAGTCCAAAAATCTCAGCGAGATATAGTTGAGCTGATGAATGCTCTTCAAGCATAAGAGCAAAGAAGAACATTTAGGCAAGATAAGATTACCGAAGGTGCATTTTATATGCAAAATCAACAAGCTGGAAAAGGGAAGAAGAATTTCAACAACAAGAACAAGAGCAACAGTTGTGAATTCCCACCTTGTGTACACTGCAGTAAGACTACTCATCTTGAAAAATATTGTTGGTGGAGGCCTGATGCAATGTGTGGTAAATGCAAACAACTTGGGCACATTACTAAGGTTTGCAAATTCAAGAATAAAGATTGTCAATCCTAACAAGCACTGGTGATGCTGTCGTCTGCAACCAAATATAAAAGAAATCACTTCCGTTAACACAAATTAATGTAGTAGCGGTAAGCGGATATCGTTCCCACGAGGAATCTCTAACGGTAAAGGTTAGCTAGTTCAAACAAAAATAAAGAGGGGGGTTTTTGTCACTCACGGCAATAAAAATAAAGGGAAAAATCACAAATCAAAAGCAATAATTAAATCTGAAAATTCAGTAGGAAAAATATCTTGGTTTCGGTCACCGATGTTATCATGTTATTATGGATCCTCGACATAAATTTGCAATTATTAATAAACATTCATTGGGGAAATTCTCTTTTAAGTGTAATGACAAGAAACATGTATTCTAGCAATCTTATTAAACAATAACCTAGATACAATCATAGGTAAATTGAATAATAGCATTAAGAACCAATGACAAGTGATAAACATATACGATATGCAATCAATCAAGCGAATATTTTCTTAGAATTTTCCGACTCTAACGTAGAGAGGTTAATCCTAATTGCTACTTATGATTACCGAAACTGAACGTCATATTTCGTTAATCTAGCGGTTGAATCAATTAATCTCTAGTAGCGCTCCTAGAAACCAACAAATCCAATTAGAAAGAATAAATCTAAAAATATTCAATGTTCATTAACAATCATGAAAAACATCCAACTAATCTCACCAAAATAACTTGTAACATGGATCCCTTAACCAAGATAAGAAAATTAATTACTCATACTTGAATTGAAATCAAAGAAACCAACAAAAGAAATAGTCTCCATCCTTGGTCTTTGATAGAATAAACGAAAATACTACTTGGAATTGTGCAGAATATAAAAGCAAGAAAATAAGAAAGGTGCGGCAGTCAAAAGATCCTAAAACCCTATTCTAAACCTAATTTAATCTACTCCCCTTCCCTCTCCCACAATACATATATATATATATGCGGCAATCATCATAAGCTCCCTCTTTGAAGTGAATCTCTCCATTATCTTGATTTGATTTTGTCCAGATTAGGTGGTGTTTCAATTTCGGTAGAAGATATCTTGAAAAGAAATCCAGCAGATCTTGGGAGATTGTGTTTTAATTGGAAACAATTTCTGGAAAATCTACAGTTTTATGATTCCATCCTTAGGCGTGCCCACGCCTAATCTCTGAATTTCGACCAATTTGGAAATTTCGGATTTCTTGCCTTCTTTTACGCCTTTTTGGTCCTTTTTCGTCCTTAGAGTGTTGAAAACCATCTGTAAACATTTATAAAATAATTCCATCAATTTAGGATACCAATTTCAACACATCAATCAAAATTAAGTCCGAAATGTATGTATTTTAATTGACTTATCAAATTCCCCCACACCGAGCCTTTGCTCGCCCTCGAGCAACACATTAAACCATTAAACTCAATCAATTCATCCTTCAGAAACCAAGTACACACAATCCATCAACTTGGACTAATAAGATTCAATTTGCAACACATATCATGACCGCTTTTTACCAATGCAGATAAACAAAGCCAAAATTATGCATCTTTATTCAAAAGCAAACATGAAATTAAAGTGAATTCTTCTCACAGATTTCGCTCTTACACTCAAGTGTTTGCGGGTAAAGTGTTTCTCTCAAATCTCACTCTATCATGTTTCACTACCATAGGCTTGTAATTTCACAAATTATCGTTCATTCCAATCACATAGGTCGATAGATCATGAGGACTTAATGACGGGTTGTAATGGGGCTAGGTTCATAGGTGAGGTAAAAGAGACGGTAAAAAGGTTGATCACAAGTTTTCACAAAGCATTAAGTAAAAAGGAACACATAATTTCAGATTCTGAGCTAAACATATGACATAAAAGACAACTACTCATACTCTTTTTCTTTTTCTTCTTTTCTTTCTTTCTTTCTCTTTTTTTTTCTTCTTTTGATTTTTTTCTTTTCTTTTCTTTTCTTTTCTTTTTTCGAATAACACTAAAAACAAGGGAAAACAATAAACACATGAGTAGAAGCACCAATAAAAATATCTCAAAATAAAATACAAAACAAAAGTCCCAAATTATCTAATGCTTCATTCAACTTGTGAAGGGGAAAGGCTAATGGGGTCTTTGGTTCTAATGCGAGGTGATTAATTGAAAAACAAGGATAAGGCTCAAAAGTGTTTGCAAAGGGCAATTGAATAGGTGGGTCAATGTTTAGGCTAAAGGTGTAAAATCAAGGAAGGCCTTAATCACTTCTATAGCCCATGTGATCAAATAAATTCAAACCGGTTCCATGCAAGTTCTGAAGGCAACATGAATAGAGGAGCATCGCACAATTCAAACAAATAATATGACATAAAGATAATGTCATTTAGGCTTAAGTGCGCTTATAGGTTGATGTTAAGAATTCACCTTAATTCCACACTTTACTTCCTCACTCACATGTCAAAATTTTGACCAAGCCTATAGGATCAGCTATTGCAATTAATCAACATGTTCCATCTTAAAAATTACTTAGCCCAAATTAATTTCATGTATGCACCCAATCTCATCCAAACTAATATGATCAAGTGTTATGGCTCAACATGCAACTCCATACACAAAAGTCAACAAAAACAGCCACAACAACCAACAATATTCACCAATAACCGAAACTTTTCCACATCAAATATCCAATTCTCTCCCCCACACCTAAACCAACATTGTCCTCAATGTTAAAGAAGCATAAAAATGAAAATAAAAGAGTTAAGGAAAGCTTCCCTGTTAGGCGGTGTCGAGATTAAGGTGTTAGCGAGTGTGGTGGTTGAAATCCTTCGTGCTCCCAGTAGGCCATCGGTGAAAGCGAGGTGACCTTGGCTAAGGTCCACAATCCCCATCCTGCAAAGACATTCTATATCCAATGGCTCTATACCACAAGCCACAATCATATTAGTATTATCAATCAATATCTAACACGCCCAAGTTAACTGCCATTTGTGTGATATAGGAGCCAAGGATTAAAGGTTTGGCCTTCTTTTGCAAAACTGAGTAAAATTGATGCATAAACCAAAAACCCAAATTGACAAGAATATGTCTATCCATGCACCACAAGAATTAAAACGCAGCCTTATACAAAGTACTCGAAGCATTATAACGATCAAAAATTAACATGCTAGCAACCTATGAATAATCTTAAAAACAGAGTTCCTAAGAAAAGAACATTTGCACAGACTAGCATTACATGGATTTGTATCAACAGACCATTGACGCCACAATTCTGGAACAGTAAAATCCTCATGAAAACCACAGTGGGAATTGATAAATAAATCAGATTCAGTTTCAGCAGTAGATATAAATCCCAAAGCCACATTAAACTCAGCAATGCAAATTTCGTCCCCATTAATCGAAATTCGGCAGCCTCTGTCGTATTCAAATCAAAAGTTTTGTATTGAAATCAAAAGGATGGGTGGGATGATTCACCATCGGTTGCAACCTGAATGTGGTGGGGGAGTCTCCTAGATTGGCTCTTCGTTCTGGGCATTGTCCCCCACTTGGAGCATGACCTACAAAATCAAGGTTAGGGCACACGAAAATAACAGCAGAAGGGTTGTCGGCAATGGTTATTGGGCAAAGGAGGTTGGGTAATGAATAAAAAGAAGGTGAAAAGAAATTGATAGAATAGGGATGATGGGGGATGTGCGGCAGACATAGAGAAGAGGGAAAAAGTATGGGTTATGAGATGAACAAGAGGATTTTCTTAGGGTTGGAATAAATGGACAGACTAGAGGTAATGGGGGTGCTAAATCGATGGTTGAGAATGCAATGAAGGTCAACAATTTGAGGGAAGAATATGGCTGTAGTTGGCGGTGATGGGAGGAAAGAATGAAGGGGGTCGGTCATCAACAGAGAAGGGGAAAAAACTTTGGAAAATTTTGGGGGAAAAATTAAAGATGGGGGCGGTATTTTTTTTTTTGTTTTTTTTTAATTTCTATTTATTTTTTATTTTTTATTAAAAAGAAAAAAAGAAAAGATGAAAATTAAAATGACAGAAATAAAAATGAGAATTTAAATTCCTAATAGAATTAAATTTAAAAAAAAGAAGATAAAAGAAAATTGCTAACAAAACACATAAAAGAAAAGGATACGAATGAGGTGCCTCCCATTAAGCGCTTATCAAAGGTCATAAGCTGGACCCTTGGCATCTGTACATCATCCATTATCGAATGGATGCTTGAATCCAACAGACAACATGTTCAAACTCCGTGAGGGGCCTGGAACAACTTCCTTTGAGTGCGACTCCTTGTCAGCACGATGCTCCATGACTTCTGAAGAGTGGAATTTTATCGCTTCACCGTCATACTCTAATGTCCACTGCCTTTTCGCATCGCCTTCTCACACCAGGATGGTCTCTGTAAAGGTAACGCCAATAGTTGTGGAGACTCAACATCTTGCTTGGTACCTTCGGTCTTCAGTTCACTCGCCCACGGCTCTCCTAAAAATTGTACTCCTTGCGGCTCTTCCTGTTCTTCTTCTTCTTGTACCTGTAAATAACTAGGAAAAGGAAACGAAATTTGGTTAGCAATAACATGAATTGCATCACTTACCATAGGAGGTTGCACTTCCTCCATCTTTTCTCGAACTGTAATCTCTTCCTCTTCTAACTCTGCTGGAAAGTTTTCAAAACTTTGTGCTTCCATTCGATTAACGACAGCTGCAATTTGGCTTAGCTGGTTTTCTAAATTCCTTTGTTGATTTTCCAAATTTCGAAGACTTGTTTCAGTATTCGGCTGAAACATCAAAGTGTTAGCTGTCAAAGTTTGCAACATAATTTCCAAAGAAGACTTATCGTTGGCATTTGATGTCATATTTGGATTTTGTCGAGGCAAGTACTGCTCTTCATAGTAACTCGGTGGAGAAGTGTATCTGTACTTTATATTCTGCAAACATGAACGCATACAAGAAGAACAACCCAAAAATGAGCAAACTTCACATACCTTAGCTTGTTGGTCATCTCTCGGTACTTGCGCGGCTAAGGGTGTGAAATCCACCACTTGATGGTCAAACCTAGAAGTCGCAATAGACGAAAACTCATTATCATAATAAGGATAATATGAATAATCAGAATTAAAAGCATACTGATAGTGAGCCATGCTTTAAAAGATCGAAAAATCGAAAGAGTCAGAAACCAAAACAAACAAAAGATAAGGTAACTAAGAGCAACGAAACCAAAAACGAAAACAAAAACAAAAACATCACTAACAAAAACCGTTAAGAAATTCCCCGGCAACGGCGCCAAAATTTGGTGATGCTGTCGTCTGCAACCAAATATAAAAGAAATCACTTCCGTTAACACAAAATAATGTAGTAGCGGTAAGCGAATATCGTTCCCACGAGGAATCTCTAACGGTAAAGGTTAGCTAGTTCAAACGAAAATAAAGAGGGGGGTTTTTGTCACTCACGGTAATAAAAATAAAGGGAAAAATCACAAATCAAAAGCAATAATTAAATCTGAAAATTCAGTAGGAAAAATACCTTGGTTTCGATCACCGATGTTATCATGTTATTATGGATCCTCGACATAAATTTGCAATTATTAATAAACATTCATTGGGGAAATTCTCTTTTAAGTGTAATGACTAGAAACATGTATTCTAGCAATCTTATTAAACAATAACCTAGATACGATCATAGGTAAATTGAATAATAGCATTAAGAACCAATGACAAGTGATAAACATATACGACATGCAATCAATCAAGCGAATATTTTCTTAGAATTTTCCGACTCTAACGTAGAGAGGTTAATCCTAATTGCTACTTATGATTACCGAAACTGAACGTCATATTTCGTTAATCTAGCGGTTGAATCAATTAATCTCTAGTAGCGCTCCTAGAAACCAACAAATCCAATTAGAAAGAATAAATCTGAAAATATTCAATGTTCATTAACAATCATGAAAAACATCCAACTAATCTCACCAAAATAACTTGTAACATGGATCCCTTAACCAAGATAAGAAAATTAATTACTCATACTTGAATTGAAATCAAAGAAACCAACAAAAGAAATAGTCTCCATCCTTGGTCTTTGATAGAATAAACGAAAATACTACTTGGAATTGTGCAGAATATAAAAGCAAGAAAATAAGAAAGGTGCGGCAGTCAAAAGATCCTAAAACCCTATTCTAAACCTAATTTAATCTACTCCCCTTCCCTCTCCCACAATACATATATATATATATATGCGGCAATCATCATAAGCTCCCTCTTTGAAGTGAATCTCTCCATTATCTTGATTTGATTTTGTCCAGATTAGGTGGTGTTTCAATTTCGGTAGAAGATATCTTGAAAAGAAATCCAGCAGATCTTGGGAGATTGTGTTTTAATTGGAAACGATTTCTGGAAAATCTGCAGTTTTAAGATTCCGTCCTTAGGCGTGCCCACGCCTAATCTCTGAATTTGTCCAATTTGGAAATTTCGGATTTCTTGCCTTCTTTTACGCCTTTTTGGTCCTTTTTCGTCCTTAGAGTGTTGAAAACCATCTGTAAACATTTATAAAACAATTCCATCAATTTAGGATACCAATTTCAACACATCAATCAAAATTAAGTCCGAAATGTATGTATTTTAATTGACTTATCAAGCACAAATTGCAAATGAAGTTTATACACAGGAGGAGCAACTTTTTTGAAGCTTTGAAGAATTTGTCACCAAAAAGCCAAGGAGGAGTGTTAGACAATTGGCATTTTCGCTCCAACTTATTTTCTTGCTTTTACCTTTATTTGCAGCTGATTATTTATCTTGTTTAAGATAAAGACTTGGTCAAGTTTAGTTGCTAAACTTTCTAGATCACGTAGATATTAGTTGCAGATTTTTCAGATTTATTTTTATCCACTTTTTGAATTTGAAGTGGCTCCAACTTAGGAAAGTTTGTTATCGCTTCTCAGATAAATTCTGCAATTTCTATGAATAAAGATGTATCCGATTTTTCATTCTTTGTTGTCATATTTTCTCTCTCATTTAATTATTGTTTTCCAACTTAGTATAGAACTATGTCTTTCTATTTTTTCCAACAATTAGATTCCATCACACTAAATAATTAGATGACACCCACTTCCAAATAGGATTCTAACTGATAGGATTTAACTACATCACAACTAACAAGATAAGATATTTCATTTAATTAGGAAAGATACATTCATACCCATTAAGATCTCCATTACTTTTAGATTATCCTCCCATATAGTCTTTATCCTTTAGAGCTCTCACATGTCTCCCTCATGCATGTGATCTAACTAACCTTCAACTCAGGGTCCATCCGAAGCTTTCTTTTGATCTTACAACCAAATCTTGCATCTTATTAAAGATTTAAGCTAATATGCATCATAAGTGTCAAACATTAGCCAAGGCTTGCCAATACTCCACAATTCACTAATTAGGACTTGGGGGTCTAACAGACCACCCCTACTAGAAGAACTCAACTCTCTCGTTGTAATAATTCGTAGGCACTCCTCCAAGTACAGTTCCCTCGATAACTCCTTAGCCATTAACACATCTCTATATTACTATTTTCCCTCTCCATTGGGTTTGTCCTTGCTTTTATTCGGACACTCATTTATAAATTACACCTAACATAACATAATTATTATGGAAAACTTCTTTTGTCACGTCATCCTCTCCTTCTTCTTGATCCTTCATGACCACAAATTATTCATTTGCTCCTCACCTATCTTTTGTCTTAGGAATTCATGAGCAATATGTGTCTCTTCATAAATAAAACAAGCAATATCTCATTTTGTTTGTTTCCTGGACTTGCATTGAAAAGATTTATATACCTTCTCTTTGCCTTTCTTCGAGCCATTTCGTGTCCCGCTGTTCTTCTTACCCTTATTGTTAGTTTAAATTAGTGGTGGAAGATGGAGATCCATTAAGGCATCTACAAACACTATCATGTTTGGGAGGTCTTTTACGTTTTATCTTCAAAGCTCCATTTGCACCCAACCTTGGAAGTCACTTATGAAATTGAACAATCTGTCTTCCTTAACATCAAAGTTGTAAATTTTCTCTCAAACTACCACACTAAGTTGTCTTACTTTAACCTCTTTAAAGCTTCCCTCACAAGCAATAAAGTATTGTTGGGGAAGAACTGATCTGTTAGCTCCTTCTTTATCTTCTTTTAAGTGTTAATAAGAGGTCTACTTACACTGACGTTATTGGAGGTTCTTGTACTCTACCATAGCCATGCATCCTCCAACATATATATAACAGTGATTGACATCTTCTCCAAATCAGACTCCTTTACTATTATAAATATTACTCCATATCTCACAAAAATTCAAGGTCCTTGACACTTCATTTGTTATCGAAAAATTAAGGCTCTCGTACCTTCACCAAAGTGCTTTCGACAAGCCTAACATCTTGTATTGCAATGGTATGTTCTCGAGATCTCTAATCTAGAACCCTCTTATATGGTTATACCTTTATCAAGTCCACTATTTAATGTAGCAATTATTATATCTGCACAACCAGAATTTGGAATCGAGATGAGTAAAAAATAACCTCTTTCTCCCTTTAAGGAATTAGCCCTGTAAGTGCCTCCACTCTATTGACACACTCTGTCAAATTGCTACTTCTCTCCATATCAATATTTTATTTGTGATACCAATTATTACAAAGGTTTTCTTAGATACCAAACTTATATCTCACTTAGGTCTGTTTAAACGAGATTTAACCTTTCTATGTGATTGTTGTCTAACAAAACCTTATTCTTGAATGCCTCATGACTTATAGTTTTTAACTCTCACACTCCAGCAAGAATACTGTGAAAGCATTAAAAAAGCATAGATAACAATAAACATACAAGAGCTACAACAAAACTAACCTTTATTACTTCCTCATCTTAATCTCCAATTCCTATATTGATAAGGCCATTCTTCATGTTAATTATGGTCTCAGCAGTCAGAAGGAATGACCTACCTAGAATCAAGGTACTGTCAGCAAGAAGCTCATTAGTCATATCTAGGTCATAAAAGTCAACTAGGAAAACAAGACATTTAACTTGTACAAGGATATCCTCTAGAATGTCTTTAGGGTATCTCACTGTCTTATCAGCTAAACCAAGCATTACACTAGTGTCTTTTGAAGTTTCAATACCTAAGTTCTTATAAACAAGGCATAACATTAATTGTTGCACCTAAGTCAAGTAGGGTATGGGAAATAGTAGTTATATTTATAATACAGGAGATAGTGTAAGAACTGGAGTCTTTGCATTTAATGGAAAAATGTGGCTTAAATAAAGCACTAATACTCAACTCCAATTAGATTCTCTCACTATTCTTATACTTTCTCTTATTTGTATATAGGTCTTTTAAGAATTTAAAATCTCTTGCACAATCAAATTTAATAATATTTTATTTTTATATACAATACTTCAAATTTTCAATTATTTTTGTATTATATTTTGTATAATAAATTAACAACTTTAAAATCTAAATATGATAGACAACAATATGGATTTAAAATGTCACAAAGAATTATAATTAACATTGTATAACATTTAGTTAAAATATATATTACAATTTTGACTACCTTTTACAAAACATAGCTAAAAGCATTTGAAAAGTTAGCTAAAATCTTTTAACTATGTTTTTGAAAATGTAGCTAAAACCTTTGATTACATTTATGGAAAGTTATGTTTATGAAAACGCATCTAATAATCTTTAGATACGAAAACTAAGCGTAACTAAAAGTTATTGATGACGATTTCTCAAAATGTTACCTATACTTTTTTCTACAAAAATAAAGCATAGAAAAAACTAATAGCAACGATTAGGGAAAAACATCGCGTATAATTTTTTGCTATGGAGATTTGACGTTATTTTCAACAACGAATATAAATCATCGCTAATAACTATTAGCAACAATTTTAAAACTTAATAAGATACTGCATCAATTTTTTGTATGGTGCTCTAATACCCTCGTTTAGTTGTATGCCCACGAGGAAAACAACAAGGGTAATGACCAGTGGAACCGGGTTTTGATGCTTAATGTTCATGTTGTGTTTCTGAGATAGGAAGAGAAGTTGATTGGAAATAGTGCAGGATACATGGGTATTTTTGGTACTGATTCCGTAATTGATTTCAACTTTCTTGACTAAACTCTACTTACGTGAAATAAGAGTTCCGAGTCTTGATAGATGATATATATCAGATGGAATTGACTTTGATTAATATTAGTTCTTTGGAATAAATTTGACCTTTTTGCTCTGGTGGGGCATCACAGTCATACACAATGTCAACCTGTATGACTGTGATTCCATTAACCGATCTGCAAGAGGAAATAACTTTTCATTTATTAATGGAGTATGTAAATCTTTTGTCTGTTACAAATAATTATATAATTATTTTGTATTAAAATAGTTGAATAAAATTAGTATAATATTATATTTCATTACCTCTAATAGTATAAAGTGCTTTTAATTAATTCATAATAATAAAAAATTTTAAACATAAAGGAGAAATTGAAAATTTGAAGATACGTTATTATGTTTCTGCGGTGTCTGGCCATTCATTACTACTTAAATTTCTTCTAATCCAAAAATTAAAAAAAAAAAAAAGTTCTCTTGAGGTTCCAAATAGATGTGGTTTAATGTGGGTTAGACTAATAGACTCTAACGTAGTCCGGTATACTATGTTGTCGTAACAGAGAAATCAAAGTCTGTTTTTTTTCAAGTAGATGAAGGTTGACGAAAGCTCCCGTGGCCACAATTCCTGGGATCACATGGTATGGAGTTAAGGGTGTTGAAACCACTTGGCAGAATCCAGTTTTTCTAAACCAATTTAATGTTACAATAAAAAAAAAGAACAAATGAGAAGTACCTTTACTTTTGTCATCAACATAAATTGGAATTAGTATGGTGCTTGAACCATTTTGTACTTATATGAGACTCGTTCAATACGATTAATTCCATCAAATGAAAGGTGATTTCCGGGAACCAAAGGTAAGTCGTTTTTGTGTACCCTTTAAGAATATATTTGCTGGTCTGAAGAATTTACGTAAGCCACTGCCTCGTGATGAGCCAACAAAGTAATTCAATTTGAATTTGCACAAAGTTGAATGTCTGATAAAGTCCAAGTCCATGGTCTAGGCAATTTTCTTGCCATTTATATATGTGGATACCCTGACTTATTAGCGTGCGTTCAAATTTTTGTTGTTGATATTAGTAACGAGGACAGAAATTTCGTGATAGAGATGTCAATTGTTCATTTGCTCTGTATTGACTTATATAAAAGTAAAAAAAAGTGGCTTAAACATCATATATGAATTAATCAAATGTTAATAACATAATGATCCAACACAATTCTTAAATACAAATTGAACTAATTAGTTTTTAAAAAAATAGTAATTTATTATAATTATCTTTAATTATTAGTTTATTTATCTTTAATTAGTTAAATCATATTTAAGAGCTGAATTGAGTTGTCATATTAATAACATTTGATTGATCAATATGTAATGTCTTATACAACGTATCTTTTATCATTTTTAACAAAAGTTTAAAAGAATGAACTTCTAAAAAGAATCATAAGAATATTTTGAATCGGTGAAATTTATCTATACTAGGCCTCTGATGATCAAGCAAATATTTCAATCCAATGTTATAAATATCGCATCGGATTAAATTCTTGTACGGTAATGTACCGTCTTGGTTAATATTAGATACTATTTTGAGTAATTTTTAAATTTATGAAACAGCTTCCTGAATTTTTTAAAATTACAAAATAATTTATTGTCATATTGTACAGTTGTGATGTATATTTTAAACTCGCTCTAAAATTATAATAAAAATAATAATCACAATTTTAATTTAATTTATAAAATTAATTTGATAATATTTAGTTCATAAATAATAATTTTAAATTATTTATTTTAAAAATAAAATATTTTTATTAATACTTTATTAATAAATAGTATATAAAATATTAAAATAAGGAGAGGGAGGAGGGAAGGCGGGAGATTTTAAAATATTTTAAAAATTTTGCAAAAAAATCTCCCTATTTTTTAAAAATTTCGATACCGATCTATACCATTCAAAACAGGCAGTGAAAGAAAATTAAACCCGAAATTCTAGATTAATTTCATGATTAATCAACACAAATAATTAACCCTAGAATTGCAACATATTACGTTCAATAATTCGATTGATAAATACCTGGAAATTGGGGAAACATGGAATCCATTGTAATGTTTTGTAAAGCGGCGCGATAGAGATGCAGAGGATTTGCTACTGCTATTCCGAATCCTTAATCAGCAAAAGACGCATACAGTTTCAATGGGGCAACTGTATTTAAAAGGTGGGCTAGCAGTAGGGCCTCCTGTGCTTTATAATACATGGGTCAAGCCTACCCATCATAGCAAACCCATGAACACAGGCCTAATGACACGATAGAAAGAGAATTACAATTGACATCTAATTAATCGAGATTTGTACAAATTAATTTCAATTATGCTAGTCCACAATAATGATAAAATTCTATCATTCTCCCACTTGGACAGCATAACCAAAATCATTAAACAACATAAACAGATCCCAGATTAATATAACAATATGTGGCCACAATAAGATGTCAAAGTAGAGTCAACAATCTCTCAACCATAAGTCCAAAATGAGGTTACAAGTACCTCAACAATATAGAAATCGAGATCGATAGAGTAATCGATAACATATATGCAAGATACCCATACCTCGATGACCTAAACAAAATGTGTCATAAGGAAGTGCACACAAAATGGTAATCCGTTTATGCAATTCCAAACAAAATGGCCTAAGCATCCACTCAAGATGCCAATTGAGATTTAACAAAATATCTCAGAACAACAAGATGAGACTTGGTACAAAATGTCTCCAACAAAATGCCATATATATACAAACATTTAAACATATATCTGCGCAGTATCTCAACAAAGTATATGGCAACAACAATAATAGCAACAATTATATGCAAAAGTCTGTAGACTGAATAACAAAATAGTCAAATACAAAGTTGCTATAAAAAATAACATAAAAGATAGACTCTCACTAATCCAAGGCATCAAAAGATCTAAATAGACCCATACGGGTTACATGATTCACAAAAGCCTTAACAGTCAAGCCTTTGGTTAGAGGATCTGCCACCATAAGATCGGTGGGTATATGCTCTATACGAGTCTGAAACTCCTTAACTTTCTCTCTAACAAACATATACTTTGTATCAAAATGCTTCAACGCTGGAGTTCTTGATATTTGAGAGAAGCCCACCACAAGCAGAAGTTATCACAAGATATGGTTAGAGGTCTAGAAATACTCTCCACAAGATGAAGCTCGAAATGAAATTCTTCAACCATATTGCCTGTCGAGTAGCTTCATAACAAGCCACATACTCTGCCTCCATAGTTGAAGTTGTTGTAAGTGTTTGTTTAACACTTTTCCAATATATACTCCTCCAAAGAAGCATGAAGATATATCCCGATGTGGATTTGTGATCATCGTATGCCACCATAATCGAATCGAATAACTCGTCACCTCAAGGTGATCAGACATCCTATAAGTGAGCATGTAATCTTTAGTACCTTGTAGGTACCTCAGAACTCGTTTCACAGCTTGCCAATGTCCCACACCAGGATTGCTCAAGTATCTCCCAAGTACACCAACAACAAAAGCAATATCAGGACGTGTACAAACTTGAGCATACATAAGACTACCAACAGCAGAAGCATATGGGACCTTTTCCATCTTTGACTTATCTTTATCATTTTGAGGACACTGGCTATTCGAGATTCTGTCACCCTTTTGGATGGGTGCACTGCAAGGATTACAAGTCTTCATGTTGAATCTATTCAAAACCCTTTCTATATATCTTTTCTGAGACAGACCAAGAACACCATGAGATCTATCACGATGAATTTCAATGCCCAGAACAAAAGAAGCATCACCAAGATCTTTCATATTAAAATGAGTTGTCAACATTTGTTTAGTCTCAGAAAGAAAATCCACATCATTACTGGCTAAAAGAATGTCATCAACATATAAGACAAGAATAATGAATTTTCTCCCACTATTCTTCAAGTAAATGCATTGATCAACAACATTTTCCTTGAAGCCAAGAGAGCAAACAATTTGATCAAACTTCAAATACCATTGTCTGGAGGATTGTTTCAGCCCATAAATGGATTTTGTCAACTTGCATACCATGTGTTCCTTACCTTTCTCAACAAAACCAGCAGGCTGATTCATAAACACATCTGCATACAAATCACCATTCAGGAAAGCAGTTTTCACATCCATTTGATGGAACTCCAAATCAAAATGAGCAACTAAAGCCATCACAATACGTAATGAATCTTTAGTAGAAACCGGGGAAAAAGTCTCTTTATAATCTATACCTTCCTCCGTTATATCCCTTGCAACAAGTCTGGCTTTATACCTTTCTATCTCACCTCTAGCATCACGCTTAGTCTTAAAGACCCATTTACACCCAACAGCCTTACAACCACCGGGTAATTCCACCAAATCCCAAACGCTATTCATACTCATAGAAGCCAATTCATCTTCCATGGCTACCAACCATTGTGAACTACGAGAACAAGAAATGGCTTCCTAAAAGAAATAGGATCTGAGTCTTCAACTAAATTGAATTCATGCTCCTCCAAGTAAATATAATAATCTCAAATTTAGAAGACTCAAGAGGTTTACGAATCCTTTCGGATCTCCTAGTGGAACTACAACCACATCCGGGACTTCGTAATCAATGCCAACCTGTTGAGGAATTTCAACATCATTTCTAATCAACAACATCATTAGGAATCGAGGAGTCTCAATCTCCTCGGATGAAAACAATAGGTGTAGGAACAATAACACGATCCTCTCTAAAATCAACAACACCAGACTCATGCTTTTCATTATATTCCATGTCCCCTTCAAAATAGACAGCCCGATCTGATTCAATGACTCTAGTAGTGTGATTGGGACAATAAAATCTTGAACCTCTTGAGCCAGTACAATAACCAATAAAGTAACCTGAAATAGTTCGAGGATCAAGTTTCTTCAACTGAGGATTATAAATCCTCACCTTAGCCTTACAGCCCCAAACACGGAAATACTTCAAACTAGGCTTCTTTCCTGATATCAGTTCAAAAGGAGTCTTTGGTACAGACTTACTAGGCACATGATTCAGAACATAAACAGCAGTCCTCAAAACATCTCCCCACAAAAACTCTGGTAAGGTGGAGTGACTAAGCATGCACCTAACCATCTCCATAAGAGTACGATTTCGCCTCTCTGCAATCCCGTTTTGTTGAGGAGTGCGTGCATGGTATATCAGGCCTCAATTCCACAATCCTCGCAAGTATCTAGCAAAAGGGCCAGCGTTTTTTCCAGTTTCATCATACCGACCATAATACTCACCACCTCTATCAGATCTTACACATTTGATCTGCTTCCCAAGTTGCAATTCAACAATATTTTTCAGCGATTTAAAAACATCCAAGGATTCAGATTTCTCACGCAACAATTCAATCCATCCATACCGCGAAAAATCATCAATGAAGGTGATAAAGTACCTATAGCCTCCCATGGCAATAGGAGTAATGGGTCCACAGATGTCTGTGTGAATTATCTGTAATGGTTCCTCCTTCCTGATCATTTTCTCCTTTCTTACTTTAGCTGTAAACTTCCCCTTTAAGCAATCAACACAAGTATCAAAATCAGAGAAGTCCAAATCATGCAAGTTAGTTTCCTTTATCAACCTCTCCATTCTCTCCTTAGAGATATGTCCTAATCGTTTATGCCACAACATAGAAGATTTTTCAGTAACTCTCCCACGTTTCTTTCCAACAACAGCATTAACATTATCATGCAGTCGATCAAAACGAGAAGAATTAGCAATCAGCATAAACAATCCATCACGCATAATTGCAGAACCAACAACAGCAGAATCATAGTATAAAACAATTCCATTATTGATTATATGGAAATTGTATCCACAATCAGATAAAATGTAAACTCAAATCAAATTCCTTCTCATGAAGGCACATAAACAAAGATCTTCAAAAGCAAATCATGTCCACTACTCAACTTCAAGGAAACTACTCCAATGTGCTCAACATTAACACTAGATCCATCTCCTAGTTGCACCATCACTTCCCTTTATTTGGTTTCCTTTGCTTTTGAACTCCTGCAATGAGTTCGTTATATGAATAGTGTCACCAAAGGTTCAACCACCATGAATTAGAGGAACATCAACCGATTCGATTCAAAATGCATAAAGATTTGAGGAACACCACCCACATCATCATACTTGGTCTTAAACAATAAAGACAAGTAATTAGACTTTTCAGTCTTATCAAACTTCTGAAAATTTTCACCAACAGCCTTGAGATAATCTTTGGCATTATCAGTTTATGCGATGCTCTCTTTAATGGTCTTCTCCATTGTGTACTTGATGGTCATCAAGCAAACCTTATTAGCACGAACCCATTTATCATATTTAGCTCTATCTGCAGCGGAAGACTCAACAGTGGGTTGTGCAGGCTCATTCTCAGTGAGAGCAACATCAACATTAGAAACCGCCAAAAAAAGATTTAAAGATTCAAGCCAGTCCTCATAATTGGTCCCATTCAGCTTAATCAAAGAATTCAAAGCTGGAAATTGATACAAAGAAGGAAGATTTAGCAAATGTATCAAAAACTAGCATAATTGGGTAAACAACACAGCTAGGTTCTCATTCAATTGCAATCCTGCCTAAGGGTCTCGAATTACAACACAGATCACCCAGAACATTAAACTATGCCCTAAAGCTAACATCGATAGGATATTGAAAACTTTAAAGACATAATTAAACGAATTAAACAAAACATTAGAAACCACATTGATAAAGACAAACCAATAGGGTAAGTGCATCATTAACATAGCATCTAATGTATGCCCAATAACAACAGCACAACAACAATTTGTAATAATTGGTCTCACGATAGGCGAGCTCACAATTACACAAAATGAATGACAATAGTCCAATAACATTCCCCAAGATTGTTCCCATAGGTTCAATTAGCACCACAATTATAGAATTAACCATAGTAATCATATAATATAACATTATATGCATAAACGACATCAAAATTTAACTATGGTGTACAACTATATAACTCTGAGACTACACAATACCCCACAAGCCCAAATAATACTAGGAATAAGTACAAAAAATTTTCAAGGAAAAATTCGGAGAGTACAGTATATTTTTATTAATTTTAAAATTTGGGAAAAATAAAATAAAAATTCTAGCATTCCAAAAATTTCAGAAAAATTACCATAAAATATTACTGGGCAAGTGGAGCATGTAGGAAAAAATTTGGGGAAAAATGGCCATCGGAGTATATACACGCCACCACCAAAGGCAGCGTGGTGTCCCATGCGGTGACTTCATCTTCTCTCACACTGGTATCCGGGTCACGCGACCCAGTTCGCGACCCGATTTTGAAAACGGTCCATAAATCCTTCGTTTTTGATCCGTTTTCAATGAAATTTGCGTCATTAGATTCAAAATTCATAGATCTATCAAACCCCTCAATTAATTTCACGAAAAACACTAATGTATGTGGATCGAAAAAATCGATGTGGTTCGTACAAAAAAACGAAGAGAAAGTTTTAGTTTTCGGTTCTTTGAGTTCTTGGGGTTTGAAGGAGCAACATAAAACTCAACACCAAATCGAAACAGATCAACACTACACAAATCGATTTCAAAAAAACATAATTAACAAAAAAACAAAAAAATCCCAAATCCCATGAAATAAAAACCTGAAAAATTACACTATAATAGCAGTCACAATTAGGGTTAATTGGCTTTGATACCAATTGAAAGAAAATTAAACCCGAAATTCTAGATTAATTTCATGATTAATCAACACAAATAATTAACCCTAGAATTGCAACATACTACGTTCAATAATTCGATTGATAAATACCTGGAAATTGGGGAAACATTGAATCCATTGTAATGTTCTGTAAAGTGACGCGATAGAGATGCAGAGGATTTGTTACTGCTATTCCGAATCCTTAATCAGTAAAAGACGCATACAGTTTCAATGGGACAACTGTATTTAAAAGGTGGGCTAGCAGTAGGGCCTCATGTGCTTTATAATACATGGGTCAAGCCTACCCATCATAGTAAGCCTATGAACACAGGCCCAATGACACAATAGAAAGAAAATTACAATTGACATCTAATTAATCGGGATTTGTACAAATTAATTTCAATTATGCTAGTCCACAATAATGATAAAATTCTATCAGGCAGATACTAACCGATATTTAAACCTGATATGATCGATCCTTAGTTTCATACCGGTTTTGGTCCGGTACGAAACAATATTCACAATTCTGCTTCAATCACTTTTGGCCTAGTTTTGATGTTACAACCTGCTATGTCGCATACAAAAGGCAATCCATATCTTTTATACTTTCTTTTATTACCATAAGAAAGACAGTTTATGGATAAGTATAAAAACTACAATAACTTAGAAAATTCTTAACAAGATATTTATAGACTTTATGTAAGAATTCTACAATGAATATTTTCAGACAAGTCTAAAGTCAATAAACCTTTATTTCCACAAATGCTTAATGTTAGTTAATTTTTGTTTCCACAAATGCTTAAGGTCAGTGAAAGTCTATTTCCATCAAAATTTAAAGCACATATAGCAATTCTCCACTTTAACTTGAATTTTAAAATATCTAACTAAGAATCAGCCCAGTCACACAAGCCCGTAAGGACTCCAAGCTATGTGAAGATATACCAAATCTAAGCTATGCTTGAACTTCTCCATAAGAATCGACTCTGCCAACATATCTATCTGGTTCTCAATTGTAGATATCTTTTATATGGAAAACACATTATCCTTAATGACATCCAAGATAAAGTTCAATATGACATTCATATGCTTTAATCTCTCACGATAGACAAGAACTTTAGCTAAACTTAGTGCATTATGACTGTTATAGTAAACAATATAGTTTTGTATATCTATATCCAAACTATCAATAAGATCATGCAACCATATACTTTCTTTAATCCTAAAATGTTGCTTTCAAACTAATAACATATTCAAATAGGGTAAAGATATAATATGACACTAATCTCCTTCTCAAAAGATTATACTATGATTAAAATTTGTATAACCAACAACACCACTTATTGAACCACAAGAACTATAACAAAAAAATATTGCTCATACCTCTCAAGTATTGCATAATCCACTCAATAGCTTCCTAATAAGCTGTCTTATGATTACTTATAAACCTGCTTACTACATTAATTACATATATTAAATATGATCTTGTGCGTATTATGACATACATCAGACTCCTAACTATACTTTAGTAAGCAATTTACTTTATCTAATCCTTCTTGACATCTGAACTAGGTAGTCCACTAAAATCAACACAAGCTAAATACCTAAAAAATTCCTCATTCTCTTCTTATCATCTTTATTGATATACTTGTTTCGATTTTTCCTCCTAACATTTGAGGACTTATTTACCACTATCCTACTTGGAGTTTTGATTTCAATCTCTACTTTATAGTTATCATCTTGATCCCTTTTACCTTTAAAATTCCCAAGCTCCTCCATTTGGCTAAACATAACGTATTCAACAAAAGTAGCATCTCATTTGATCACAAACTTTAAAGTTCTATCATTTTTAGTATACTGTAGTATATACGCTTTAACTCCAGTAGTATACCCCAGAAATAAACACTTAATTTTCTTAGGTTCCAGTTTACCTTCATTAGCATGAGTATAAGTAGGCATATTACTAGGCCAGAATAATTAGAGGCGTATCATATTGAATCTTTGGAGGAGTCTTGTAATCTATTATAGTTGATAGAGATCTATTCACCAAATAAGCAACAATATTAACTGTCTTAGTATAAAACTACTTTGAAAGTTTAGCATTTAACAACAAATATTGAGCATGTTGCATAAGACTATTTTTGGTTGGACGTAAAGTTTTTAATAGAATGGAATAGTTTATAATAGAATATAATGTAAATGGATGTAATATTCGAAAATTGTTGTTTGGGAGGGATGGAAGGGTTCATAATGTAATATAGTAAATTGTTGTTTGGATGAAGAGTTTACAATATAATATATTGTAAAGTTATTTAACATTTTGCATTTCATTCTAAACCTCCCAAATTAAAGATTTTTATTTTTACTATTTAAGATAGAATGAGATGTAATAGGAAGCCCTCCTTTTCTATCATATTTCATTTCATTCCATTATAAACCCTCTTCTCAAATGATGGAATAATATTACATTCCATTAATAAACCCCTAAAGTATTTAGTTCATCTACTATGTAACTCCATTTTACTGTGGTGTCTGACTAACAATATGTTGCCTTGTTATACCTTCCGTCTTATAAAACTCATTAATTGGCTTCTTATAGAATTCCATGCCATTACCCATTCTAAGTATCTTCACCTATCTTCTGATACATTTTTACGTGTAGTCTTGCACTTTTTAACTTTCTAAACATTTTATCATTCAATTTTATAAAATATGTCAATAATTTCTCTCAAGTAATTAATCATTAATAAATGTGAACAAATAATTACATCTTCTATGAGATTGAATTAGAATTGGACTCTATAAATCTGAGTGAATATAATCAAGGATACTAGTGGAAGGTTGCTTATCGAAACTGAATTTGAACTTATGCTACTACTGACCAAGAATATAAGACTTATATAACTTCATATTGCTAATCACTTTATTTAATAACCCTTTCTTACTCAATATCTCAAGTCCTTGCTCACTTATATGAACTAACTTGTGATAGCGTAACTTCATATTGCGATCATTTTATCTTGATGATTGAGAATCAAACATCGATCTCATTATTTTCTTTCTTACTAAGACATAATGCTACGCTATAATTTTATTTTCTTCACAGTCAATGCACCTTTTACTACCTTGAGCTTCCCATCACTATTATAAAACTTATACCTTTGACCATTAAAATATATATATAAAATTAGATTCTTCTCAAGCTAAAAAAAATGCTAAGCATCCAATGTTCTAATAATTCAATCATGCATTTTCATCTGCCCTAAACCACTAACTTTGACAATATTCTCTCCATCATCATTCTATTGATAATATCATTTTCATTCTTTTAGAAAAATATAACTAGTCCTTATTGAAAATCATATAATAAGATGAGTCAATTTATATCACCCACCAATTTTTAGGATCATAATTACTTATAGACAATATATGATTGTCTCTTTTATCCTCTTATTGGAACTCTTCTAGACTACAACAACATTTGTTTTTTTATTTGTTTCGCTTTTTTCATTTCCATTCATCCGCAGTGGATAATCTTTATTAAAGTGTCATTTTTCTTTATAGTTAAAGTATCAAATAACTTTAGCCTTTAATTTAGATCATGACTTACTCCTATTTTTATTATCATTTTGCTTGTTCGTTCCTCTATTAACAACCATACCCATATATGATCCATCTTTATATGTGCTAAAAGCCTTTTTCTTTAGCTCTTTAGACCATAAAGTATCTTCATATCTTTAGTATAAATAGTCTCTTTACCATAGAATATGGTATCAATAAAATTCTCATGTCAATTGGGCAAGAAATACAAAAAGATTATGACTTGATTCTCATCCTTAATTTTAGCCTCAACATCTTGTAAATCTAAGATGATTCAATTAAAATTATTAATGTGATATTGTATCCGTGTACTTTTTATCATGTTTAAGGTATAAAAATTAGTTTTGATACAAACAATTTGTAAGTGATTACTTCTATACTTACTTTTAAGTAGTTTTCGATCTTTGTTATTTCAAATTTATGTTTTCGAATCAAACATTAACATACATCATCATTACAAAATTTTAAGAATAAACCAAACTAAGTAATATTCATTCCATTCCATTCCTCATCTATTATATTCCTAAGAATAACTATTTCATATAGTCTAAAATCAATGAACTTTTATTTCCACATATGCATAATGTTAGTGAACTTCTATTTTATAGATGTTTAAGATCAATAAAATTTTATTTCTACTTAAATTTAATACATATCTCACATTTTACAAGTACACATTTTTTCTATTTAATAATTTATAAATTATATATTTTAAATCTTTAAACTAAACTTGTGTAAGTCACTTGAGCTTTAATTTATGTGAATATTATCTAATAATCTACTAATGACCTTTCCATTTTGCTAACCCTTACATTATTTTATTCATTATTTAATATTATTTTAATAAGTGAAATTTTATTTAACAATTAGGACATTACTAATAATTATGCAATTGTTTCCTTTTATGTATAAACCCTTCAAAATATTGACACAACTCAAGGTCGCCCAACATGACATGAGCTAGTTTGGAAGAAAGTTCTATCCCACAAAAGCAATCATCAGTTGGTTAATTATTAAAAATCAACTGAAAACTAAGAATAGATGGTGTGGAAGCCCATCAAGCTTTGATTCAAAGTGTCTCTTATGTAAAAATGATAGTGAAACAATTTCACATCTATTTTTTTAGTGTTGTTTCTCTCAAAGGATTCAAATCCAAAATAGAATGCAGATTCTAATAGGTCAGCAAAATGTATACCTACTTGAAGGATGGGATCATTCTAAAAACTGCTTTATGTTGCACCATTTACTGGATTCGGAGGGAAAGACACGATAGAGTATACATAGGAGTAGAAATGAAAGTTCTATTGTGATCAAGGAAATTTTGGTAGCTCATGATACTCAATCCACCATCAGTCAAAGAATGAAATGTCTAGTGATTATATTTGAGTTAGTGTCAAGCTTGTTCTCCTATCATTGTACTTTTGTTTAAGCTTAGCTTGAGTCAAATAAAATTCCTTCATTTAAAAAATTTACATAATACTTTTTATTATTTTTATTTTGAAAAAGACTGAAGAAGTTATAACTCTTAAAATGATACAATTATCAAAGGTTAGAGTTCCAAGTAGAGTTGATAATAAATTGACTCAAATCCTATGTTTAGAAAGTTTGAATTTGATCCTAAATGTCTGAATTTAAAATAAAATAAAATAAAATTCTTTTAATGATGGGTCAAGTAATAAAAAATATTTTTGCTACTACATCATTATAAACTGTATTAATTTTGTCCTTAATTCGCTTATCTTTTGAACTTGTTTGCTCAAGATATAAAATAAATTACCCCTTCCCAAATTTTTTGGGTTAAGATTTAAAAGAATTATTAATTTTAATTTTCATTGAATTTAAATATCTAAACCTAAATCAAAATTTAATCAAATAGAATTTAATAATTAATTTTCAAACAAATTCGGAGTCAGAACTAATTTCTGTTTCTTATTTTGAGGTCGAAGCATTTGGCAAAAGCAGTACGGATACGTCTGTGCTACTATTTTTCTATCACTTTATGCTTGTGGTATTACTTAACGGTAATTAAAAATAAAACAAAAAAACAGAAGAACAAAGAATATGCAAAAAGGCAGAAGCTGGACTGTCCTTTTAGGTAAGATTATCCAGCAAATTGGGTGAACTTCTCATACGTGGTTTGACAGACTGGCTGAACCAGAAAGAACTAATTAAACCTATAATAGATAACTGAAGAGGCTTTATCAATTTAACAAAAAGAACTTGATCAAAGAAGCATATTCTTTTCTTTTTTTAAACATCCGGAAGCATAAACATTTATTATTCAGTCTAAATGATAACAAAAGAAGATATTTTGACCAGATAGTTCTTTTATTATTTACCCTTTAACATGAGACTGCCAAGTCATACAGAACATTTTCCAAAGGGCACCTGAATTTCCTCCAAATTCAGCAACCTTTGGCCATTCGATCCGATAAATGCTGAAGACACCAAGTCACCGTATGCGAAAACAGTGGAACTTGATCCTACACAACTTGTCATTCACCATGTAATTGGCTCCAAACCCATGTCCTCTCAAAACATATTATTCACAATCACATCTCTGTTTGCCTATTTACGCAAAAGAAGTCACAAATACACTACCTTTCTAGTATATATGATCAAAACGGAATCTCGTGCAATATCAAGGATAACTACATTTATGAATCTGTACATTTTCCTATGGCATGTTCTAAGAGAAAAGAGAAAAAGACATTACGTACACAATGGATATATAGCTTTGGTGGAGCTTTCCGACACCAATCCTCCAGTAATGTAGTTATTTACAATTGAATGGTGCACATAACTGCAGTGTTGAAATCCAAAGGGCAATGAAATGGTGGCTTTGTAATGAGTGATCTCCACGATTTCTGCCTAGGATTGTAGATCTGGATGAACAGAGTTCCTGCCCTCTTCAGCTGTCGTGACCTTCTAGTTTCTATATGATCAACTGCTTTCAAAAGCGACATTACATGTAACTCTCCATCCAATGCAACAAAGCCAAATGAAGAGTGGAAAGGAGCCTTTCTTGGTACACTGGACTCTCTGTCCCAAGAGTTTGCGGCCATGTCATATCTGCAATCCATAGACATCAACGAGGAAATTTGTAGACAGTATGTTTATAACAGACCAACACAACAGCTGTAAAATAACTCGCAAGCCCTATCAAGGTAAAGAGATGCTGAATCAAATGTATTCAACCGTTATCTGGTTTTTCGAACAAGCATGTAATGCCTCTTACATGCACGGAGATTATGCAAATAAAAGATTTGCCTTCCATCCCACAGATGAAATTATAGTGATCCTATCATTTCCTATAAAATAAACTGTCCAGCTTAGGATCATTTTCTCTGGTGTTTACTCAGTATCACTTCAAGTTTGCTGGACGTTCTATCTAAAACTATTGATCAAAACTGAAACAGTTTTGGTTACCATTATCCCATGTAAAGTTGATGATGAAGGCCACAATAAACGAGTAGTCTCTTCTGAGTTCATGCATCTCATGAATACTAGCACAAAAAGTATAGCTTAAAGAAAGAGTAGTAGATAAACAAGGAGTTAAACACTGGATAGCTTTATGAACGTTACAAAGATTTAATATGTAATGCAAATCCCAACAGCCACAGAGTGTGCAACAGTGAATGATGGAACCAGAAAGCACCAGAAGTTAAGTTGTCTAATGTCTAGATTTCGTAGTAAAAGGCAACATAACAGGCAAATGCATAAACAAACTAACAGAGCAGTCAACTCACTCACCTGAAAATGTCATTGTTATCAAGCATAAACACAGCAGGCCGGCCCCGATCAAAATCCTCCTCAATAGTAGCAATCTTTCCGAGCCTGGCTCTCTCACCATCTTCCCACATATCCCCAACCTCCCTCCACTTCCCACACCCATTCTTCTTCACATCCATAACCACTGCATCCTTATAATACTCATCTACAGGAAACACCCCAGAAATCGTCCTCGACTCTCCATACCCTCCCATCACCCAAAACTCCCTCTCCTCCACCATAAACCCCACGCACCCCGCCCTGTATCTCGGCAACCCGTCCACCGCCACCCACTCATCTCTCTCCACATCGTACCTCTCAGCCGAACTCATCCTACTCCCCGCCGCCCCAAACAGAGTGTGTCTCGACCCCCCTCCAGCCACCACTATCTGCCCCAATCTCGGAATCGCCGCGCATGCGAACGACCCTCTGGGGGACAGCATCGGCGACAGCTGCTCCCACCCGAAACGGGCGAAATCGAACCTGAACGCCGAGGACGAAGGCGATGGGCGGTCCATCGGAAACGAACGCGTGTCGAAGAGGGACCCGCCCAGCACATAGAGGTGGGCTCCGAGAGCTATGGCCGTGAAGTTGCAGAGTCCGTACACGTGGGGGTTGCAGGGCATGTGAGGGAGAGATCTCCAGGCGAGGCTTTCCGGGTCGAATAGGTACGGCGATGAGACCGACGGGTCCTGCGGGAAGACGCAGAGGAGGTGGCTCCGTCGGAGACGGCAGCGGAGGGAAATTAGGGTTTTGGAGGAGAGGAATACATACCAAGACTTGCAGGTGGCTTTCAGGCGAGTCTGGTGGGAGTATGGGACCATTGAAAGTACCTGCGCTCCGACGTCGTTTGGGAGGCCGGGGATTAACAATAGGGTTTCGTCCATCCAAAACGGAACTGAAACTGACGTCGGGGGAATTTGAGGCAAAAATCCAATAATTTCAATCAAAGAGTAGGAGTGTCTTGAGACTTGCTCGAACCCACCAAGCTGTTCTTTCTACTCTCGAATCGAATCTCGGTTATAGAAAAAAAGAAAAAAAAAAAACCATTTTCAATCTACAGTTTTATGACACGTGTAGTGTCGGTTATGTTAAGGCGGTTGCGCTCAATTTTTACAGAGGGAGCGAAAACTGTCAAGTGTTGGGTTTAGTTCCGGACTGCTGGGATCAAATTCAACGCCATGAAATGCAATGCAATCACGGTAACCCGACAAAGATCGAATGTTACTAAACATACACCAACTCCAAGCCAAATGAGCGAGTTTCGTTATGTTCCAATATAGTGAGAGAAAAAGGATGGGAGTTACTTACGGACCATTCAACAAGCTGCTAAAAAAAATAGTGAAAATTAAATATACTGTCTTCTTGTACCACTCACCCCAACCCATGAAAGTGAATTTCAACGCCACACACACAGCGCAACTCAGTACCCCGAACAACCTGCAGCAAAAGCTCTCTTCCCTTCACCTCCAACAACAATTTATCCTTTTCGTGTAAAAAATTTACAGTTCGGAGTCATTTGTTGGGATTATTCGCTGAGTGCCAATGAAACAGCGTCTTTACCGGTTGGAATCATTCGTTGTCTTCATTGTCTTTGAACATAGCCTCTCTCTCTCTCAATTAGAAACAAGCCGATCTACTATTACATATATCTAAATCCTGCGTATCAGGGACTATTGTTGTATTATTTGTCTTCGGTGAGTGCTGATGACATCTACAAATCCATTATAAAAGGTCATTCCCTCTTTCTGTTGTTGCAAACAACATTTCTCACTTGGGGCAAGGTATCCAAAGGCAAATTATTGCAGGTACCAACATTTGTTTTGAAGATCCAGAATTGGTTTGGATAAATGGAATTTTACTTAACATTAAAGGGAATAGAAGCTGATATTCAAACTAGTAAAGAGAAGGTTGGGACTCGCTATGTATTTATATTTGTATGTCAAGTTCAATGTTTTTCCGTTTGTTGGAATCCTGTTTTTTTTTTTTTTCTGGTCAATTTTTTTTTTATCAATCCTATGATTGCAGATTGTTGCTAGTTATCACATATTTATCCTAGAGATGCTGAAGCCCGGTTGGTGGCGTTAATAACATGACACGTTGCATTACTTGTATGAGCCTTCAGTTCTGCACTATCCACCAGATGTGTAAGAACTCTAGCTTTATAAACTAGAGATAGTGTATATTATTGAATATATGAACTCTAGCTTTATAAACTAGTGACAGTATGTATTATTGAATATATGAAAGGCACTCTACTGCTATTACTGAATACTCCTCACAGAGTTGAAATGCTCCTAAAAAAGAAGGATATTTTTTTGTCTGTAATGTCTCTCTTTTTCATCCTTTCTTCTTTTCTCCTCTCCCCCTTTTGCCTCAAAATTACCTACTGAGGTCATTATGTTATACCCCTGCCCTTATGCCAACTAAGACCCTAACTAACTAACTCACTCACTCCTCTTAGCCCCTCTTTCTTTCTCCTTGAGTATACTCTCCATATCTTAGGCTTATTTATGTTTCTGTTATTCTCTCCTCTGCCTAAAATACCTTCGACATTAGTGCTATTATTGCTCCCCTCTTGAAGAGCATCCTTATCTTCAAGGCTGCATTGAGGAAATTGATTGCGAAGAACAAATTCATTCTCCCATGTAGCATTCTACATTCGCTTGCCCTTCCATTTAACTAACCATTGGCATGTGGAGTCTCCCTCCTTAGTAATTACTCGGCTAGCTATGACACTTTCAGGTTCGACGACCTCATCCAACTCCACCTCCATTCCTTTAGGCAAAGTTGTCTCGACAGTGTAGCTTCCCACAACCCTCTTTAGTTGAGACACATGAAACACCAGATGGACTTTAGAATGTTGGGGTAGTTTGAGCTTATATGAGACTACTCCACATTTGTCTAGAATTTGAAAAGACCCAAAGTATTTTGCCGCTAGCTTTTGATTAATACGTCGGGCCACTGTTAGTTATTTGTGGGGATGAAGCTTAAGAAATATCCATTCTCTCACTTGGAAAGACGACAGAACTCTTCTTCTATCAGCATATTTTTTCAAATGATCTGTGCCTTATTCAAATTGTATTTAAGCTGATGCAATGCCTCATCTCTGTTGATTAACTCTCTAGCCACTGCCTCCACTTTAGTTTCTCGCTGTTAATGCCGAACTAAGGTTGGGAGTTTCCTAGCATAAACCACTTCAAAGGAAGTTGAACCTATAGACATATGGAAAGTGGTACTGTACCATAGTTTTGCCCATGAAATCCAATAGGATCAATGGCTAGGTTGTTCAAAAGCAAAACATCTCAAATAAGATTCTAAACACTTATTGAGAACTTTGGTTTGTCCATTCGTTTTTTAACGATAAGAGGAGCTCATCTTAAGCATAGTACCCTGTAGCCAAAACAACTCCCTCTAAAAATAACTAACAAACAAAAGATCACAATTGTTGCGGTCTAAACAAAACGATATAAATTAAATTCTATCTAGACCAATTAGAGGCAAGCGCACCCCGTCGACAAGTAATATAAATCGGTAAGAACCGGATATCATACCCAAGGGAAAAATTTCCAACACGAAAGACAATTAAATTAAACGATGAAAAATTACTTAGACGATCACGAATTGATTGATTTGAAAATAAAATAAAATAAGTAAATCAAGGAAATATGAAAATTGCAGGGTATGAATTAAAACGACTAGATTTAATCAAATGACAAAAGTTCGGTTAAGGTATCAGATTTCAATTGGATTAGACATTTAAAATAAAATTATAACGGTGGATTGATTTAGGAAATACTTTACTTAAGCAAGTCAAACCCAATGTTCATGGTGTTCCCTTCTCTTTTAAATCCAAGTCACTACTTAGTCCATAGATAATTCGGAATAAAAGGCAGTAAATACAAGAAGCCTAAAATTAAGTTCGTTAATTCTAGGTATCCTCACATAAGATCCTAAGGTTGGTCTACACTATAGTCTCAAGTATGCCGCTTGATTAATTTTTCGACAAATTAAATCCCATTAGTTGTGGCATTCAATCATCTAAGGTCTTAATTTAGGTGATCAAGCTAAATTAGGACTAAATATATTTTTAATCAAGAAAAAATCAATACCACAAAAATTATCCTAATCCAATTTCAATCTTAACCTTAACGGAAAAGAAAAATTTACTCACACATATTTATCAATGAAACAAAAATCATGGTCATAATATATGTTTGCATTGATTAAATTCACACAATTAAAATAAATAAGGCAATAAACCAAATTAAACAAATTAAAACAAAACACCCGATATATAATCTTCGAGAGAGATGATTGTTGCGATCCAAAAAATTCTCTAATGTCGACGTCTTCTACCTTTGCCGTTGATTTCACCTTTTTTCTTGCAAAACCGTGACAATGGAATAAAAAAAACGTCTCACCCACTGAAGCTCTCTCTTTGTTATTGCAGTTATCTCCCTCTTAGTCATATTTCACTAATGTGACAAAATAAGTTGGTGGTCCACCCATTACAACAATACAAAACTCTTTTCATGCTTTTGTCTTCTATTCACGCACATGGAGCCTCCTTTTGTTACTATTCACTGACATGACAAATAAAGTTTGTGTCCACCTTATTCATACACGTCCCTTCTCCTATGTTAGCTCCTTCTCTACTTTTTATCGCCACCAGCTACTGCTAACTTCTCCCTCTTCACCAGCTGCCACTTTCTTCTCCTTTAACTCTCCACAGCTGTCTCCCTCTTATATGTTGCCACCAGTTGCTGTTTCAAGTGGGTTTGTGCGTCAGTGATAAATTGGAGCTTCCTCCACCAGCAAGTTCAACGTTGTCTTCTCATCTGCTCACCAAGCTCTCTTCATCAACGTGTTCTTCCTTTGTTAAGCCACCACCACCAAAGATCCGGTTCAACGTGAGTCTTGAGAGTTGAGTCGAGAGAGTCATGTGAATGCTCGAGTGTTGTAAGTGAGAGTCTTGAGCCAACCCACATGCTTTTTCTCTCAAACCACCATAATCCCTTTTCCTCATGCAGCAGCTAACATGTGTTTTTCTTTAGTTCCTAAACCACCACCTTTAACGCTCAAGACTTCTTTCCTATGCTATCAACAGTGACTCAAAAATTAAGTTGTAAGAGTGTTTTTGTGAATGAGATTTAAGGGTTGTCTAAAATGTGAGTGTTGCGTGATTCTTGGATCCCAAAAAATTCTTTTCCAGCTAACGTTTTTTGATTTCTTGTACAGCTGCCCACTTGTTGTTTTTCTCCTAGCCACCAATGTAATTCAACGTTAGCTGCGTTTTGTTAGTCACCAACCAACTGGAATGTTATATTTTTCTTTATCCACCAACTTTGTATTGTCTGTTTCTGTTGTTTTTGCTGTCTTTTTCCTATTCAATGTCCACGCCATCGCCAAATTTCACACTTTTGCACATGCTTTCTCGCCGCCACTATATTCAAAGAAAACACCTAAGCCACCAAATCTCGCTCTGTTAGCAGGTATGCCTCTTGTGTTTTATGTCTTGAAAATCTGTTCTCATTCACGCCTCGCATTTTTCATCCTTTTGCCATCTTTTAGTCACCTTCACGCCCACCACCGGTTTCTTGCCTAATTAAAACATTTACCTATTAATTGGTGCAATTCAAACATTAAATGGGCAAGAGTTTAGCAATTTATGTATCAAAAATTAATGTAAGAATGCCTATTAACAACACCCCCACATTTGAAGTGTTGCTTGTCCTCAAGCAACTTACTTTGGTCACAACCAACGTATTCTGTCGATTTATTTTCAACGAAAATTAAGTGTTTGCAATCCTTTAAAATTCGGCGAACTCAAGTATCAAGCTACAACATGTATCATAATTTTTTCATCAATGCACATAAACAAAATCAAAGGTAGATATCTTTGATCAAAAGCAAGCATAAAATTAAAATGAACTTTCCTCACGATATTCGCTCATGTCGCTCAAGTGTATAAGGGTAGTGTTTCGCTCAAAACTTCCTCTAAGTGATTACACTACCATATGCTTGCAAATTCACCCATTTTTTTACTACATAGAGTGCATGCCTTCATAGATCAAAAGGGCTTTTATCAAGGGTTGTAATGGGATTTAGGTTAAGGTGAGGTAAAAAGGACAAAGGTTACTCAGAAGTATTCACAAAGTACTAAGTGACGTGGGACAATCAAAAAGAAATTATGAAATGTACATACAAAAATACAAGACTACGACTACTCATCACTATCAAACGCTACTATTTTGAGTTTTTTTCTTTTTTTTGTCGTTTTTTAATGTTTTTTTTGTAACAATAAACATAAAAGAAGATAGCAGTAACAAAAATCAACAACAACTGAGTAGATGTATCTCTAAAACATCTCAGAACAACATGTAAAACAACAGTCCCCAAATCAAAGATATCAAATACTTAGTACTCCAGTCAACTTGTGAAAGGGTAAGGCTAAAAATTTTCAAGTTTAATGCAATGCGATTAATACGAAAACAACAAGGTCAAAGGCTCAAAGGAGGTAATAAGGGAAAAATGATTTGGTGGGTCATTTAAGCTAAAGGGTAAAAACAAAGAAGGCCTTTATCATGTCCATAAAGCATGTAACTAGCAGTATCAAATAGGTTCAGAGCAAGTTCTGAAGGTAATCCACATAGGGAAGCATCATACATGACAATGAAAATAGATGACTATGAGATGCAGTCATATGGCTCAAAACCTCACATATATTGAAATGAAAATCCATCAAAATTTTATACATTGCCTCATCACTCAACATCAGTTATTGACTAAGTTTATGCAACTGACTATTTCAATCAATCCACATGTTTCACTATCCTCTCAAGCTACCTATTCAAAGTTCATGCAAACAACTCAATTTTCCATCCACCTACTTTGACAAAATCATATGGTCAAATTCATCACAAATAGGACCTAAGTTAGCTACCAGAAGAGTCGCAACCATTCAAGTGTGTATCTCTCAACATCAACATCAATATAAAAAACATCAGCATACACATAATCTCAATCCCCCCCACACTTAAAATGAACATTGTCCCTAATGTTCAAGTAGTAAACAATCAAACACAAAGAGGGGAAAGAGAAAGAAAAAGCACGCAAACCTAAAGAAAACTCAAAACAACTTAAAGAAATGCATTAAAAATAACACAAAGGAAACAATGATAAAAGAAAACTACAGTCCTACTGGAAAACATGCACCGAAATCAAGGAAGCAAAGTTTCATGAAGAGACAATCGCTCCTCAGAGTTATCCATAAACCTGGGCATATACAATTTTGCTTGTTGTCCATTTACCTTGAATGAATTTTCATTTTCTCGTTTTACCTCAATGACCCCAAAAGGAAGGACTTGTATCACCGTGAATGGACCATATCACCTCGACTTAAGTTTCCCTGGAAAAAGACGAAGACGACAGTTGTAGATCAATACCTGGTCACCTACCTTAAAGTCTCGGTGGAGGATCTTCTTGTCATGCCACTTCTTCACTCGTTCTTTATACAACTTAGAGTTGTTATAAGCATCCAAATGAAACTCTTCAAGCTCATGAAGTTGCATAAGTCTCTTAGCACCTGCAGCAGAAAAATCAAAGTTAAGAAATTTGGTAGCCCAGTATGCACGATGCTCTAACTCAACAGGAAGATGACAAGACTTCCCATATACTATCTTGAATGGTGACATGCCTATGGGTGTCTTAAATGCGGTCCTATATGCCCAAAGTGCATCATCTAGCTTTAAAGACCAGTCCCACCTAGATGCATTAACAGTTTTCTCTAGTATTTTCTTTAATTTCCTGTTTGAGACTTCAACTTATCCACTAGTTTGGGGGTGGTATAGAGTAGCAACCTTATGGGTCACCCCATACTTAGCTAATAATGAATCAAAAAGTTTATTGCAAAATGCGAATTTCATCACTAATGATAGCCCTCGGTGTGCCAAACGTAAAAATATTCTTCTTCAAAATTTAATAACACGCCTAGACTCATTTCAGGCAATGCCTCTGCTTCCACCCATTTGCTAACATAATCAACAGCAACCAATATATATTGATTAGAGAAAGACTTAGGGAACGGTCCCATGAAGTCTATTCCCCAAACATCAAAAACTTCACAAACAAGAATGTTAGTCAATGTCATGTCATGTCTCCGACTAATGTTTCCAACCCTTTGACACCTATCACAAGATTTGACAAATGTAAATGCATCCTTAAATAAAGTGGGCCAATAGAAACCACATTCCAAAACTTTATGAGTTGTCCTAGATGCACCATAATGTCCCCCGGCCTCTCTAGAATGACAATGATGTAACACAGAAGACATTTCCTCTTCAGGAATGCAACGCCGAACAATACCGTCCACACAAATCTTGTAAAGCAAAGGATCATCCCAAAGATAGTATCTTACCTCTGACAATTTTTTTTCTTTTGAGCATAAGAAAAATTAGGGGGATAGATATTACCAGCAAGGTAGTTTACATAATCTGCAAACTATGGCGTGACCGTCATAACCATCAGATGCTCATCAGGAAAAGTCTCTTGAATGTCCTTCTTTATTGCACTTTCCATGGCAGCTTCATCCAACCTTGATAGGTGATCAACTACAAAATTCTCGGTCCCCTTCTTATCCCTCAGCTCAATGTCAAATTCCTGCAAAAGTAACACCCAACGAATTAGTCTTGGTTTAGCGTCGGGTTTTGTCATCAAGTATTTCAAAGCTGCATGGTCAGTATACACAATCACTTTAGACAAAATCAAATATGAGCGAAACTTATCAAAAGCAAACATAACCGCCAACATCTCTTTTTTCGTGGTGGTATAATGGCGTTGTGCACAGTTTAGTGTCCTACTTGCATAAAAAATGGGATGAAAGATCTTACCTCGTCTTTGGCCTAAAACAAAGACCCATCGTGATAATCACTTGCATCACACATTAATTCAAAAGGAAGAGACCAGTCAGGAGATATAAGAATAGGTGCATTCACAAGCATATCCTTCAACAATTGAAAAGATGTCAAACATTTATCGTCAAAATTAAACACAACATCTTTTTCAAGCAACTTAGTCAAAGGTTTAGCAATTTTGGAAAAATCCTTAATGAACCTACGGTAAAAACCAGCATGACCTAAGAAACTTCTAATGGATCTAACATTGTTTGGTGGTGGAAGTTTCTTAATGACATCAATTTTTGCTGGATCTACCTCTATACCCTTGCTAGAAATCTTGTGACCTAAAACAATGCACTCCTGTACCATGAAATGACATTTTTCCCAATTAAGCACTAAATGGGTCTCTTCACACCTAATTAAGACTTTCTCCAAGTTATCCAAGAATGCATCAAATGAAGTACCAAAAAAAGAGAAGTCATCCATAAAAATTTCAATGCAAGATTCAAGCATATCAGAAAAAATAGCCATCATGCATCTTTGAAATGTAGCTGGAGCATTGCATAACCCAAAGGGCATGCGTCTATAGGCAAATGTACCATAGGGACATGTAAAAGTTTTTTCTCCCGATCTTCCGTGGCTACAGAATCGCAAATATCCACTATATCCATCTAAGGCACAATAAAATCATGTCCAAATTAATTTCTCAATCATTTGATCAATGAAAGGTAAAGGAAAATGATCTTTCCTGGTGGCATCATTCAACTTTCTATAATCTATACACATTCTCCACCCAGTTACCTTCCTAGTAGCTATTAATTCATTTTTCTCGTTTTCAACCACAGTGGTGCCTCCTTTCTTTGGCACCACATGCACAGGGCTAACCCAACCAGAATCAGAAATGGGATAGATAATACCTGCATCAAGAACCTTTACTACCTCATCTTTCACTACCTCCTTCATGTGTGGGTTAAGTCTCCTTAGGGGCTGCACTATTGCTTTGCTTCCATCCTCCAAGAAAATGTGGTGCGTGCAAAATGAAGGGCTTATACCCTTGATGTCTGTAATGGATCACCCAATTTCCTTTTTGTGGTCCCGCAGCACTTCAATAATCGCTTCCTCCATAGCACCGACAAACAAGAAGAAATGATAATCGTAAGTGCTCGTGGATTAAGATAAACATACTTCAAATGATCGGGAAGAGGTTTAAGGTCAAGAGAAGGAGGCTCTTCAATCAAGGCTTGGAAATAGCTTGGTCGACGTTGGAGAGGCTCAGATGCTCTATAATGTGTCCAATATGCCTGCTCCAACTCATCTGCAATGTCCTCCATCTCTTCTTGCAATTCTTTCCCTAACTCTTCAATAGTTCCTTGCGCTTCCCCTTCCAACAAATCTGCACAAACAATAGAAGAATCATCAGTATCAGAAGAATAAATATCAATAAAATGGCAAGAGTCAAGAGTAGAAGGATGCTTCATAGCATTGAACACATCAAACACTAGTTCTTCATCTTGAAGTCTCAAGATGAGCTTTCCACGCCAGTACATCGATGATGGTCCGCAAGAGCTATGAAAGGTCTCCCAAGAATGATGGGGATGTCAATATCTTCCTCCATATCAAGGACTAAGAAATCCACTGGGAAGATGAACTTCTCAACTTTAACCAGAACATCCTCAATTATTCCCCTCGGATAGGTGATTGACCGATCTACCAACTGAAGTGAAATAGTTGTGGATTTGGGCTCCGCCAATCCTAATTTCCTGAAAACAGAAAGAGGCATTAAATTAATACTCGCACCCAAATCCATTAAAGCTTTATCTATATTTAAATCACCAATAACACAAGGAATAGTAAAACTCCTTGGATCCTTAAGCTTTGGTGGTAGCTTTCTCGATAATATGGCTGAACACTCCTCATTCAGTTTCATCGTGGCATACTCCTCAAGCCGTCTCTTAATAGACAAAATTTCTTTCAAAAACTTAGCATAAGAAGGCATCTGCGCTATGGCCTTAACAAAAGGAATGTTTATATGCAACTTTTTAAATATCTCAAGAAAACGACCAAATTGCTTATCTAATTGCGTACCTTTCAACCTTTGAGGATAAGGAACCGAGGTCTTACCGTATGTGTGATGGGATCAAGAATAACCTTGATGGTTCTCCTTTCACTTGGTGCTTCGTGGCCTCCTTGCCACTTTCCCGACTCTCATCTTCTTCACTCTTTTCCACTTCTTTATCCTTCTGCTTCTGCTTAAATTCTTCAAGTTGTTTGCCACTTCTCAATAAAATTGCCTTTGCATGTTCTCTCGGGTTGGCCTCAGTAGTGCTAGGCAATGAACCCGAAGGTCTTTCCTTTAACAAACTTGCAACTGCTCATCCGATTCTCCAAATGTCCGATAGAAGATTCTTGATTCTGCATCCTAACCTCGAGAGTGGAAATGTACTTCGAGAGTAAATCATGAGATTAGATTTCTCCGGTAGTGCAGTGATTAGAGCCTTGAAACCCTGAGGTGGAAGTGGTTGTCTCGAGCATTGATGACCGTGGTTGTCCCACCGATCGCTCCGCCAAGAGAAATTTGATAATTCCTCCACCACAGGTTGTAAGTGTTAGAATATGGGTCCAATCACCGCTCATTATAATTGCCTACATAATGGGCCTCTTCTGACTCTTGAGCAAAAGGATTCCCGACTTGACATTCAGAAGATGCATGAGAATCTCCACCACAATGCTCACAAACAACACAACTTCTTAATGAAGAACTAGCTCCTCCTCTCACACTGTGCATCAGATTATCCAATTTCTTCACAAAACATCCATCCGAGCGCGATAACGCCATCAGATTGTCTACTATACGAGCCCTCAGAGGTCGCCTCGATGCCTTCGTATGATATTGAAAACTGCTAGTGGCCATCTCATCAATCAAACTGTAGGCTTGATCTGGCGTTTTCCTCATTAAACTACCTCCTGCGGCAGCATCTATGGTACTCCTGGTTGATGGGTTCATTCCTGTATAAAAAGTATTGAACTGCTGCCATGTAGATAATCCATGACTAGGACATTGTGTCAACATATCCCGAAATCGCTCCCACGCTTCATATAAACTTTCATTTTCATATTGAGTGAAGGAAGTGATCTCATTCTTCATCTTTGCAACCTTGGCAGGAGGGAAAAATTTCGCCAAAAATAATCTCATCATCTCATCCCATGTAGTAATCGATCCCGACTGCAAACTAGCCAACCATGCTCTGGCCTTATCCCGTAGAGAAAATGGGAATGACCTTAATCTCACTGCGTCTCCTGATACTCCATTCTGCTTAAACAAATCACAAATATCCAAAATGTTTCCAAATGGGTGTTCGATCCTCCAAAGGCAATCCTCCAAATTGAGATGCCCTCACCATGGATGTAATGTCGTGAGGAATCTCAAACTCGCAGCCAGGATCGTCGGCCTTATAATGGGAGGCATGGGTCTATTGTTGCCCCATTGTCAAATCCATCATAGTCAACTCCCTTCTCTCTTCAAGATGTGGCATCAATCTCTCCGCGTTGTTCCATCTCTGAAAATTGCTCTTCTCTAGTCCTTTCATCAAGTACTACTCCGAGCTAATCTGGTTTCCTTCGCAACTCATGAAAGCGCTTTTTCAATCTCAGTATCTAACAACAAATTCTCGGGCTTTTGACCACGAGTGAGCATAAACAAAATGGAATAACTAAAAAGCAAATAAATACAAAGCTCAAAATGAAAAATAAAACACACCGACGTAAAACAATCAAGCAAATAATTAAAATATGCAAATAAACAACAAGGCAAGAATTAAATTTGAGACAATTAACACCGTCTAATCTAATGACTCACAACAAGAAATTTTACTCCCCAACAATGACGCCAAAAACTTGTTGCGGTCTAAACAAAGCGATATAAATTAAATTCTATCTAAACCAATTAGAGGCAAGCGCACCCCGTCGACAAGTAATATAAATCGGTAAGAACTGGATATCGTACCCAAGGGAAAAATTTCCAACACAGAAGACAATTAAATTAAACGATGAAAAATTACTTAGACGATCACGAATTGATTGATTTGAAAATAAAATAAAATAAAATAAGTAAATCAAGGAAATATGAAAATTGCAGGGTATGAATTAAAACGACTAGATTTAATCAAATGACAAAAGTTCGGTTAAGATATCAGATTTCAATTGGATTAGACATTTAAAATAAAATTATAACGGTGGATTGATTTAGGAAATACTTTACTTAAGCAAGTCAAACCCAATGTTCATGGTGTTCCCTTCTCTTTTAAATCCGAGTCATTACTTGGTCCATAGATAATTCGGAGTAAAAGGCAGTAAATACAAGAAGCCTAAAATTAAGTTCGTTAATTCTAGGTATCCTCACACAAGATCTTAAGGTTGGTCTACACTATAGTCTCAAGTATGCCGCTTGATTAATTTTTTGACAAATTAAATCCCATTGGTTGTGGCATTCAATCATCTAAGGTCTTAATTTAGGTGATCAAGTTAAATTAGGACTAAATATATTTTTAATCAAGCAAAAATCAATACCATAAAAATTATCCTAATCCAATATCAATCTTAACCTTAACGGAAAAGAAAAATTTACTCACACATATTTATCAATGAAACAAAAATCATGGTCATAATATGTGTTTGCATTGATTAAATTCACACAATTAAAATAAATAAGGCAATAAAACAAATTAAAACAAAACACCCGATATATAATCTTCGAGAGAGTGATTGTTGCGATCCAAAAAATTCTCTAATGTCGACGTCTTCTACCTTTGCCGTTGATTTCACCTTTTTTCTTGCAAAACCGTGACAATGGAATAAAAAAAACGTCTCACCTACTGACGCTCTCTCTTTGTTATTACAGTTATCTCCCTCTTAGTCATATTTCATTGATGTGACAAAATAAGTTGGTGGTCCACCCATTACAACAATACAAAACTCTTTTCATGCTTTTGTCTTCTATTCACGCACATGGAGCCTCCTTTTGTTACTATTCACTGACATGACAAATAAAGTTTGTGTCCACCTTATTCATACACGTCCCTTCTCCTATGTTAGCTCCTTCTCTACTTTTTATTGCCACCAGCTGCTGCCAACGTCTCCCTCTTCACCAACTGCCACTTTCTTCTCCTTTAACTCTCCACAGCTGTCTCCCTCTTATATGTTGCCACCAGCTGCTGTTTCAAGTGGGTTTGTGCGTCAGTGATAAATTGGAGCTTCCTCCACCAGCAAGTTCAACGTTGTCTTCTCAGCTGCTCACCAAGCTCTCTTCATCAACGTGTTCTTCCTTTGTTAAGCCACCAGCCACCAGCATCTGGTTCAACGTGAGTCTTGGAGAGTTGAGTTGAGAGACTTGCGTGAACCAGTCTAGAGCACTTTTGTACTTGCAAAGACTGCCTTCGCCATTCCGACAATGGGTAGTGCCTCCGAGTTCACTTTATTTGGCTTAGGTCTCGTTTGAGCCGTAAACCCAATGTTCCCGGGCATGCACGTTGTTTCGAGCTTCCTTCTTCCTCCTCCAGATCTCCATCGTCTGTACTTCCTTTGCGTGTTCTTCAGTTTGTTATTTTTGTCGTTTTAATGTCTAAAACATAGCACTTTACCTTTTTGTCTTAAATTTCAGAAACCTCGTCTGCAGGAAATTATATTTCCTTTAACCCACTTGTTTACTGACTGCCAATCAAAATCTTCGCTTTGGGTTTTGGGTTTTAGGGTTTATCAATTTGGGGATTATCTCTGAGCATCAAGCTGTGTACAGATTCTCTCTCTTCTGTGTAAATGGGGTTTCCGGTTGGAAACACTAACGTTTTCACCGGGCATGTTTGGACCGTTGGATGGACAACGACAACAACACATGCCCTGTTTGTAGGACCTCGTTTGTCCCCGATGAGATGCTGGAAAAGTTCAATCAACGATAGTGGGCTGCTTTTGATGTTGGTGATTTTTACAGTGTAGCACCCCACTCCCGTAAGACCCGAACCCGATATCGATGGTGATATCCGAGACCGCGCCCGGCGAGGGTGGTGTGCTACGCACTCTATCAATCAAAATTTGGTATTTGTTTTTTCATAGACACACATGCGGAAGTCAAATAATCAAATAGGACATAAGCCCTTTTCAATCATACAAGGCTATTTACAAAATTCTCATGTGGCCATTTGGCCCTTTCATAAATACAACACTTGAGTCATTTCAAAATATACTTTTCATGACATAAATAAAGACATGCAATGCAGATGCGAACTGCTCCCGACTTCTATCCTTCACTTGAATCTTGCAATTATACTCCCGTTGGCCTAACGGGGTATTCTTCTGATCCTGAAAAAAATAATAGCAATTTTCATGACATAAATAAAGACATGCAATGCGATGAATCTGCTCCGACTTCTATCCTTCACAATCTTATAATTATACTCCGCTGGCCTAACGGGGTATTCTTCTGATCCTGAAAAAAATAATAGCAATTTTTGGGTGAGTTTTGCGAACTCAGTGAGTGACCATCATCGATGGCTCACTCATCACATATCACATAAGATATATATATATATTTCATAATTTACATTCCATTTCACATTTTTTTTCCAATAACGCACATGTTCATATTATTTCGCATTCAATCACTGAACCAATCTCACTTTATTTCCTATATCACATTATTTCCCATATTCATATCATTTCATTAACAACCAAATTGAATCACATCAACTTGTTCACATTCAATATCATTTAAACGTTCATATGATGCATATGTGACTTGTATGAGACTCTCATTTGTTCTATATATTATGACTGAGTGCCTCTTCACATATACAGAGTGCTAGCCCGTAGGCTTAGTCGAATCAGAATACCAGCCCTTAGGCTTAGTCGAATCACAATACCAGCCCGTAGGCTTAGTCGAATCACAATACCAGCCCGTAGGCTTAGTCGAATCACAATACCAGCCCGTAGGCTTAGTCGAATCACAATACTCACAGAGTATAGCTCTACGTGGAAATGCTTCAAACAGGCAAATCAAGTCACAACGCCTTTATATTTTATGCATTCATACCATGGAATGCATCACTTACATTGCATGCACTTATTCGATCACATTCACTTATCATCGGACCGTAGCCCGACATTTAACATATAGTTGAGTATTCACTCTTTTTCTTGCATGCAATGCACATTCTGAAAACACTTAGTTCATCTTATCCACATATAATGAGCACTTCAATAATTCAGATCATTCATCTCAGAACAAATCATTCCCATATCACATTATTTCACATTCAGTAAATTCAATCAATCATACTTTGTATCAAAAATCACATTTTTCATTATGCATATGCAATGTAGATGAGACTCATTTTCCATTTGTTACTTTGTTGTGACCGAGTGCCTAAACTGTCCCTTAAAGGTCTCATTGAACGTTGAGCTTATAGCTCTGATCGGTGGCTACTCGGGTCACAATTACTATTTTGTTTTATGCATTCATGCAATGGAATGCATCACTCACAATTACTTATCCCATTCAAATCACTTTCTCATAACATCGGATGTTAGTCCGACAATCCACATTAAAGTGGAGCATTTCACAATTTCATTTATGTGTCAATACACGATTTAGAATCACATTCACATATAATTAACACTTCAATATCTCATTCATATAGCACCTTCATCGGACCTTCATCGTCTGAATTTCAACAATCAAGACACATTCATAATTAGTCATAATCTCTCAGTTTATAACATAAACAAAACAAACAATAAGGTGAGACTATCTAGGTCTACTCACAGTACGCTCCAAAATAGCATTTGCTTCCCAATTCTGGAACGTGAGAATGTGGACGCTTGACCTGCAAAGCCCATATATGCATGACACACATTGCACACTCATCAATAATTGTGCACATAAAAACATTCATTTTTACACAATTGCAATAATGAGCTATGTATAATGCATGCTCAATGACATTCCCGGGCATATGTTCTAATATACACTTTATGCTCATTTCCATTTCAAAATTCATATACTTTTCATATACTTCATTGGTACATGATCGTTTTAACTTCTCCTTTCAGTCTTTGCCCTTTTTATAAGTCTAGCTTATTCATAAGCTTACACTTCAAAAACACTTGGTTACTTTATATCATAACTTAATTTCTCATCATCTCTTTTCTAACCTTATATGAACTCATAATATCATAACCCTATTCATAGCTTAGGAATTTAAACATATGTACACATTTAGGCATATTGCCCATTACATAAAAAAAACCCTAAATATATATTACCCACCTAGTTGGCTTGCAAAACTTTGAGTCAAATTTGTCTTTCCCCTTGTTCTTGGGTAGGATTCTCTTGGTTTCCTAATAGAAACCAATTCTCATTCAATAGAAATCCACTTAAAAATTCCACAAAGAAAAATCTCCAAAATTGATTCTAGAACATTTAAACCCAACCAATTTCTAAACTCCATAAGCTAGAATCCTTCCAAAAATCCAAAAGAGTCAGAAAGATCTTACCTTGATTCATCACCAAAAAGAGATCTTTAGCTCAAATGGAAGCTCTTATCTTCCTCTTCTTTATTCTCTTCTTGAACAACTTTAAAATCTCTCTTAAAGGCCAAGAAAAGTAAAACCCTAGCTTGCTCTCTCTTCTTTCTCTCTCTTTCTTTCTTCTTCTCTTCGTATTTCTCTTTCTTCTTCAAGATATTTCTTTTTTTTTCTTTCCATTTTCGTTCTCCCCTTAATTTATAAGCCAGACCATACTTCTTTTTTCCATTTATGCCCTTAATGAGTCCAAAAAGTCCATTTTATCCTTCCTTATAGGCTTATGTTCTTTTAAACTTAAGTGTCTTGCTAGAAATATCCTTGACCATTCTTAAACATCATGTTCTTCTAGAAGACTCTTCTCTATTGTCTTACGGGTCTAATATCACTAAAAGCATTCACTCTGATTCAATGATTCAGAAGTTACACTTTAAACATTTTGGACTGTTCTTGTCCATAACAGTACACTATGCATAACTTCCATAAGAATTTTAGACATCCTAGAGACTGAATCGGATTCCAAGTCCTTAATACCATTTGTAGCTCCATGTCTCTAGTTTATCACAAATCAGAAATAATCTCATTTTGATTTCTACAAATCAAGATATCATTAAAATACTGAAGTATGTTCAGTGGGATAACACCAGTTCATATCCTTTAAGAGCACCCACACTGTACCTGACTTACTCTTTTCACTTAATCTCTCTCTATACAATTTAGATAACTTCAATTTTTGGTGGAGATATAGAGAAAGCTCTTACTAATCCAACGGTTCAAGAATCAAGTCATTTGGAGGTCCAGAGAAGAAGTTATGGCCAAAACAATACAACATGTTCATATCCTCACCTGAAATGTACATATCCCAGTACGAATGCCATAACTTTTGCTACAGAAATCTGATTAGTTTCATTTTTTGACCATTAGAAAGAGTAATTCTGTATATAAAACTTTTATGAAGACCTCAAAGGTCAATTCTATCGTATAGCTTCTGTATTGTGTCACTTTTCTTTCGTCTGCTTTTTCTGCGTCTGTCTTTTTGGGTCTGTACATATCTCAGTGCAAATGCTATAACTTTTCCTAACAATGTCCAATTGACTTATTTTTTAGACCATTGGAAAGAAGACTTCAAGATCTACAACTTCTATGAAGACCTAAAAGGCCAATTCTATCGTCTAACTTCTGTATCGTCTCACTTTTCTTTCATCTGCTTTTCTGCGTCTGCTTTTTGCCTCTATACATATCTCAGTGCGAATGCTATAACTTTTGCTACAGATGTCCAATTGACTTCATTTTTAGACCATTGGAAAGAAGACTTCAAGATCTACAACTTCTATGAAGACATAAAAGGCCAATTCTATTGTATAACTTCTGTATCATCTCACTTTTCTTTCATATGCTTTTCTCAGATCTGCTTTTTTAATGCCTCGCTATGCGTCAGACATATCTCAAATACTAATGCTATAACGTTTTCTACAGATGTCGAATTTGTAGGAAAATCCCGGTGTGAGAATCACATGCCTACGGTGCGGAAAATAAATTTTTTTTATTCCGGGACCTTCCCGAAAGCCAGGATCCATGTGTATATATAACAAACTCAAACCGAACGACCAAAGGAGACCGTCTCTAACGGTATCCACGCAGAGATCGGAGAACCTAACCGGACAAACCTTTGACCTGGGAATAGCTAGAACAAGTTGAAGACTGCTAGATCTTACCTTGTTCTTGGAGAGCTTGGAAAAGGATGATGAAGATGAAGAAGAGAAGATGAAACTTGAAGGTGATCGATGATGAAGTGAGCTAGGAGAAAACTCTTTCCTTCAAAGCCTTTTAATCTTCATCCAAAAGCCACGATCGTCCATCATCAAAGAAGAGACTCTTTCATTTTCTCCTTTTATATCAAAAGCAACGACCATCATCTTCTCATATCCATCTTTTGTCTTGTAGCCATTAAATGATTTTAATGACTAAGCATTACAATGGAAGCTTCCTCTCCTTCCACGTTAATGCATATATATATATATATCTATTAATTCTTTAATTAATTAATTATATATATATATATATATATAAATGCTGGAGTGGTCCAGTCACACTGGGGTCGGTCCTACCGGGCTACCGGGCCCCGGTATGGGAAAAACCCCCGGAAATGTTTTTCAGCAATATCGATGTCGCGATCTCATTGGGACATATCTCAATCTCATCGGGATCCATTTAATCTGATTGCTCTCCATTTATTGAAACTCTGTCCAAAACTATTTTATAAATTCTCTGAGACACTCTTATGCGTGTGACCCATTAGGTTCCCGGTTATGTTGGCCACTTAGATTAACAGTTAATCTAAGCAAGTCATGAGCGGTATCTAGCAACACATCATGACCCTCAATTGACCGGAAAGTAATTGGTTTGACGAATGAATATATATTCATCATGGACCATATCATGAACCTTTCCATAGCCAATTACCGTACAATTCGTCCTTTCACCATGCTATACCCCACTTGGTTATGAGTATGGGCAATGTGTCAACTCTCACTAGACTGACTATGTCAAATCTAGTCCAAGTGATTTCAGTTCTTGTCCTGGGAATCATTACTTAATACTTAATATGTCAATGAAGACACTCTTCATTACATATGTACTCTGATCAGAGATTTCCAAGTAATAACCCTGACAAGATGCCATGGGTATCATCTTCTGCTATCACAGAAGTGGTGAATCCTTTATTGGCTACTCAATTATCTTCGAATAACTCAAGCTGTACCCAAGCACCACCCTATGAGCGACCTCTGAAGGTAACAAGGAATGGAGTCAGCACGTAATCAAGATTCAAGATATCCTCGAGTACCTCAAGTCTAAGGATACTTGCACCATTGCTATGATGAGATTATCACCGACATTAGAATAGGACATCCATGTGATGATCTCATGGCGTGTCATCCAATGTACTTACTACCTCTAGTAAGCATCCACATCTCAACCCTAAATATCTCACATGTACAGCTTCGACATCCACCGCTGATCAAATCAAGGAGCTTGAGATGTGCTAGTCTCTCCAGACACTGATGTCCAGCCTCAAGAATCCTATGACTAGGATAATTTAGATATCGACATAATTGCACATGATAGAATCTCAATAGTATGATCACATCATAATTTCCTTCATGTTATGTCATATATCATGGACTTCATTAATTTGCTTATAGATCAATATCCATTCATAAATAATAAACATCAAATTAATGAAATATGTCTTTCTTTATTTATTTATAAAGAATGTACACAATTTTGTACAAAACGCGCTAAAGGTGATTGCCTTTAGGACACTACTCTAACAATCTCCCACTTGACCTAAAGCCAATCGCCTTGATATCTAATACCATAGGCGAGTACATGGGAATCAAAACTCTTCTGTGACAATGGCTTTGTCAACGGATCAGCAATATTCTACTCTGTGGGAATTCTCTCTATCTACACATCACCTCGACCAATGATCTCCCTGATTAGGTGATATCTGCGGAGTACGTGTTTGGATCGTTGATGAGACCTTGGTTCCTTCACCTGCGCAATAGCCCCATTGTTGTCACAATACAACTGTATGGGTCCATCATTGCTAGGAACCACACCAAGTTCAGTAATGAACTTCTTGATCCAAACGGCTTCCTTTGCTGCTACTGAAGCGGCAATGTACTCTACCTCGGTTGTTGAATCGTGATCGCCTCTTTTTAGAACTCTTCCAACCGACCGCCCGCCGCTCGGTGTGAATATGTAACCCGATTGGGATTTGGAATCATCCTTATCGATTGAAAACTCGCATCAGATACCCGCCACTTTGAGATCTCCATCTCCATATATCAAGAAAACATCCTTAGTCCTTCGCAAGTACTTGAGGATATTCTCGACACCACCCAATGGACCCTCACCAGATCCGATTGGTATCTGCCGTAACACTTAGAGCATATGATACATCGGGTCTCGTACATAGCATAGCGTACATGATAGATCTTACCGCAGATGCATACGGGATCATATTCATGCGCATCCTCTCATCTTGTGTCTTAGGACACATAGATTTCGAGAGTGTTATCCCATGAGTCAAGGGAAGATACCCTCTCTTGGATTGTTCCATGCTAAACCTCTTTAGCATCTTGTCTATGTACGTTGATTGTGAAAGACCAAGCAATCTTTTTGATCTATCTCTATAGATCCTTATCCCAAGGATATAAATTGCTTCACCAAGGTCTTTCATAGAAAATTGTTTGGACAACCAAATCTTGACTGATTGTAGCATAGAGACATCGTTTCCTAGCAATAATATGTCATCTACATACAAAGACAAGGAATACGATTGCGGTCCCACTAACCTTCTTATACACACAAGTTCATCCGGATTTTGTGAGAAACCAAACTCTTTGATTACCTCATCAAACGGATATTCCAACTCTGGATGCTTGCTTCAATCCATAGATGGATTTTGAAGCTTGCATACCTTTTCGCCATCATAGAGATGAAGCCCTCGGGTTGTGTCATATACATCCTCGCCTAAATTCCCATTTAGGAAAGTCGTCTTCACATCCATTTTCATATCTCATAATCATAATCAATGTGGCAATGGCTAGGAGTATTCTAATGGATTTAAGCATTGCTCTCGGGTTTGAAAGTCTCGTCGTAGTCAACTCCTTGTCTTTGACGAAAACCTTTAGCCACAAGCCTTGCTTTATAGGTAATCACATTACCATCCATGTCGGTTTTCTTCTTGAAAACCCATTTACACCCTATGGGTTTTATTCCTTCGGGTGCATCAACCAAAGTCCATACTTGGTTTTCATACATGGAATCCATTTCAGACTTCATGGCATGAAGCCATTTCTCAGCCTCTGAACTCTTCAGAACCTCTTCATAGGTGGTAGGCTCATCATCTTCTATGAGCAATACGTCATTCTGTTCACTCATGAGAAATCCATATCTCTCGGGAACAGAGCGTATCCTACGTGACCTATGAATTTCGTGTGTTGTAGAAGGTTGAACTGTTACTTCATCTGTATGAGTTACAGTTTCATGTTTAGGCAGTTGATCTGCGTCTGTTCGAGCATCTTGAACTTCTTCAAGTTCTATTTTGCTCCCACTGTCTTCTTGTAAAAGAAACTCTTTCTCTAAAAAGACAGCATGCTTTGAAACAAACACCTTTTGTTCTTCAGCAAGGTATAATTGATATCCCATTGTTTCTTTAGGATATCCTACTAACAAACACTTGTCGATTTTGCATCAAGTTTATCTCGATCGTGTCCGCTTCACATAATCAGACAACCCCAAACTTTCAAATGAGTAAGATAGGGTCTTTTGTTAGTCCACATCTCATATGGAGTAACATCAACTGTCTTTGATGGAACTCTGTTTAACAAGTAAACAACTGTCTCGATTGCATATCCCCAAAAGGACTTTGGTAACTTTGCAAAGCCTGTCATTGATCGTACCATGTCTAACAAGGTTCGATTTCTCCTTTCTGCCACACCATTATGCTATGGTGTGTAAGGAGGAGTCCATTGAGATAAAATCTCATTATCTCTGAGATAATCCAAAAACTCTCGGTCTAAGTATTCCCCACCACGATCTGATCGTAATGTCTTGATACTTTTCCCAAGTTGGTTTTCTACTTCATTTCAATTGTTTGAACTTTTCAAATGCTTCGATTTGTATCTCATCGAATCTGGTACCCATATCGAGAATAATCATCGATAAAGGTAATGAAGTAAAGAGAACCACTTCTAGCATGGATGGACATCGAACCACATACATCTGAATGTATTAGGTCTAATACTCCAGTCGCTCGTTCACCCTTTCCCTTAAAGGGCAACTTAGTCATCTTGCCTAATAAACAAGATTCGCATGTGTCATATGATTCATAATCAAATGACCCTAAACTTCCACTCTTATGGAGCTTAGCTATGCGTCTCTCATTTATATGGCCAAGGCGACAATGCCATAAGTAAGTTGATTTTAAATTATCTCATTTATGCCTTTTCGTGTCATTGACATTCATAATTGGATGTGACATATCTAATATGTAAATTCCATTGCATAAAGTACCAGTACCATAAAGCATTCTATTCAAACTAATAGAACAACCATTGTTACTAAAAGTCAAATGGAAACCAGCTCTATTGAAACAAGAAACAGACAATATGTTCTTTGTTAATACAGGTACAAAATAACAATCATCCAATTTAATTACAAGCCCAGTGGGGAGTGACAAAAAGTAAGTTCCTACGACTAATGCAGCAACTCTTGCTCCATTTCCCACACGCAGGTCCACCTCTCCCTTCATGAGCTGTCTACTGTCCCTGAGGCCATGCATATCATTGCATATGTGTGAGCCACGACCGGTATCTAATACCCATATGTTATGATCAGAAACAATATTAACCTCATGACAAACATACCTGAAGAAGTCGAGGCATCTGATGCCTTCTTTTGCTTCAGTTCTTCCATATAGACTTTACAGTTCCACTTCCAGTGACCAGTCTTGCCACAATGGAAGCAAGTTCCTTTTAGTGCAGTCTCTTTGGTTTTCTTCTTGGCTATACTTCCTTTCAGTTTCTTAGACCTTTTCTTCTTCTGTTTCTTTTTCTTGGAACCGTAAGAAGAGTCCACCATAAGACCGCCTTGCTATCCTTCTTGATAGCTTGCTCATTGCTCTTGGCAGATTGATCAACTCGAGGATTGTCGTGGATATTTGATTCATCCGATAGTTTAACACAAACCGTGAATAACTATCGACAATCCAACTAGAATTATGTCAACACTTAATTCATAATCCATGACAAAACCTAAGACAGCCCAACCTCTCATACACCCATTCATCTTCATGCATACCGCACTGCAGATGAACTCGAGTCATCTTAGTAGTGAAGAGTAACCTCGAGGTCTCGAACCTTTCGCATCGAGCTTGCTCATCAAACAGCTCCCTAAGATGAAACACTATGGTATGAGCGTCCATAGACTCACGCCGCTTTCTACTGACTCGGTGACATCGAGGCAAGCATAATACAGTTGCTATGTCATCGTTTTGAGATGCTTTCGATAAACTTTCGATCCTCATCGAAGCATCAACAGCAGTGGATCGGAAGTGGAACATCAAGGACATATCCCAGCCTCGGATCTAAGAACAATTTCGATTTCTCAGCCAATCGAGAAAATTTGGTCCAGTTTAATTTGTTTGAGTCCATAAGTGAGCGCAAGTTCACACGGGAAGTCATCTTCAATAACCTATAGGAAAGAGAGAAAGAATGTTAGAATAGAATTACATGCATGATCATAAGGACTTGCATGACATGCATATGGCTCCCACTAGTTTCAAAGAATCCATAACCCTCAGTACGAATCCAAGAAACATTATGACAAAATGTCCTAGTGGGTCGATATCCGATATTACTAACAATGACCTTGGGTTTACCCAACAAGCCACCTTAGGTCAATCGGTAGGTATCGGTCATACCAATTGCATCATAGATATCCGACATTACTAAAATGACCTTAGGTTTACCCAACAAGCCACCTTAGATCTATCGGCGGGTATCGGTCATACCATTTGCTTCATAGATGCAACTATCGACTAGTGCTATCAACTCGTGATGTATGCACACTCATTGGGTTATCAACTCTTGATGCGCGTACATCTGATGTACACTATCCAATTTCGCCACTGTCCACGTTAACCTTGAGTTTACTCAACATGTTGGACCCCGAACCTTGAGTAACAATTTGACTTAGTAATATGAGTGATAAAGTGGATGAGTTGATTGTAATTGAGTTCAAAATCATGACTAAAAAGAGAAAGAGTGAAAATATGAAAAATTGTGTAATAGTTGACTTTTTGGCCTTGGAAGGTTGACTTTTGATTGAGGCAAAATTAGAGAAAATGATCTACATGAAACTTGTAGATTATGTCAAGAGCTTTCTGTAGTCATAAAGTTTGATATTTTTCGATATCGGAAGTGAGAGTTATGCTCAGTCAAAGTTCGATTAGAGTTTCTTGAAGAAAAAGTTGACTTTTTGAGTTAGGCAAAATTCGAGAAAATTATCAACATGAAAATTGTAGCCTCTGTCGAGAGCTTTTTGTGGACATAAAGTTTGTAATATTTCGATATCGGGAGTGAAAGTTATGATCAGTCAAAGTTTATGTTTAATCGGGTTTGACTTTTATTATGGTTGAAACTTTGACTGAGAAATTAACCTAGTTAGAGGTTATTTTATCCTTGATGTTCTTCATGAAAATTGAAGGGTTTGTTTTGATCTTTAATTCGATATAAAGTATGCAATTTTTCAATCTCGGAATAATAAGTTATGATTTTTACAAGTTTGTATAGAGGATAGTATCTTTGACCGAAAAATGGACTTCCGTAAGAATCAAATTGAGTTTTATGTCCTTTGTGAAAGATTTAGAGCTTCCCTCAAGCTTTCTATAGAGACTAAGTTTGTCAAAATTGAAGTTCGAGATTAAGAGTTATGAATTTCGGAAGTTTTGGATTTTAAGTGAAAAAAAAAAGAGAGGAAATTGATTTATCCCCGTCACTAGGGCGACGTGTATCGCCATAGCGATAGCGAGTGTCCAACCGCCGTCGCTACGGCGACGCGTATCGCCATAGCGATGGCGAACGATCCCACCGTCGCTTCTGGCGACCAAGATCGCCAGGCGACCATGAGCATTCGCTCGCGTCGCTAGAAGCGACAGCTGTCGCCGAAGCGACAGCGTCTTCGCCTCGCCTAAACGCTGGCGTTTCTGCTTGAACGACGCCATTTTGTTTCTCCAAAACGGCGCCGTTTTGATTCCTCTGTTAGTTTCCTTTCACAAATTCGACCTTTGTTCACTATTTTGTTTATATCTTTTCCGTCCGATATCCGATTGAGTTGATTCTTGCGGCGTTGGATTCCTAAGACAATTATCTACATCCTCACAGAAATTTGTGAAATTTTAAGATGAAATTAATGGTGATTACTTTAATCAAATTGAGTCGGAAAATTTTCCGAGCATAGTTCAGTGTTTTGTGAAATTCGGGATCTATAGAGATCCGATTGAAGCGATTCTTTAGGCAAAATAAAGATAAGACAAGGGGCTACAAATCATAGGAAGACATGAAATGTCAATTTTGCCCCTAAGACTTTTAATTTCTGAATTTAAGTTCGGATTAGGGTGTAATTTTTGGATTGGGAACACCTGAGAGTATTTTAAGCATAACTTTTGATCTGGGAATCGAAATGAAGCGATTCTTGTTTTGAATTAAACTAGAGACATAAGGATACAATTGTTATGAAGACATCGAGTTTCAATTCTGGGATTAAGAATGTGAAATTTTGGACGGAAATAATCGTACATGGAAAATGTGTTAGAATATGGATATTCCCGAACTGTTTTGTGCATAAATTTTGATATAGTGATCAGAATTGAGCGCGGTTAGTGGCGTTGGATTCGTATGATTGAGAGGAACATTTCTCTAGAAGGAAGTTTGGACAAATTCCTTCAGCTTGATAGTGCGAATAGACCCGCAAGTAACCATGACTTTAAGCTTTGAATGGAGGGCAAAATGGTCAATTAACCATCATTTAATGAAACACAAGAAGGAGTGTCGTTTTTGGCTTAATAAAGCCACGAAAATGGTCTGGAATTTCAGAAGAAAGGATAGAAAATAAGAAGGAGAAGAAGAATGGAGAAGTTTCGGATTATGGAGAAAAGAGAGAGAAAGGTAAGTTTGATTTTTTCTACTTAATTCTTCAAGCTTTTAGGATTGATCCAAGAGGGAAAAGGTTGAAATGAAGAAAGCTTGCTTTGGGAACCAAGAAATTTCGAAAATGAAGAGAGGAAGAGGTAAGAGAAATTTTTCTACTTTAAATTTTTGATAAGTTTTTGGTTTAGAATTATTAGAAATGATGTGGGTGTACTAATTCCTTGATCAATTTTAGAGAATACATGTTGAAATTGATTTAATTTTGGATGGAAAGTTAATTGGAATTATGCCCAAATTTTATAATTTGGGATTTTTGGAAATTGTTAGTGTAGCGTCATGGAAAATACTATGGATTGATGATATGTGAAGTTAATTTTGAAGAAATTGTATTTTGTGGTATTGAATTTGGATAAATTAGTTTAGGCCAATTTTAGAAATTGGGGATTTTTGAAATTGGTGGTGTAGATATTTTGGAATTAATGTGAATTGATGAATTGTGAAGTTAGTTTTGAAAATTAAGTTATTTATGAGATTGAATTTGGGTGTATTGGTTTGGGCCAATTTTGAAAATTGGGGATTTTCAAAATTGGAGATTGAAATAGCTTGAAAGTATGATAATTATGAATTTCCGATAGTTAATTTTGAGAATTATGCAAATTTATGATGTGAAATTGAATGATTATGGCGTAGGTCGATTTTAATTGAATGAAGGAAAGAAGCAAGGATCAAATTGGAGCTAGGATCAAGTTTCTGGCAATAATTCGAGGTGGGTAGCATATTTATATTTTGATTTATAGGCAATATACGAATTTTCAAAAATGAAAGAAAGCAAAAGTTTGGATTTTGATAAATTATTGTTTGTAACTGTTTGAAAATAAGAATTGATTAAAAGTTTGAAATTTTGATTTCCGAAGGTTTTTTTTGAAAAATTCTTATAAGCTGATTTGATAAATTGATAGAAATTTCTGAAAATGCATTTGTTGTGTATGCGTTGACAAATTATGCATATTGTTGCAATTATTGATTGATTGAATTAATTGAATGATATGATATGTGTGAATTTGTGAGATTGTTTTAAGTTGATGAAATAATGTTAGAAAAGTAAAATTTTGGAAAGTGCCTTCGGGCAATTTGAATTTCCGTTTTCGATATGTGTTATGTGAGTTTGGTAGGTCCTTTGGTGAGTCAGTGTTGTCTCTATGTGTATAGCCTTTTCCTACTGCCTGCTAGTGGCACGGAGTCTGTTCGGACTCCCTCACGGCTACAATCGGACCGCTATCATGAAAAGTGTAGTACTTTCATTCTCGATCGCATTGTGATGACTATCTGGACTGCATGCGATCGCTCTGCTTGGACCTAGCCATACCATTCTGATATGTTATGTGTTTTCAATTTTGTTTCTGTATTTTGCATTCATATTTATGAAAATTTGAGAGTTTTTGAAAAAAAAAAGAAAGAAAAAGTGAGATGATTATGAAAAGTTTGAAAAATATGAAAAAAAGGGGTTTGAGGAAATTGTTTGAAAAATTATAAAGTTTGAAAAAATTAGCCCTTTTGGCAAAAAGCTTGTGAAAAATGATTTCCGCTTATTTATCGATTTATAAATGTGTTATCCACGAGCTTAGAGCTACTTCCCTTTCATCCCCATCTCCGTGTTTGAGCGGAGATCGGATGAAAGAATGTGAAGACGTCAGTTTCGACATTTGAATACGTTAGCTTTTGAGTAATTTGGATCTTGAGTATGAATATGTTTATAACTTTAGATAAGTTTGGGAAAAATGTATTTGTGTATAAAGTTGATAATTGTGAATGATTGTGAAATTTGTATATGAAATTATGGATAATTTGGGAATATATATGTATTGTTGACATGAGAATTTGATTGAATAATGAGTTTGGTATTGAATTGAGAATTATGGAAGTATTAGATTTAGGTTTGCGTTTTGCTGGTGTTTGGATTCTGGACGGGAGAGTCCGATGATTCTGAGATCTGTTTGGCATTTAGAAGTGTATTTCTTTACCCTTGCAGGTTTGGGTTAGGAGAAAGGCAGCCGTTATGCTGCCGAATTTTTGATAAAATTAGAATAAAATGTAATTTAAGATTTGTATGGATAAATAAGAATATGATCAGATTTAGAGTTTTGCATGAGAATGATTTTTCCAAAAGTGGAATTTGGTTGTGTGATTTGACTGAGGTTGACTAATGAGGTAAGAAATGAGAATAAGAAAAGAAAAAAAAATTTATACCGGATTTCGGGATATGTCTTAGTCTAGATTTCCAATGCGACGCTTCCTTAAGATAATTTATGCACGGATGTCGGACATTTGTTAAGGATCGATTCCGTTTCCTTCGTTCTTTTCGTTTTTTCGGTTGGAATCTGATTTTCGGATCGGGTTCCAACACTTATGGTATCAGGGCCCAGTAATACGATCTTACTTGGGCGTATGAGTATGAATAAGGAATTGATACGAGTTTGTAAAGATAAGAGTGAATTTGTGAGAATGTGCTAAGTGATCATTTGATTTTGATGAAAGAAGTATGATTGTCTTTAGGAATTTGAAAATTGATATGTATGACTATTGACGAATTCATGTGATTGGTTCGATTTGGATGTCAAGAATATGATTGATTTTCGGAGTGTGTTGAGGAACTTAAGATTAGAATTTCTTGATTTACTGTGATGAATTGATATAGATGAAAGAAAGATGACACAATGATAAAGATTAGATACTAATTGAACCATATCAGGGTTCCTTAAGAAATGGACAATTAATTTGTGTCCATAGATAAAGAAATAATGAGTTATAGATATAGTGTTGTGATATCATATGAGTGGTATATGATTTAAGGAAGTGAAAATTGTGAAGAGATTGAGAATATGTGTGATGAGTAAATTTGAGAAAAAAATGATGGCTTATGAGCTTTGGAAAGAAATTAGTAAGAAAGTGCTTGATGATTTGTATTTAGAAAAAAATTTATTGAGTTACTTGAAGTTTAAGTAAGTGTGAATTTCGAGGACGAAATTCTTTTAAGAGGAGGAGAAATGTTGGACCCGAACCTTGAGTGACAATTTGACTTAGTAATATGAGTGATAAAGTGGATGAGTTGATTGTAATTGAGTTCAAAATCATGACTAAAAAGAGAAAGAGTGAAAATATGAAAAATTGTGTAATAGTTGACTTTTTGGCCTTGGAAGGTTGACTTTTGATTGAGGCAAAATTAGAGAAAATGATCTACATGAAACTTGTAGATTATGTCAAGAGCTTTCTGTAGTCATAAAGTTTGATATTTTTCGATATCGGAAGTGAGAGTTATGCTCAGTCAAAGTTTGATTAGAGTTTCTTGAAAAAAAAGTTGACTTTTTGAGTTAGGCAAAATCCGAGAAAATTATCAACATGAAAATTGTAGCCTCTGTCGAGAGCTTTTTGTGGACATAAAGTTTGCAATATTTCGATATCGGGAGTGAAAGTTATGATCAGTCAAAGTTTATGTTTAATCGGATTTGACTTTTATTATGGTTGAAACTTTGACTGAGAAATTAACCTAGTTAGAGGTTATTTTAGCCTTGATGTTCTTCATGAAAATTGAAGGGTTTGTTTTGATCTTTAATTCGATATAAAGTATGCAATTTTTCGATCTCGGAATAATAAGTTATGATTTTTACAAGTTTGTATAGAAGATAGTATCTTTGACCGAAAAATGGACTTCCGTAAGAATCAAATTGAGTTTTATGTCCTTTGTGAAAGATTTAGAGCTTCACTCAAGCTTTCTATAGAGACTAAGTTTATCAAAATTGGAGTTCGAGATTAAGAGTTATGAATTTCGGAAGTTTTGGATTTTAAGTGAAAAAAAGAAGAAGAGGAAATTGATTTATCCCCGTCACTAGGGCGACGCGTATCGCCATAGCGATGGCGAGCGTCCAGCCGCCGTTGCTACGGCGACGCGTATCGCCATAGCGATGGCGAAGTCCGGCCGTATTGTCGCCACATTTGCGACGCCAAGATCGCCATAGCGATGGCGAGCATTCGCTCGCGTCGCTAGAGGCGACGCGATCGCCGAGATGACAGCGTCTTCGCCTCGCCCAAACGCGGGCGTTTTTGCTTGGAACGACGCCGTTTTTGTTTCTCTAAAACGGCGCCGTTTTGATTGCTTTGTTAGTTTCCTTTCACAAAGTCGACCTTTGTTCACTATTTTGTTTATATCTTTTCCGTCCGACATCCGATTGAGTTGATTCTTGCGGCGTTGGATTCCTAAGACAATTATCTACATCCTCACAGAAATTTGTGAAATTTTGAGATGAAATTAATGGTGATTACTTTAAACAAATTGAGTCGGGAAATTTTCCGAGCATAGTTCAGTGTTTTGTGAAATTCGGGATCTGTAGAGATCCGATTGAAGAGATTCTTGAGGCGAAATAAAGATAAGACAAGGGGATACAAATCATAGGAAGACATGAAATGTCAATTTTGCCCCTAAGACTTTTAATTTCTGAATTTAATTTCGGATTAGGGTGTAATTTTTGGATTGGGAACACCTGAGAGTATTTTAAACATAACTTTTGATCTGGGAATTGAAATGAAGCGATTCTTGTTTTGAATTAAACTAGAGACATAAGGCTACAATTGTTATGAAGACATCGAGTTTCAATTCTGGGATTAAGAATGTGAAATTGTGGACGGAAATAATCGTACATGGAAAATGTGTTAGAATATGGATATTCCCGAACTGTTTTCCGTATAACTTTTGATGTAGTGATCGGAATTGAGCACGGTTAGTGGCGTTGGATTCGTATGACTGAGAGGAACATTTCTTTAGATGGAAGTTTGGACAAATTCCTTCAGCTTGATAGTGCGAATCAACCCGCAAGTAACCATGACTTTAAGCTTTGAATGGAGGGCAAAATGGTCAATTAACCATCATTTAATGAAACACAAGAAGGAGTGTCATTTTTGGCTTAATAAATCCACGAAAATGGTCTAGAATTTCAGAAGAAAGGATAGAAAATAAGAAGGAGAAGAAGAATGGAGAAGTTTCGGATTATGGAGAAAAGAGAGAGAAAGGTAAGTTTGATTTTTTCTACTTAATTCTTCAAGCTTTTGGGATTGATCCAAGAGGGAAAAAGGTTGGAAATGAAGAAAGCTTGCTTTGGGAACCAAGAAATTTCGAAAATGAAGAGAGGAAGAGGTAAGAGAAATTTTTCTACTTTAAATTTTTGATAAGTTTTTGGTTTAGAATTATTAGAAATGATGTGGGTGTACTAATTCCTTGATCAATTTTAGAGAATACATGTTGAAATTGATTTAATTTTGGATGAAAAGCTAATTGGAATTATGCCCAAATTTTATAATTTGGGATTTTTGGAAATTGTTAGTATAGAGTCATGGAAAATACTATGGATTGATGATATGTGAAGTTAATTTTGAAGAAATTGTATTTTGTGGTATTGAATTTGGATAAATTAGTTTAGGCCAATTTTAGAAATTGGGGATTTTTGAAATTGGTGGTGTAGATATTTTGGAATTAATGTGAATTGATGAATTGTGAAGTTAGTTTTGAAAATTAAGTTATTTATGAGATTGAATTTGGGTGTATTGGTTTAGGCCAATTTTGAAAATTGGGATTTTCAAAATTGGAGATTAAATAGCTTGGAAGTATGATAATTATGAATTTCCGATAGTTAATTTTGAGAATTATGCAAATTTATGATGTGAAATTGAATGATTATGGCGTAGGTCGATTTTAATTGAATGAAGGAAAGAAGCAAGGATCAAATTGGAGCTAGGATCAAGTTTACGCAATAATTGAGGTGGGTAGCATATTTATATTTTGATTTATAGGCAATATCTGAATTTTCAAAATGAAAGAAAGCAAAGTTTGGATTTTGATAAATTATTGTTTGTAATGTTTGAAAATAAGAATTGATTAAAAGTTTGAAATTTTGATTTCAAGGTTTTTTGAAAATTCTTATAAGTGATTTGATAAATTGATAGAAATTTCTGAAATTGCATTTGTTGTGTATGCATTGACAAATTATGCATATTGTTGCAATTATTGATTGATTGAATTAATTGAATGATATGATATGTGTGAATTTGTGAGATTGTTTTAAGTTGATGAAATAATGTTAGAAAAGTAAAATTTTGGAAAGTGCCTTGGGCAATTTGAATTTCCGTTTTGATATGTGTTATGTGGGTTTGGTAGATCCTTTGGTGAGTCATTGTGTCTCTATGTGTATAGCCTTTTCCTACTGCCATTAGTGGCACGGACTCGATTCGGACTCCCTCACGGCTACACCGGACCGCTATGTGGGAAAGTGTAATGCGTTACATTCACGATCGCACAGACCGCTATGCGGACCTGGCAAATGCGACGCTCTGCTTGGACCTAGCTGCACCATTCGATATGTTATGTGTTTTCAATTTTGTTTCTGTATTTTGCATTCATATTTATGAAAATTCGAGAATTTTTGAAAAAAGAAAAGAAAAGAAAAGTGAGATGATTATGAAAAGTTTGAAAAATATGAAAAAAAGGGGTTTGAGGAAATTGTTTGAAAAATTATAAAGTTTGAAAAATTAGCCCTTTTGGCAAAAAGCTTGTGAAAAATGATTTCCGCTTATTTATCGATTTATAAATGTGTTATCCACGAGCTTCCGAGCTCACCCCCCTTTCATCCCCATCTCCAGGTTTCGAGCAGGAGATCGGATGAAAGAATGTGAAAACGTCGGTTCGACATTTGAATCGTTAGCTTTTGAGTAATTTGGATCTTGAGTATGAATATGTTTATAACTTTAGATAAGTTTGGGAAAAATGTATTTGTGTATAAAGTTGAGAATTGTGAATGATTGTGAAATTTGTATATGAAATTATGGATAATTTGGGAATATATATGTATTGTTGATATGGGAATTTGATTGAATTATGAGTTTGGTATTGAATTGAGAATTATGGAAGTATTAGATTTAGGTTTGCGTTTTGCTGGTGTTTGGATTCCGGACAGGAGAGTCCGATGATTCTGAGATCTGTTTGGCATTTAGAAGTGTATTTTTTTACCCTTGCAGGTTTGAGTTAGGAGAAAGGCAGCCGTTATGCTGCCGAATTTTCGATAAAATTAAAATAAAATGTAATTTAAGATTTGTATGGATAAATAAGAATATGATCAGATTTAGAGTTTTGCATGAGAATGATTTTTCCAAAAGTGGAATTTGGTTGTGTGATTTGACTGAGGTTGACTAATGAGGTAAGAAATGAGAATAAGAAAAGAAAAAAAAAATTATACCGGATTTCGGGATATGTCTTATTCTAGATTTCCAACGCGACGCTTCCTTAAGATAATTTATGCACGGATGTCGGACATTTGTTAAGGATCGATTCCGTTTCCTTCGTTCTTTTCGTTTTTTCGGTTGGGATCCGGTTTCCGGATCGGGTCCCAACACAACAAATCAACGCTTCTAGTGAAAACCGACTCATTAATCTAAAAATCTTATTTTTATGGTTCAAACATATCCGTATAGAGTGAGCTTGGGTTTACCCAACAACCCAACTCTATAAGAACTCTGGTTCTCCCCATATTAATGGAAGGCGTTAGTTTTTATATGATTTGAGGGTTTTCATCTTCTTCTTCTCCAAGCTATAGGATTATAGTCACCATGACTATATGGAATGAGTTAGGGTATTTCATCAATCACATTGAGTCTATACCTAAAATCATCCATAATCCCACCTCTGCATGTTGTTGTAGTCGGCTGGTGCATGTTCTAGTCGACTGGTGCATGTGCCAGTCGACTGGAACTTGTGCTAGTCGACTACTATAGGTTACTTTGCACGCTCATGATCGAATCCACTTTCCAATCGATGGTGCATGTTCTAATCATTGGAATGGGCGTGCCGTCATTGGAACATCTTCTAATCGACTGGTTTTTAGCCTGCTCTCTAATTGGCTAATTTCTCAATCCGTGTAGTTCAAATTCACAATACCAAGTTTAATATCCTTTATTATGATGTACCAATGAAATACTTTCATTGTTCCATGCTTACCATATATAGTCAAACTATACATGAAAAACTTGAAATTGATGAATACACTCTTATTCATTTAGATTTTTAAATAATTTGAGAATATCAAACTATCACCCTAAGTATCTCTAGGTAGTCTACACTTTATCCAGACTATTTCGCACCTTTGTCACAAAATTTGTGACGCCAAAACAAATCGAGATAAGGAATATACTAACGAGACGCTAATGAGACACATTTGACATCCTAAATTGTTTGGAAACCTGATTTCAAGAAATTCAATTTGGCAAGCATACAACATCAATGTAACACATTTTTAATCACATTAAAAATGATTCTAGGCATTGGAACTGAAAACTACACATTTTTTCATTTCAAACAAAACAGCTCCAGCAATTTTCTCAAAACTGCCAAGCATTGTCTTTTGCTCGAAAAACTCATTGAAACAATTTTAATAAATCATGAGAAAATTACAGAGGTTACAACATGTTCACAACATGTTCCATGAATTTTTTCAGGATTTATTTCCAACAAAAACTCATCCAACCTGAGCAACCAAGCCAATATAGAATCTGTGTTCCTCAACACAGTTATTCCCAGTAGCACACAATAAATTCTCAAATAAATAGTAAATCACCTTGAAAACATTTTTCCATTCTCATAGACATTCATAAACGTCTTAGAGATATGTTGGTGAAAGCAAATCTGAAAAAAAAAATTTCTACAATTTATTCTCGAATTTATAAGCATGACTGTTCATTGAATGCGCACAAAGACAGTAACTAGAACATTAGGGAATAAATTAGCAAAACCATATCAAATCACATTGATAAATTCCATGCTTCCACAAACATATGAAACAACATCTTGTGAACATATCTGGGCAAGAAAATTTCGAAAAAAATATTTCTATACTGAATTCGAAATTCACACATACAACATGCATCATCGTCACAAGCAATAGGTAACTCCGACCTAGTCATGGTTTCTTCATTATATACGACACAAGTGGCTCTGATACCACTGTAGGAAAATCCCGGTGTGAGAATCACATGCCCACGGTGCGGAAAACAAAATTTTTGTGTTCCGGAACCTTCCCGAAAGCCAGGATCCATGTGTATATATAACAAACTCAAACCGAACGACCAAAGGAGACCGTCTCTAACGGTATCCACGCAGAGATCGGAGAACCTAACCGGGACAAACCCTTTGACCCGGGAATAGCTAGAACAAGTTGAAGACTGCTAGATCTTACCTTGTTCTTGGAGAGCTTGGAAAAGGATGATGAAGATGAAGAAGAGAAGATGAAACTTTAAGGTGATCGATGATGAAGTGAGCTAGGAGAAAACTCTTTCCTTCAAAGCCTTTTAATCTTCATCCAAAAGCCACGATCGTCCATCATCAAAGAAGAGACTCTTTCATTTTCTCCTTTTATATCAAAAGCAACGACCATCATCTTCTCATATCCATCTTTTGTCTTGTAGCCATTAAATGATTTTAATGACTAAGCATTACAATGGAAGCTTCCTCTCCTTCCACGTTAATGCATATATATATATATATATAAATAAATGCTGGAGTGGTCCAGTCACACTGGGGTCGGTCCTACCGGGTTCCGGTATGGGAAAAACCCCCGGAAACGTTTTTCAGCAATATCGATGTCGCGATCTCATCGGGACATATCTCGATCTCATCGGGATCCATTTAATCCGATTGCTCTCCATTTATTGAAACTCTGTCCAAAACTATTTTACAAATTCTCCGAGACACTCTTATGCGTGTGACCCATTAGGTTCCCGGTTATGTTGGCCACTTAGATTAACAGTTAATCTAAGCAAGTCATGAGCGGTATCTAGCAACACATCATGACCCCCAATTGACCGAAAAGTAATTGGTTTGACGAATGAATATATATTCATCATGGACTATATCACGAACCTTTCCATAGCCAATTACCGTACAATTCGTCCTTTCACCATGCTATACCCCACTTAGTTATGAGTATGGGCAATGTGTCAACTCTCACTAGACTGACTATGTCAAATCTAGTCCAAGTGATTTCGGTTCTTGTCCTAGGACTCATTACTTAATACTTAATATGTCAATGAAGACACTCTTCATTACATATGTACTCTGATCAGAGATTTCCAAGTAATGACCCTGACAAGAGGCCATGGGTATCATCTTCTGCTATCACAGAAGTGGTGAATCCTTTATTGGCTACTCAATTATCTTCGAATACCTCAAGCTGTACCCAAGCACCACCCTATGAGCGACCTCTGTAAGGTAACAAGGAATGGAGTCAAAGCACAGAATCAGTATCCAAGATATCCTTGAGTACCTCAAGTCTAAGGATACTTGCACCATTGCTATGATGAGATTATCACTGACATTAGAATAGGACATCCATGTGATGATCTCATGGCAGGTCATCCAATGTACTTACTACCTCTAGTAAGCATCCACATCTCAACCCTAAATATCTCACATGTACAGTTTCTGAGATCCACTGCTTGATCAAATCAAGGAGCTTGAGATGTGCTAGTCTCTCCGGATTACCGATGTCCAGTCTCAGTAATCCTATGACTAGGGATAATTTAGATACTGACATAATTGCACATGATAGGAATCTCAATAGTATGATCACATCATAATTTCCTTCATGCTATGTCATATATCAAGGACTTCATTAATTTGCTTATAGATCAATATCCATTCATAAATAATAAACATCAAATTAATGAAATATGCCTTTCTTTATTTATTTATAAAGAATGTACATAATTTTGTACAAAACGCGCTAAAGGCGATTGCCTTTAGGGCACTACTCTAACACAATTGACTTCATTTTTTAGACCATTGGTGATACGGAACCTCCAAGAATAGACTTTGAGAACTCCTTAACGACAAACCCAAATCTCGACACGAAAACCCTAGTCGAATTGATGACAACCTCGAGGATGAAGGTTAGAATTTAGATTACCTTGAATTGATTTAGATCTAAGATTCGAAACAATTCAGCCTCTAATCCTAGATTTGAAACACTCCACAAGAAAGTTGATCAAACTACTTGAATGTTTCTGAAGCATGTATTCACGCAAGAACACAAAGATAAAAGCAAAACGACTTTTAGGTTAAAATTTCATCCAAAAAAAAAAACCATAACAATTCGTCCTAGGCATATATATAGCCTTTACATAACATAAAAAAAAACCTATTATGATATGGAAAACTTAATAGAATAGGAAACCTATTCGATATGGAAAACTTAATAAAATAGGAAACCTATTACGATATGGAAAACTTAATAAATAGGAAACCTATTCGATATGGAAAACTTAATAAAATAGGAAACCTATTCTGATATGGAAAACTTAATAAATAGGAAACCTATTCTGATATGGAAAACTTAATAAAAATGTGGTTAAACACTAAATCAAGCCTCATTCGTGAATGTCAACTTGTAACAAATTAAAGTTGACATCTTCATCCCTGTCTCCAAACGTGGCATCCCATGCAGTCCATGCAAGCCATTGCTAGCCAAAGTCACCAAGCCTTGTAAATGGCAATTTAATGCTTCTGAATCTTTTGGCTCGTGATCTAGTAATTGGACCACTTGGCAAAACAATTGGATTGGAGATCATCTCTTCATGCTCCTCACGTCTTTGCTCTTGACCAAGTGATTCGCATCATTTTCCCTCTCCTCAAAAGGATTAGTCCTCGAATCATAAGCATCACCTACATCAAAAGGACTCAAATCAGCAACATTAAATGAAGCACTCACATTATACTCACAGGAAATCCACTTTATATGCATTATCATTAATCCATTCAAGGATTTGAAAAGGACCGACTCCTCGTGGATTTAGTTTAGACTTTCGTTCTTTGCGAAATCGTTCTTTGAAAATGAACCCAAACCCAATCACCAGGTGAAACAACATTGGTTTCCTTCCTTTATTCACCCTAAAGCTACTTTGACATTTTGCTTCTCAATCCTCTCCTTAACTTGCCGATGTAACTTCTTCACATAATCGCCTTTGAACTAGCATCAACACTCACAAAATCATTAGATGGCAAGGGTAATATATCCAAAGGAGTAAGCGGATTGAAACCATACACAATTTCAAAGGAGAACAATGAGTAGTCTTATGAACATACTATTATAAGCAAACTCCACAAATGGTAAACAATCCTCCCATGTCCTAATGTTCTTTTCTAACACGATACTAAGTAAAGTAATCAATGTTAGATTCACAACCTCGGTTTGGCCATCGGTTTGAGGATGGCAAGTTGTTGAAAACAACAACTTAGTTCCCAACTTTCCCACGAACACGCCAGAAATGGCTCAAAATTTAACATCTCTATCACTAATAATGCTTTTAGGTATACCATGCAAGCATCGACCTCTTTGAAGAACAAATCAGCAATCATCTTAGCATCATCGATCTTATGAGGCGGTATAAAATGAACCATTTTACTAAATCTATCAACCACAACAAAAATACTATCACGACCTTTCCTAGTTTTAGGCAAACCAAGCACAAAATCCATAGACAAATCAGTCCAAGGTCCATTAGGAGCAGAAGTGGTGTGTACAAACCATGTGGTTTCAGCCTAGACTTAGCTTCTCTACATGTAATGCAATGCTCACAAACTTTATGCACATCATGTTTCATACCAGCCAATAAAATGCTCTATCAAGATATCATACGTTTTACTTACCCCAAAATGACCCATCAATCCTCCTCCATGTGCTTCCTTAACTAACAATTCTCTCATGGAACACTTAGGAATACACAACCTACTTTTCTTAAACAAGAAACCATCAAACAAATGAAATTCTCTCAAAACAGCCACATCACCACATGAATTATATATGTCACCAAAATCCTCATCACCGGCATACAATTCCTTAATATGCTCAAAGCCTAGCAATCTAGCACTAAGAGAATTAAGTAACACATACCTTTGCGATAACGCATCGAGACAACATTTTCCTTACCTCTCTTGTATTTAATCACATATGGAAATGTTTCTATGAACTCCACCCATTTGGCATGTCTACGGTTCAGCTTATCTTGCCCTTCAAATGTTTCAAACTCTCATGGTCGGTATGTATCACAAACTCCTTTGACCACAAATAGTCTTGCCATGTATGCAAAGCTCGATACAATGCATATAACTCTTTGTCATCGTTGGATACTTCAAAGCTGCCCCACTTAATTTTTCACTAAAGAACATCAATGGCCTTTGATCCTGTAACAAAACGGCTCCAATTCCTATGCCACTTGCATCACATTCAATCTCAAAAGTCTTATCAAAATTAGGCAAAGCAAGCAAGGTGCATTACACAATTTATCTTTCAGTTCATTAAATGCATGTTCTTGGGCCTCTCCCGAACAAATGTGACATTTTCTTAACTAACTCATTCAAGGTGCAGCTATGGTGCTGAAATTTCTAATAAACCTCCTATAGAAACCAGCAAGTCCATGAAAACTCCTCACCTCACTAGCACTTTCGTAGGACTCGGCCAATCTCTAATAGCCTTGACCTTGTCCTCATCAACCTCTATACCATCACTAGTCACCACAAAACCAAGAAAATGAACTTTATCCATGCAAAACTACACTTATTAAGGTTAGCATACACTTCTCACGCCTAAGAACGTCTAACACAATACGCACATGCATGACATGATCATCCAAACACTTAGAGTAAACAAGAATATCATCAAAATACACAACAACAAATTTACCCAAGTGCTCACGCAACACATGATTCATCAGCGCATGAATGTACTAGGTGCATTAGTAAGACCAAGCGGCATAACCAACCACTCATACATTTATATATTTAGTCTTAAGCGCTGTTTTCCACTCATCACCCACACTCATTCGAATTTGATAATAACCAGATTTCAAATCAATTTTTGTGAACAAACAAGAACCATGTAATTCATCAAGCATATCATCTAATCTAGGAATAGGATGTCGATACTTTACGGTGATTTTATTGATGGCTCGACAGGTCCACGCACATCCTGTCGTCCGTCCTTCTTTGGCACAAGAATAACAGAACCGAACAAGGACTTAAGCTTTCTCTCACATATCCCTTAGCTAGCAATTCCACCACTGTCTCTGTATCTCCTTTGTCTCGAAAGGATTAGCTCGATATCTTGGCCTATTGGGAATGGCGCCCGGAATGAAGTCAATTTGATGCTCTATGCCTCGGATTGGTGGCAACCCATCGAGCATTTCCTCGGAAACAAATCAGCATATTCTGCAAAAGATCAACAAACACACTTGGGCAAAGATTGGTTAGCATTAGTAGTTTCCAAACAAGGCCCTTTGCACAAAAGCACAAACATAGGCTGTTTGGAGAAGAAAACATGTTTAACCTCACTTGTACTAGCTAACAAACTCACATTTTCTCTCCTCTTTATTTTTTCAATCTGGATTTCTTGTTGTTGCTTTTCTCTCTTTCTTTTCACTCGCTTTTGTTCACTCTCTTTTCTCTCGTTTCATTCAGTTTTTGTTCACTCTTTTTCTCTCTTTTCTCTTTTTTTTCTTTCTTTTCAAATTCAAGTCTCATTCTTTCCATTTTACATTGATCTTCATATACTTCTTTGGAAGAGGCGGTGTCGTAATCGTCTTTCGTCCATCTTTAGTGAATGAATACCGATTGAGGTATCCATCATGTATAGCTCGCCTATCATACCGCCATGGACGTCCAAGCAAAATCTCTCCAGCATGCATTGGCACCACATCACACAACACGTCATCATGATATTTACCAATGGAAAAAGAAACTATAGATTGCCGATTTACCTTAACCTCTCCACATTCATTCAGCCACTTGAAGTTTGTAAGGTCGTGGATGAGGTTGTGTGAACAACCCAATCGATCAACCAAGAGTGTACTTACCACATTGGTACAGCTACCACCATCCACAATCACAATGCAAGCCTTCCTCGAACATGACATCTTGTATGGAACAAGTTGTCTCGCTGATCCTCATGGTTTTCCTCCTTCAATTGCATGTTAAGAACACGCCTAGTAACCAGCAAATCTCCCTTTATTGGTTCTTCAATGCTCCCATCACTCTGATCTTCCAATTCGGCATCTCACCACCATCACTCTCATCATCACTTTCTTCTTCATCACCACTATCTCACCATTTTCATAGTCATAACTCTCTTGTTTGGACATTCTTTGCTGATATGTCCCACACCTTGACACTTCCAACACTTAATATCTCGATTTTGCTGCCTTGGCTCATCGAATTTGGACTTGCCCTTAGAACTTGATTCGGCCTTCGCTTTACCACCATCTTGAACAGCCTTGCTGCCACTTTTAAAATCACGTTTTCCATCCCTATTCCAAGAAGAATTTGCATTAGAAATAGGTTTGGAATAATACCTTCTTTATTCCTTTTCTTTGAATTTGCCTTTCTACTTTGATGGCAATGTGCACCATTTCTTCTAATTCCACATATGGCTGTAAATCCACTCGGTCAGCTATGTCTTGATTCAAACCAGCCAAGAAACGTGCCATGGTCGTCTCCACATCCTCTTCTAAGTCAGCCCTAATCATCAACATCTCCATTTCTTTGTAGTAATCATCAACACTCTTACTTCCTTGCTTAAGAACACGAAGTCTTTGCATGATTTCCTTATGGAAATGTCTAGGAACAAACCGCTTCCTCATGGTGATTTTAGATCATTACGTTTCAATTGGGTACTCAAATTCCTTCTCCTACTAGTCACTAATCGATCCCACCAGCTATTGCATAATCTGTGAATTGAGTAACGATAGCTTGACCTTCTTTTCTTGAATACATCTATGGCACTCAAAATAAGTTCAACTTGTTTCTCCCATTGCAAATAAGCTTCGGATCGATGTACCTCGAAAATTTGGTATTTTAAGCTTGATGCTCCCAAAGCTTCTATCCGCACCATCTTCACCTCTATGATTTCTGCCATAGTTAACATTATTATTCGGCCTTCCCTACCCTTCCAAAGACCACGGCCTCTTCTTCCTCCACCTCTAGGGAAAATTAGTTCAACATCACCTGCATCTTCCTCCTCAAGCTCATGGTCATCTTCCTCAAATTCTGGTTGTTGCACCTGATTTCACCACCAACTTGTCTTCCTTGTCGTTCGGAGTTGCTCTTTCAACATTCCGCAACCTTAAATTCATACGTTCAAGGTTTCGTTTATATTCTCCATGGCTCGGTATAAGCGTGTAAATTCGCTTGTTGAGCCTCACGCAACCTATCCGGATCAATCTGAACTCTCCTTTCATCATCACCTTGATTAGACATTATACCTGCAAGAAAAGGTTAGTACAAACAAATATAGGCCTCACAACACTCCCTCGCGTGTTTACACTCAAATAATGAAGGTTGTTCACTCATGTTTCACTCGATTGATGTTTTCGCTCAAGGTTCACTCACACCTCTTAAGTTGATTTCTTTTATGTTCTTAGGAGAATCACACTTTATGAAACAATTCAATAGCCTTCCTCGTGATGTATCCCAACCTAAAATTCCCAATGCCTCACTAATCAAGTCGGTTCAAACCCCATCAATGGTGAAAATTTGGGACTGAAAAATTATATTGATTCTAACCCACCTAGATTCGATCCTTATCTCCTAAATAGCAAGGAGAATGAAAATTTTGTAGAAGGATTTTGTATTTTTTTGCTCCTCTCACTATCTCTTTGAAGACAACCTCAATTCTCCCAACGAAACAAGGATAGCAACAAAGAACAAGACCGAACAAGATCAAATTTAGAAATGAAAACGAAATTGATAGGGATAAAACCCGATCTAGAGTCGAGCTCGATACCAAATGATACGGAACCCCCAAGAATAGACTTTGAGAACTCCTTAACGATTTAACCCAAATCTGACACGAAAACCCTAGTCGAATTCAAGACAACCTCAAGGATGAAGGTTAGAATTCAGATTACCTTGAATTGATCTAGATCTAAGATTGAAACAATTCAACCTCTAATCCTAGATTTGAAACACTCCACAAGAAAGTTGATCAAACTACTTGAATGTTTCAAGCATGTATTCACGCAAGAACACAAAGATAAAAGCAAAAGCGGCTTTTAGGTTAAAATTTCATCCAAAAAAACCCATAACAATTAGTCCTAGGCATATATATAGCCTTTACATAACATAAAAAACCTATTCGATATGGAAAACTTAATAGAATAGGAAACCTATTCGATATGGAAAACTTAATAAAATAGAAACCTATTACGATATGGAAAACTTAATAAATAGGAAACCTATTCGATATGGAAAACTTAATAAAATAGGAAACCTATTCGATATGGAAAACTTAATAAATAGAAACCTATTACGATATGGAAAACTTAATAAAAACGTGGTTGAAAACTAAATCAAGCCTCATTCGTGAATGTCAACTTGTAACAAATTAAAGTTGACATCTTCAGCCCTTGTCTCCAAACGTGGCATCCCATGCAGTCCATGCAAGCCATTGCTAGCCAAAGTCACCAAGCCTTGTAAATGGCAATTTAATGCTTCTTTGAATCTTTTGGCTCGTGATCTAGTAATTGGACCTCTTGGCAAAACAATTGGATTGGAGATCATCTCTTCATGCTCCTCACGTCCTTGCTCTTGACCAAGCTGATTCGCATCAATTGGAAAGAAGACTTCAATATCTACAACTTCTATGAAGACCTCAAAGGCCAATTCTATCGTCTAACTTTTGTATCGTCTCACTTTTCTTTCGTCTGCTTTTCTGCGTCTGTTTTTCTACGTCTGCTTTTTGCGTCTGGAACATCTCCACTTATAAGATGCATAACGTTTGAATCAGATGTCCAAATTTTACAAAATTTATACCATTGGAAAGATAAACGAAAGATCTACAACTTTTCAGAAGGAAATTTTGCCAAAATCCATCTTTATCAATCCCAAATATTCCCCTAAAGTCTGAAGACAAATTTTTCATTCATACACCAACACTGCACCCAATTCTTCACTTCATGACAATATCTGAGACTCTTAAGCATAGAATTGAAATTCGATGTCTTCACACAAAATGTAGCCATATATCTCTAGTTTAATCCAAATTAAGAATCATCTCGTTTGGATTACTAGAGAAAACGTTGTGGCTAAATGACTGAAGCATAATCAGTGAAACTTTTCCAGATCACTACCAATCTTATTTCTAAATCTTTCCTTATTACAACTCATACCAAGATCACTCTTTCTACTCCCTCTACTCCACATTTTCAATAAAATCACATTTAATACCATTTATACCCAGAAGTTGTCAATGAGTGCATGTACCACTTTTTATGCTAAAACATTTCGTATTTATGTACTTATATGCTAGCATGATGCATGAGCAAGAAAATGCATTTCCTTAACCTCTCTTTGAGTTCACAAATACCGAAAGTTCGGGTACTAACCCTTAATATGGGAACGGGATGTTACATTTCTCCCTCCTTAATAAATTTCGTTCTCAAAATTTTCATCTGATTAACCAATACAGTGAAGGTGACCATCATCGATAGTTCACTCAATTCATGCATATACAAATAGTTCACAATATTTCACATAATACCACACAATAATATATTCAGAAATATCGCATACATCATCATTTCACAATATAAGGCATTTCGCCCCTCACACAGTTCACAATTTATCATTCATATATACAGAATGCACATGTGACACCTTCCATTTTATTACGGAGTTGTGACCGTGTGTCTGATCTGTCCCAATGACGGGCAGATTATACGGTGAGCCTATGACTCTGAATTACGTTGGGCCTAAATGCCCTGATACGGTGAGCCTGTGGCTCTAAATTACGTTAGGCCTGAATGCCCTGATAAGGTGAGCCTGTGACTCTGAATTACGTTGGGCCTGAGGCCCTGTTGCGTTGAGCTTTAAGCTCTGAACTACGGTGGCTACTCCGGTCACAACTGTCATTATCTGAACATGCCTTTATGCATGAATGCATATGTCTCAATTCACATTAGCAATAAGTAATTTCACACTCGCACATAAATAACACTTCGATATCAAGTTTCCGATATTTCAGACACCTATGGTCCGAAATCCCTCAAAGTCAAACACATAAACCCTCCATTATCTCCACATGGCATAAGTGCATAATATTAAACACATAAAGGTTGAGGAACCAACTAGGTTACTCACAAAAACATTTCATCTCTCCTTTGATAGTTCACTTCTCTTTAATATTAACAAATTCAACTCTTATATCCATTTCACTAAATTTGGAAACCTCAATATCTGAATGTGAATTATTCCATCATAGAATTGTCCATTCGGTATGTCAGATTACACACTAATTTTACCAGTAGCACTCATTTGTGCATTACCTCCAAACTTAATAATTTCTTCAATCTTACATAATGTACATTTCAATTTTATCATCAGCGTCTTATTCCTCAAATATTCAAAACGTCCCCTTTTTGCCTTGCAGACACTCTCACAATATCATCTATGATCACAATCACTACTTGATACAATTTTGCTTGGATCACTTAAATCTTCAATATCATAATATCATTGGGGTATCATTAACTTTCACTCACATTTTCCTTTTGTTAATTTCTACAATTCCTTAGGTAACTGATTTCCCCAATGTAAGTAATTTTTGTATCATGTCATTTTCAATCTCCCACTTGACTTCTTGTCTCTAATGATTTTCTCTTTTCCTTCGAATTCCTTTAATTCACATCGGCTTACTCAAATGACTATTCATTCATATTAGTTCTTCCACACATTTCAATTCATTTGAATGCTTCACTTTGTGTGTTGGTATTTCATTCCTTAGATTGAATTTGTATCTCCCGAACATGTTTGCATCGAATGTAAGGGGGGGCCTATATTTTCCTCACAGTTGCAATAGTGTCACCTCGAATTTATAATCCACTCATGTAGTTGGTGTACACACTCTCAATGGCATATTCCACTTTTTATGCCTGAGTTTCTACTTAGGATATGACTCCATTATTCACTTTTGACATATTACATATTCATTTCCAATTTGTGTCTTCATTGGTTACTCTTAAATCAAATCGTTAGATCAATTTAACTCAATTTAGGGAGATTCTTCTTTGAAAGAAGATTTCTTACTACAATCATCAACACTATTCATAAAACCTTATCAATCAACTATTTTTCGTCATTACACATCAGTCATTCTTAATACCTCGAGAAGATCAATTTCAACTATGCATAATATCTCAATAAGGTCAATTTATGCCATAGCTTACATGATCAGAACATCCTTTGTAATGAGGCTCTGTAGGGGCACTTAAACAATTTCATTTACTCTAATATCTTGGCATAACTCATGTGAAGCTTGAATCTCCACTTCACAAATATATTCTCACACTGAATCGTAAACTCTTATATCGATAATCAACTTAACTTATATACTTTCATCTTATTATTTCTACTTATATCCTTATTTTTCTTTTCAACAATTCATGACAAGGTATTCACATTTATATCTCATCTTCAAGGACATATCTTTCTCCTGATACTGAATTATAACCTCTTATCACAATACTCACATAACCATTTCGATTCCAAATTCACCCTTTTGTGATAATAACAATTTTATGATTTCACTTCATTCTGTCTATACACCTTAGTCTCCTCATTTCTATTCATATTCTTATTTTCCCCAATCAATCCATGGCAATATGCCGATTCACAATTATTTCACCCCTAAAGGATATATCACCTTCAAGTATATGCACTCTTTTATGGGGGACTCTTATCTACCATGCAAAACCAGATACTATTTCTCATTTCCAATATGTCCATAAACCTTATTTTCTCACATTCAGTTAGATCATCAATTTTCTTAATGCATATAACAACTCAAACTCTTAAGGAATGCTCATGCATGTGACTCATACTGGGGATCAGTTGCCGCTGTCTGCTATGACATGACTAATGTGCATGTAACTTGACACATATTTCAGAATGCCCATACAAGATTGTACTTCTGGGCTCTGATACCACCTAAATGTAGCATCCCACTCTCGTAAGACCCGAACCCGATATCGATAGTGATATCCGAGACTGCGCCCCGCGAGGGTGGTGTGCTACGCACTCGATCAATCAAAATTCGGTATTTTTTTTCATAGACAAACATGCGAAAGTCAAATAATCAAATAGGACATAAGCCCTTTTCAATCATACAAGGCTATTTACAAAATTCTCATGTGGCCATTTGGCCCTTTCACAAATACAACACTTGAGTCATTTCAAAATATACTTTTCATGACATAAAGAAAGACATGCAATGCAGATGCGAACTGATCCCGACTTCTATCCTTCACTTGAATCTTGCAATTATACTCCCGTTGGCCTAACTGGGTATTCTTCTGATCCTGAAAAAAATAATAGCAATTTTTGGGTGAGTTTTGCGAACTCAGTGAGTGACCATCATCGATGGCTCACTCATCACATATCACATAAGATATATATATATATATATATATATATATATATATATTTCATAATTTACATTCCATTTCACTTTTTTTTTCCAATAACACACATGCTCATATTATTTTGCATTCAATCACTGAACCAATCCCACTTTATTTCCTATATCACATTATTTTTCATATTCATATCATTTCATTAACAACCAAATTGAATCACATCAACTTGTTCACATTCAATATCATTTAAACGTTCATATGATGCATATGTCACTTGTATGAGACTCTCATTCGTTGTTATTGTTGTGACTGAGTGCCTCTTTAGATATACAGAGTGTCAGCCCGTAGGCTTAGTCGAATCAAAATACCAGCCTTTAGGCTTAGTCGAATCAGAATACCAACCCGTAGGCTTAGTCGAATCACAATACCAGCCCGTAGGCTTAGTCGAATCACAATACCAGCCCGTGAAGCAATCGAATCACAATACCAGCCCGTGAAGCAGGTGAATCACAATACCCACGGAGCATAGCTCTACGTGGAAACGCTTCAAACAGGCAACTCAAGTCACAATGCCTTTATATTTTATGCATTCATACCATGGAATGCATCACTTACATTGCATGCACTTATTCGATCACATTCACTTATCATCGGACCGTAGCCCAGCATTCAACATATAGTTGAGTATTCACTCTTTCTCTTGCATGCAATGCACATTCTGAAAACACTTAGTTCATCTTATCCATATATAATGAGCACTTCAATAATTCAGATCATTCATCTCAGAAAAAATCATTCACATATCACATTATTTCACATTTGGTACATTCAATCAATCATACTTTGTATCAAAAATCACATTTTTCATTATGCATATGCAATGCACATGAGACTTATTTTCTATTTGTTACTTTATTGTGACCGAGTGCCTAAACTGTCCCCTAAAGGGCTCATTGAACGTTGAGCTTATAGCTCTAATCGGTGGCTACTCGGGTCACAATTACTATTTTATTTTATGCATTCATGCAATGGAATGCATCACTCACAATTACTTATCCCATTCAAATCACTTTCTCATAACATCAGATCTTAGTCCGATAATCCACATTAAAGTGGAGCATTTCACAATTTCATTTATGTGCCAATATACGATTTATAATCACATTCACATACAATTAACACTTCAATATCTCATTCATATAGCACCTTCATCGGACCTTCATTGTCCGAATTTCAACAATCAAGAAACATTCATAATTAGTCATAATCTCTCAGTTTATAACATAAACAAAACAAACAATAAGGTGAGACTATCTAGGTCTACTCACAGTATGCTCCAAAATAGCATTTGCTTCCCAATTTTGGAACGTTAGAATGTGGACGCTTGACCTGCACAGCCCATATATGCAAGACACACATTGCACACTCATCAATAATTGCGCACATAAAAATATTCATTTTTACACAATTGCAATAATAGGCTATGTATAATGCATGCTCAATGACAATCCCGGGTATATGTTCTAATATACACTTCATGCTCATTTCCATTTCAAAATTCATATACGTTTCATATACTTCATTGGTACATGAACATGATCGTTTTAACTTCTCCTTTCAATCTTTGCCCTTTTTATAAGTCTAGCGTATTCATAAGCTTACACTTCAAGAACATTTGGTTACTTTATATATTAACTTAATTTCTCATCATCACTTTTCTAACCTTATATGAACTCATAATATCAAAACCCTATTCATAGCTTAGCAATTTAAACATATGTACACATTTAGGCATATTGCCCATTACACAAAAAAAAAACCATAACTATATATTACCCACCTAGTTGGCTTGCAAAACTTTGAGTCAAATTTGTCTTTCCCCTTGTTCATGGGTAGGATTCTCTTGGTTTCCTAATACAAACCAAATCTCATTCAATAGAAATCCACTTAAAAAGTCCACAAAGAAAAATCTCCAAAATTGATTCTAGAACATTTAAACCCAACCAATTTCTAAACTCCATAAGGTAGAATTCTTCCAAAAATCCAAAAGAGTCAAAAAGATCTTACCTTGATTCATCACGAAAAAGAGATCTTTAGCTCAAATGGAAGCTCTTATCTTCCTCTTCCTTATTCTCTTCTTGAACAACTTTAAAATCTCTCTTAACGGCTAAGAAAATTAAAATCCTAGCTTGCTCTCTCTTCTTTCTCTCTCTTTCTTTCTTCTTCTCTTCGTATTTCTCTTTCTTCTTCAAGATATTTTTTTTTCTTTCCATTTTCGTTCTCCCCTTAATTTATAAGCCAGATCATACTTCTTTTTTCCATTTATGCCCTTAATGAGTCCAAAAAGTCCATTTTATCCTTCCTTATAGGCTTATGTTCTTTTAAACTTAAGTGTCTTGCCAGAAATATTGTTGACCATTCTTACACATCACTTTCTTCTAGAAGACTCTTCTTTATTGTCTTACGGGTCTAATATCACTAAAAGCATTCACTCTGATTCAGTGATTCAGAAGTTACACTTTAAACATTTTGGACTGTTCTTGTCCATAACAGTATACTATGCATAACTTCCATAAGAATTTTAAACATCCTAGAGACTGAATCGGATTCCAAGTCCTTAATACCATTTGTAGCTCCATGTCTCTAGTTTACCACAAAGAAATAATCTCATTTTGATTTCTACAAATCAAGATATCATTAAAACACTGAAGTATGTTCAGTGGGATAACACCAGTTCATATCCTTTAAGAGCACCCACACTATACCCGACTTACTCTTTTCACTTAATCTCTCTCCATACAATTTAGATAACTTAGATTTTTGGTGGAGATATAGAGAAAATTCTTACGAATCCAACGGTTCAAGAATCAAGTCATTTGAAGGTCTAGAGAAGAAGTTATGGCCAAAACAATCCAACATGTTCATATCCTCACTTGAAATGTACATATCCCAGTACGAATGCCATAACTTTTGCTACAGAAATCCGATTAGTTTCGTTTTTAGACCATTAGAAAGAGGACTTCTGTATCTAAAAATTCTATGAAGACCTCAAAGGCCAATTCTATCGTATAATTTCTGTATCGTCTCACTTTTCTTTCGTCTGCTTTTTCTGCGTCTGCTTTTTTGGGTCTGTCTTTTTGGGTCTTTACTTATCTCAGTGAGAATACTATAAATTTTGCTATAGATGTCCAATTGACTTCTTTTTTAGACCATTGGAAAGAAGACTTCAAGATATACAACTTCTATGAAGGCCTCAAAGGCCAATTCTATCGTCTAACTTCTGTATTGTCTCACTTTTCTTTCATCTGCTTTTCTACGCCTGCTTTTTGCGTCTGTACATTTCTTAGTACTAATGCTATAACGTTTTCTAAAGATGTCCAATTGACTTCGTTTTTGGACCATTGGATAGAAGACTTCAAGATCTACAACTTCTATGAAGACCTCAAAGGCCAATTCTATCTTCTAACTTCTGTATCGTCTCACTTTTCTTTCATCTGCTTTTCTACGTCTACTTTTCTGCGTATGCTTTTTGCGTCCGTACATATCTCGGTGCGAATGCTATAACTTTTTCTACAGATGTCCAATTGACTTCTTTTTTTAGACCATTGGAAAGAAGACTTCAAGATCTACAACTTCTATGAAGACCTCAAAGGCTAATTCTATTGTCTAACTTCTGTATCATCTCACTTTTCTTTCATCTGCTTTTCTACGTCTACTTTTCTGCGTCTGCTTTTTGCGTCCGTACATATCTCGGTGCGAATGCTATAACTTTTTCTACAGATGTCCAATTGACTTCGTTTTTTAGACCATTGGAAAGAAGACTTCAAGATCTACAACTTCTATGAAGACCTCAAAGGCCAATTCTATCCTCTAACTTCTGTATCGTCTCACTTTTCTTTTGTCTGCTTTTCTGCGTCTGTTTTTCTGTGTCTGCTTTTTGCATCTAGAACATCTCCACTTATAAGACGCATAACTTTTGAATCAAATGTCCAAATTTTACAAACTTTATACCATTGGAAAGATAAATGAAAGATCTACAACTTTTCAGAAGGAAATTTTGCCAAAATCCATATTTATCAGTCCCAAATTGTCCCCTAAATTCTGAAGACAAAATTTTCTTTCATACACCAACACTGCACCCAATTCTTCACTTCATGACAATATTTGAGACTCTTAGGCATAGAATTGAAATTTGATGTCTTCACACAAAATGTAGCTATATATCTCTAGTTTAATCCAAATTAAGAATCATCTCGTTTGAATTACTAGAGAAAACGTTGTGGCTAAATGACTGAAGCATATTCAGTAAAAATTTTCCAGATCACTACTAATCTTATTTCTAAATCTTTCCTTATTACAACTCATACCAAGATCACTCTTTCTACTCCTTCTACTCCTCGTTTTCAATAAAATCACATTTAATACCATTTATACCCAGAAGTTGTCAATGAGTGCATGTACCACTTTTTATGCTAAAACATTTCGTATTTATGTGCTTATATGCTAGCATGATGCATGAGCAAGAAAATGCATTTCCTTAATCTCTCTTTGAGTTCACAAATACCGAAAGTTCGGGTACTAACCCTTAATAAGGGCACGGGATGTTACATACAGTGAGTACACTTCGTTGCCAGTGTTTTAGAAACGAGGAGAGTTCATGAGTTATTATGTTTTTGTAAGAATTATTTAAAGATCAACCCTTTTGATCTTTAAATAATTTTCAACCCAAATTTCTATTCTCTTTATCACCTTTAGTTTGGTTGACGCTCTTTGATTTACAAAGTACTTGTATTTAACATTCGTTTGTCTAATTATTTTTCCTTTTGACTGATTGTTTTTTGCAGTATAAGGAAGCCATTCTAATGTATTTGATTTTGCTTAGAAAGAAAAATGGTTAGGTAGAACCTGAATTAATGGACTCTCTGATTCATGCTACTAAAGATGGTGACTAGAGTAGTCCATTTGGTTGTCATTACTTAACTAAAAGCAACTTTAAGGCTCGTTGGTTTCTTCTATTTGTAATGATGCCTGTGTTGTGGTTGTCTGAAGCTACTGCTTCCTTTGTATATCTAAAGAAGATGATGAATAAGGCTTTCGGTGAAGACTTTTGAAAAACAGACCAGTGGTATGTGCTTCTCACGTGGTCACTTATTCTTCAGCCTTTATCTGCATATTGCATTGTGTTCAGCTGCGTTTTGGTGGTTTGCTTCAGATGGCGTTGTATACGACAGCACCTTGACCAATGTACGTCTATCTTCTGCCTTTGTGGTTTTGACTGATGATAACTCTATTTTGTCTTTGACCTACATAGCAACAATTACTGTTGTATTTTTTGTTAACATCTTGTGCTTGTGTAATGAACGAAAAACGGCAGTGCTTTAATTCCTTTTATGTCTCTGTCTTTAATGAATCACGTGGAATTGTCTTATGCAAGTCAATATTTTCTTCTGAAACTCAGACCTTCGAGAGCCTTTCTTGTCTCCTTCTTCAACATTTTACACACAGATTTCTTAGTTTCTTCATGCTTTCATTGCTTCTGTATGTGGATTGATGGAGAATCAGCGATTTTTCTTACAACCTGCAAATACAGATTTAGGATCTATTTTTGTATACCTATTCCTTGTTGACTAATTTGTTTCAGGATTCTCAAGAGCATATTGAAATTGCAACTAGATGGTTTGATGCACTGATTAACAAAGATGTAGAGATCATCAATGAAGTTTATGCTCTTTGAAGTTTTGATTTTGATCGTCAGGTTAGTGGGATGTTAGCCTTTATGATTTTAGCTTCAATATCAGAATTTGGGCTCTGACATTCCTCCAAATTCGATTGGAATGAAATCAACTTATTCAAGCATATGTATCATTTTGAAGTTGTAAGCAATTCAATTCTCTGCTTGTCATGTCCATGGTCAGAAGACCCCAAAAGTCATAGCATTGACTAAGTCCTTGAATCCTCTTCCAGTCTCGGATATTAGTAAATTGTATTCTTATCATGTTGCCGAGAGCATACATTCATCTGGTCCTCTGAAGCTACACATTCCATTTGTGATAACTAAGTTAATACATAACCCTTTACTTGTTTTTTCTGCTCATCAGCTTTTTATACTCACATCAGTTCATCTAAATTAATCTCGCTTTTTATGGCATCTTTTTGAGCAAGAGTTGAGCAAGCTGGTCTGACGAGTGCATTCAGTTGAAGAATGGAGAGTTAATGCTGAGGATAACGAGCAAGAAATGGAAAAGGCTACAATGGTCTTGGCAGTGAGATGATAGATGAACCTTTAGTGAAGTTGTTAGAGAGGGGGATCTCTTCTTTAATCATGTCACGACCACAAAGGACTCTTGGTTGTCTGATAGATGAACTTTCAGATTAATTAGTGTATTAATTAATGTATTATAACATATTTACGAATTGCAATTAGTGTATTTTGATATTAATTAGTGTATTATGATATGTTTACGAATTGCAATTAATTAATACATGCAAGTATGAAGTTTTTGTGATATATTAATAATTATTAAAATTAATGATATATTAAAAAAATTGAAGAATTATTAAATAAATAAAATTCATAAATAATATTGAATAGTTATTAAACAAATAAGATTTAAAAATTGTATTTTAAAATAAATATTAAAATTAAAATTATTATTAAAATTAAAATTATTAAATTAATATGATTATTAAAAGTATTAAAATTAAAATTAAAATTAAAATTATTAAAATTAAATTAAAAATTATTAAATGGAAAAAATAATTAATAATAATAATAAAAACGTCGCGGAAGACATTCTGCGACGTTTCTAAAAACGTCGCGGATTCCTTTACATTCTGCGACGTTATAAAAACGTCGCGAAATGTTAGAGATTTTGCGACTTTTTTTAAAAACGTCGCGGATTGTCTAAACTTTCAGTGACGTTTTTATAAACGTCGTGGAATGTCAATATTTTCCGTGACGTTTTACATAAAACGTCGCAGAAACCTTTTGCCTACACCACATTCCGCGACGTTTTTTATGACATTTTTTGAAACGTCGCATAATACATTCTGCGACGTTTTTGGACATTTTGTGACGTTTTAAAAACGTCACAAAATGCCTTATTTTTTTGTAGTGTGCCCTTTATACACTCTTACTACTTTAATTCAACTAACCATTGTAATAAAATCCTACTAACATTGACATAATAATTAACTCCAAAAATTAATCTCTCAAGACCTCATAATTTATTTAAATCATGCTTAACTCAACAGAAAAAAATAAAAATTCAGGAGCCAACATGTTGGGTTGCCTAAAGGAGCAAACCACAGGTTGCAAATGGGTATTTAAGACAAAGAAAAACTCATTAGGAAACATTGAGAGATGCAAGGCAAGAATCATTACTAAAGGATTCACTCAAAAGGAAGGAATTGATTACACATCTCCTATGACTAAAAAGGATTAACTTCGTATGATTTTGGCATTGCCTGCTCACTTTAACTTGGAATTGCATTAAATGAATGTGAAAATGGCTTTATTAAAAGGTGACCTAGAGGAAGAGGTATATATGAAACAACCAGAAGGATTTTGCTCTTTTAATGGTAAGCATTTGGTTTGAAAGCTTAAAAGATCCATATATAGATTGAAAGAAGCATCCCACCAACATTATTTGAAATTCCACGATGTTATCTCATCATTTGGTTTTAAAGAAAATGTTATGGATCAATGTATATACCAGAAGTTGAGTGGGAGTAAATTTTGTTTTCTTGTATTATATATAGATGACATACTACTTGCAACCAATGATAGGAGTTTGTTACATAATGTAAAACAATTTCTCTCTAAAAATTTTGAAATGAAAGATATGAGTGATGCGTCTTATGTCATTGGCATTAAGATACATTGAGACAAATTTCGTGGTGTTTTAAGTTTGTCTCAAGAAATCTATATTAATAAAGTTTTAGAGAGATTTCAGATGAAAGATTATTCATCTAGAGTAGCCCACATTGTGAAAGGGGATAGGTTCAATTTGGATCAATGCCTTAAAAATGATTTTGAAAAGGAACAAATAAAAAACATTTCATATGTTTCTGCATTAGGAAGCTTGATATATGCTCAGGTTTCTACAAGACCTGACATTACATTTACTATTGAAATGTTAGGTAGATATCAAAGTAACATAGGATTAGATCACTAAAGAGTTGCAAATAAAGTATTGAGGTATCTTCAGAGGATCAAAGATTACATGCTTACGTACAGACGACCGACAATCTGAAGGTAATAGGGTACTCAGATTCAGATTTTGTTAGGTGTGTTAATTCACAGAAATCAACATCAGGTTATATCTTTGTATTTGCCAATGTAGCCATATCGTGGAGGAGTGCCAAGCAATCTTTAATTGTTACTTCCACCATGGAGACTAGGTTTGTTTCTTATTTTGAGGCTACATAACTTGGTATATGGCTAAAGAGTTTCATATATGGGCTTAAACTTATGGATTCCATTTATAGGCTATTGAGGATATATTGTAACAATTCAGCTACTATTTTTCTAGCTAAAAATAGTAAGATTGGTAGTCGAAGTAAATACATCAACATCAAGTTTTTATCTATAAGGGAATGTGGTAAGGACAAGAAAGTGATCATTGAACACCTTAGCACTGAATTGATAATTGTTGATTCTTTAATAAAAGGCACGCCACCAGTGAAGTTCAAGGATTATGTTGTTAGAATGAGATTGAGTTACATTATATAGTTTTCATTGTATGGACAATGTTATTTTCATGAAACTTTTATAATATTTTCTCATATTATGGTGTACGTTGTTGAATTTCGAGAAAATTGATTATTTTGGACTTGGAATAAATATATGGTTTATTCATTAAGTAATGTTATCACATTCGGTAGATACAATTATACTATATTGTAATACATGAAGATAATACTCAACTACTAGAAAATCTATCTCCATGATTCGTATATTATATTTGGATCTGATTAGGATTTGATACCAAGTTAAACGTATAGATCAAGTGGGAGAATGTGAGAACTTTTCTCATAAATGATACAACGTTATGCATTTAGTAGGTATGAATTCCTTGGTTTTTGATAATTGATGTTGTGCTTGATGGGAGCACGTTCATATAGGTTTTCTTCTCAGATTTTGGGTTCCTAAACTTCTTTTCTCTTCTAAAGATATACACTATCGTATTGGGAATTGAGAACGAATCCCAAAAACATAACTTTTTAAGCACAAACAACAATGGTATGAGGTATTTTGTTTTTCTTCCGCATTTATTTTTTGTGTTATTCTAATGTATATTATTGTTGAATATACGATAGAATATGTTTACAGTATTTCCATGTCTATCACTTTCTAACCGCTGTTTTAGTATCATTGTACAACAGAAACTTCTGGTTAGCTCGTTCAAAACATATTTGCAGTGGTGCCATAATAAAAACTTAGTACGGAAGAGTGACTTTGTTACCTACTTTGACTGCAACTAAACGTTAAGCAAGCCGTGCTCTTGAAATTTGGCAAGTCTGGAAAAACTTCACGTGATTTGTTGCCAATGATATTATAATGTTTTTGAGTTTTCTGAGATATGTGTTGATAGATAATAATTTTCTTTCTTTTTATTGCTTCTCTTTTAATTTGAGTCTAGGTGATAACATTATGCAGGAGCTGAGAAATGAGGTAGTGATAAAGAAGATGTATTGCATTCCGGTGACTACTTCTGATGCAAAACCTCCCAAGTTGGAATTTAACAAGACTAGAACCTGTTAGGCTTATTGATCAGGCACCAGTAATCAGTCGTTAAGCCTGGCAAGGTTTTCTCACGGGTTTCGCCAGGCCAATCCCTTCCACAAACCTAAAGCTTTACTTGTAGTGAACTGTAAATTTACTGTTAGTTCGCTAACGTAGGGGTTAAATATTACACATTTCTATAACACAAGGTATTCAGAAAGCCCTTTTATAGAATTCTTTCAACTTTTTTTTTTGTTTTTTCTTTTGTTTCATGTCTTTCCTTTGACCAACTATGGCATTTCTCATTGATAACCGTTCTGCTTCACGAAATCTGAGAGACTCTTAAGTGAGTGAGACGGGCAAAAGGCCATTTAGAAGTGGTAAAGGAAGGGCTCTTATTCAACTTGCTATGGAGAGCATGAAATTGAGTATGTACATACGAAATATACGTTCATTAAGTACATCCATTTTACTATAGAAATAATACGGCCAATTGATTCTGAATGAATTTAGGCTAGATTTTAGAGTGAAAACTTGCTTCTTCGACCATATTTACAACATAAATAGGTGTAAAAGAAGATCATATCCGTACCTGCACTTTCTAATATATTGCGACTATTATCATAATATGTTCCGATGAAGTTTATGTTTACGTTCATATTTTGTTTATAATTATCGCAATAATTTATAACCACAATGAATAATTATAATTACACTTATTTCATATCATAATTATTATGGCTAGCTATTTCTTATGATCATGCCTACATGATTTATAATTATCACAATAATCTATAATTACAATGGATTTGTTGCAATTCACAATATAAAACCGTATTTCCAACATGACCCAAAAGAAGACATTTCTTTTAAGTAATTGGCTCTCCATTTCCAAGTAAGCTTGAGATGAATAATTAAACAACAAAGTGAATCGTGAATGTTCTTAGACCTTAAAGGCCATGCTTTCAAATCAAACATTTGTGAAAGCTAAGTGAGTCATCATCCCACCTCGCACTCTTGTCTAATAGGGCAGCGTGGAGAGTTCCCTGCCGAGTCTGAGGAGGTGGACCCACGACCAACCTGCCCATGTTGCTTCTTCCGTAAAAAAGTTTTTTTGAGTAATCCCACGAAAGTACCAAGTTTTACATCTTTTTTCTTGAGTTTATCTAAGTTTTTTCGTTTTCTTAACTAATTTCCTTTTGTTAATAATGGCTGAATAAGAGCACAACGTCGAATTCATTCTCAAACCATCTACTCCACATATATTGCTGGGAATTTTGTGTTCCAATTTTTTTCCTATTTTTCTTTGACAAAGAGGGAGATGGATTTGGTTGTGGGCCTATTATTTTCTCACTTAACCAAGATTTAGATCCTGTCACCGCCATAAAATGCATTCTGGTTGACACAACCTTAGTCCTCTTTTCTTGTCTGAAAACCTTACTCCCCTTCTGTAACCAATAAAAAAAGTTACTTCGTCGTATGCAAACAATAAATGGCGACTACATCTCCCCCTACAATTAGCAAAAAGGAACAAAACTGTCAGGCTAAGTTTCCACATTATACTGCTCAAGTAACATCAACATATAGAGCACCAGACAACCGCAGGTGAGTACCCTGTATCGACGACGTTTTCAGTTTCTGTCTTGAGGCGTCTTCGAGTTCAACCATCTTCACTATCATGCTAACCTTACCCTTGTAATTACCTACCACAAGTTCTTAAGATTTTAAGTAACTACAATGTCATTCCTTCTCCACACATAAATACATATATTTCTTCTTGTTCTTGTACGTGATCTTATCAGGTTGGAGCCAGAAAATACAAGTATAGCCATGAAGAGGACTAGCTGCACTATGATGAGCACTGAAAAGGTGGAGGACAAAAGAGAATGGGAGTGTGACAACTTGACGCTCCAAGGAGATCAGTCAACTGAGTTGTCATGGCCTCAAAGGAGCTACGTATGCAGCTTTTGCAAGAGAGCTTTCAACTCTGCTCAAGCTCTCGGGGGTCATATGAATGTTCATAGAAGGGATAGAGCAAGGTTGAGGCAGCTCCCTTCTTGGGTTTTTGATCAATGTCCAAACCCTAGCTCCAAATCTAACCTCAACCCTACTTTTTCCTCTTCAAACTTACTTGCATCTCGTTCCACTAAGTTCTTGCCGTGCCATTGCCCTGATAAGTCCTTGTTATCTCGACCTCTGACTAAGTCCTTCGCATCATCATCTTACCACGAGAAAAGATTAGCGCTTGAATGTTCTCAAGTTGACATTTCAAGTCCCCAAAAAGAAGATTTAACAAGGAAGAGCATCAGCGCTCTTGCTGAGATTGAAGAACTGAAAAAGGGCTTCACAAAAAGACATGCCTTTAACGTTTCGAAAAAGGGCGGGGTCATTAACCTGGAAATGGAAATGGGATGTAATGATCCCAAGGAGAAGGTATTGGATTTGGAGCTTCGACTTGGCTACATGAGTTAGTTTAGGCTTCATATAGTGTTTTATACCATATGCCAATACATTCATGCTTGCGTTATATGATGTCTCCAAATGTATTATCAATTGCAAGCTCGGACATATTATCTTGCGTAGGAGACCTTTTGACTGTTCTTCTTTTGTTCCGTTCAAGGACAAAAAATGCAGATGTGTTGCCTGAAACAATATGTATTTTTTTCATGCTGAAGTGAATTTTGGTCTTACCTGTTTTAAGTGTTCGTCCATTTAACCTATCATGAGTAATCATGTTCAGAGCTGGACCTAATTAATCATGATGAGTTTTAGTCTCGAAGTGTCAATTAGATTTGGTGGTTTGGTCCTTGTTAAGTAGGTTAACTGTAACATTGTTAAAGATGGAGTTGTTGGGACATCATAATTACTTGTTACATGGTTCCTAAGAAAGATAACTGCAGATGATTTGAGATGACTTTTCTCTGGGAAATTAAGGTAACCCATTTTGACTCTTCATGAAGGCTCGAAAGCTCATTCATTTAATCACTTTTCTTTTCGATTATCAGACGATGGCCTTTTTCTAGGCATTATATCTCCATCTCCTAGAAAGCATAAGCCACAATCTATGTAGATTACAACTTCCCATGCTTGGTGCCCAACAACCAAGGGTTAGTGTTTAGGAATCATGTTAAACAGCAAACTATACTTGGAATGGACACAAGCCTCATAGTATGCCGAATTTTTTACTAAAAGCTCTTTTAAACATTTTGATATTTGAGAAATTATAATTCACTAGGCATGAGATAAGATGCACATATCCATCCTGTACTCCACAAATATTTGATTGGAATAACAAATAATTATACAGCAGACTCAGAAATTTTTTATATAAGAAATTATGTAAGAACTCGTTTTAATACAAACGAACTAAATAGGAACGTAATTGTAATAGCATTGCAGCTGTGCTTTTCCTTAGATTAAGGATAAATGCAATTGTGTAATGATAAATAACATAAACTTAATTGTCATCATCCTATGGAGTATGGATCAAGCGCGGTATGGGCAGGGCGAGGAGAAACCAATTATCTACAAATAGTATTGTAAATAATTACATGTAAAAGAGACGTGGAACAACTAATGCTGAATGATTGTAGATCAAGTTGTGACATAAACAGCGAAAGGACTTTGAATTTGACTGTACCAACATTGACGTAAAGTACCCCAAAGGAGAGCCTTGTCCAATGATTCAAGAGTGGTATTTTGGTCTCTCTGTTTGTGTTTCCCAATACCCCTGATGTTTTGCATGTTCCCCACACAATGTCTAGTGTCAGTAACATGATGGGTTTTCCTTAACAAGAAGCACACAGCTTGCTCTGTGCATATGCCAAAAAAAACATTATCTTGACTCTCTTGTCTCTCATCTTCCGTCCATTCAAGGTTTAAAGACGAGCATTGAGTGGACTTTAGAAAAGGGAAATGTATAGGGAAGAGGAAGAGAAGGGCTTTTGAAGTTTGAATATTGTGTCGATGAGGTCACCATGTATAAGTCGATGAAGAAAATAGGGTAAAAAGAATAGACATTTGGAAATGAAACAGAACCTGCAGAACTGCATGTTTTGGTGAAAGTGGAGAGAATAGTTTAAAAGGGTGAGCAGCCGGCGCACGTCAACATCCTCGGACACTCATATCACCTCTCACCCTTTATATCACACGACACAAATTTTCATGGACTAATAAGTTGTAGTTCATGCTTGTGTCTTGGTTAAGAAAAAGCCTTGTCTTTGTAGTCTCTATGTATTATACATTTATTATCCATATTTGTCCCGCAAACTGAATAATATAAAAGAAAATAAACGAAATAAAAACATTTAAAATATATGTTTGTCAATGTGTACAGATTTAGCCTTATAATTGGACCTCAATTTAGCCTTATAATTAACCTTAGATTTATCTACTAACTTTATTTCGTAATTTAGCATAAATTACTTTGTATATATGGATGCATTGTGCCAAATATACATAAGACAAATGAAAACACTTTTGTAACATGTCAGGGTATGATATTAAATTGAGGAATATAAAAGTTTACCTAGCCACTTGATCTTTAACCAAAAAGAAAATTCGAACAAGAACAGAAGAACAAAGTTTGTTTCAAGATATTTAAAACCCAACCTCAAGAGCATGCATATCCCAATTCAAGCAAATTATGAATTGAATGACACATGATTGAAAGAAGAACAACAAATAAAGACTACTAATTGTTGAAACAAAATCAATTAGAAAGTAGCATACGAAGCATGAAAATCTTGCAATGCATTTTAATTATTCAACAAGAATAATAATAAAGATAAACCTCACGAAATAATGTCATAAAATTGTACCCCCTAGTGATGTTCGAACCTCCCTATATATAGGAGAGGGGTTGACTAAAAATTAAGGAAAAGAAATTACCTTAAACCTATAATTACTTAACTTACTAGGAAACTAACTTTTAGGAAATGAGAGACCTTATAGGATTTGGTCAAGGAAGCCTACTAATCTTAAATTACTTAATCTACTTGGAAACTAACTTTTAGGAAACAAGAAACCTTATAGGATTTAGTCAATTGTCCCTTACAAAGAAGGAAACCTACTAATCGTAAACCCGACCATGGGCCTTGTTTGTCAAGTTAGGTTGGCCCAACTTCTCCAAGACTTATTAAATAGACTTGCTTGGACTCCTTAATTTAAGCAACTTGAACTTGGGCTTGAGAATAAGCTTCTTTAATTAAATTATTCAAAGCTTCTTGTATCCTTTTGGTCCTAACCATTGTTATAAGCCCAATAATACCCATAAGTGGATCTCTTTTGAAAGTTGGATCTTTTTTAAAAGTTGACAGTGGAATTTGAGTTGACGACCTTGAACTCTTATCTCAAACACTTAAACCATTGACCCTAACTTGAGGTGTTGCATCACTAGTGTTGAGCTCCTTTCCCGGGGCCCAACCAATGTTGGACCTCGTTCCCCGAGCGCAAATATCATTCCGGACTCAAAAGGTGTAAGCGGGTTTCCTTGAAGGGTCATTCCAATGAACCCTTACTTCCTTTTTATCAATCTTTTGAAATTCGACACCAAAGGCTATCAATTTTTGTGAGAAGGTATCTAAACGTGTTTGGAATCTATCGTTTTAAGAATCACCTCAATCGGAGGTCGGACGAAGAAATTATGGCCAAACGAATCCAACGTGTTCAATCATTTGGAGGGTCAAAACATGGGTCGTGTAAACCAACACGGGCAGGCCACGTAACCTTCGGGTGAAAATGTGCTCCTACGCCAGAAACACACGGCCTGTGTGATTTTGCATGGGTAGGCTGTGTAACCTTCGGGTGTCATGAAATCTTCACCCTCCAAGACCCCTCCAAAGGATCCTAAACCCATCCTAACATCCCCTTTCCTCATACTCTTTACCAATACCAACCTTCTAGTGCCAAAAACCACTTCATATCCATTTAACTACTAAAAACATCTCATTAACACTTGAATCTCAACTCCAAAGGATTCATCACACCCAATCTTTTTAATTCCAACAAGCTATTCTAACAATAGCAACAATTGGAAATCTCAACCAAATGATAAGCACATCCATCATTCTTAAACATTAAACAAACATAATCATACAAAAAGAACTTTTCAATTCTCGTTCCCATTTCTAAACAAAGTCAATGTTTTGAACAAGATTTACTTACATATCAACATATACATCAACTTAATACAAAATACAAAAGATGCTCATGCTTGATATGCCTACAAAGCTAGCCAGATGTTACTAACTTAGTACAAAAGACTCCTAGCCATACGTTAATCTTCTCGGTCTGCACCTGAGGAGGAAAATTTTAGGTTGAGCTACACAACTCAGTGGCTAATATATTTATAGCCATTGACGATGAGTCACACAATCAAACATATACAAATATTCATATGGGTTAACAATGAAATCTCATCATTCACAATTTCAATACACATATCATAATTCAATACATCATCCCATGTAACATATTGGATCAAATTCACATATAGGCATTGTAACATCCCATCACCGATGGGAAGGGTATTTTGATAAATTGGGACGGGTTAGGAATGTTTAAATATATCTCGGCATGCACATGCATCTTATAGCCTCTATATAAATATGAATGGTAATTTTTGCATATGCATATGATTGTACATGCATTCATGACATTTCCCAGCATATGGGTCTAAATGAAACTATTTGTGAATTATGTAATATTTGTGTTTGAAAAATTGAATTGAAGTGCTCTAGGTGTGTTTAACATTTTTAGGGATTTGTGAGAATTTTTCTGAAATTTTTCGAGGTACTTGCCCATACCGAAAAAATTGTCAAGTCGTAGACTGAGTGGACTTTCGGTACTGAAAATGACGATCAAATGGCACTGGACTATTAGACATATGATTTTATGAATTATGAACTTTGAACCATTAGAATTTGGAGACAAATTGGACTATAAATTTAATTGAAATTGGAGAAAACCTTAAGAGAATGTAGGAAGAAGACAAGTGGCAAGTGATGCATGTCACTTGCCTACTTAGTCTTGTTATTAAATTCACCTAAGGAGTCCTAGTTTCTACGACTCTCTCATTGAAAGTTTAAAAAAATCACTTTGAAGTTTAAGAAGTTCTCTCATCCGTAGGTGATCTTTCTCCCCTTCTTCGATGGTCTCTTCTTCTTCTTCTTCTTGTTAATCTCCACCCACACCAAAGCTTTTATATTTCCCTTCATGTGTCCACGCTTAAGTTTTCTACCTCCCTTGATATGGTGATTGTTGTGTGAGAGAAGGGAAGGAGGGGATTTGGTGAGTTAGTGGAAGATTGAAGATTTAAAGCTTGTAACTTGTTTAAGGTAAGAATTGTGTATTGTATTCTTTCATTTGATAGTTAGAAGCATTTATGAGGATTAATTATGCATTAATTTCATAAAGATAATGGTAGGATTGTTTGGGTATAAGTGTATGGATGTGTGAGGATGAATGCTGACTATGTTTTGAATTGGTTTTTGATTGGATTTGATGTTAGAATGATGGTAGATGAGTGGAGAATTCAAGTGAGAAAATTTTGTGTTGTGTGCTGCCAATTGGTGGCTTTTTATTCCAATGAATGTTTAGATGAACTTGGGACTGAATTGGAGACTAAATTGGATGCTTATTGATGTAGGATTGGTGTTAGAATGAAATAAGTTGAGTTGGATATGAAATCTGAAAAATGTTACTTCGTGTAGGTTTCATATTTTTGCTCATAACTTTTGACATGGTTATCCTATTGTTGGGACCCGATCCGAGAACCGGATCCCAACATAGATGGTATCAGAGCCCAGTAATATGATCTTATTTGGACGTATGTGTATGAGTAAGAAATTGAAAGAGTTTGTAAGGTTATATAGTAAATGTGATTTTGATGTGAAGGATATTTTCATGAATTTGTGTGATTATGTGATTTGGGTGTTAAGAATATAATTGATTAGAAACATTTGCTTGTGGAACTTAAGATTTGAATTTCGTGATGAATTGGGAGAGATTGATACCGACTATACTTCCGTGAGATGAAAGAATGACTAATTGTTAAATGATGATTGAAACATAAGAGGATTCCTTAAGAAATGGACCATTGACTTGTGTCCATATCTGAAGAAATAATGAGTTATAGATATAGTAAGTTGATATGATAGGAGTGGTATGAGGTATAAGAAGTGAAGTATTCTGAAGAGATTGAGAGTATGTATGATGAAGAAATTAGATAAGAAAAAGTGATTGATTATGAGGTTTGGAAAGAAATTAGTAAGAAAGTGTTTGATGATCTTTGTTTAAAAAGAAATTATATGCAAGAATGAGTTACTTGGAGTTTAATCAAGTATGAATTTCGAAAACGAAATTCTTTTAAGAGGGGGAGAAATGTTGGACCCTGATTTTTTTTAGTAAAAATAAGAAATATGCAAAAGTGGAAGAGTTGATTGAAATAAAGTTATATGGCAAGAACTAAAAAGAAAAAGTGTGAAAATATGAAAAGTTTGATTTTTGGCCATTAAAAGTTGACTTTTTGGCCTTTGAGAGTTGACTTTTAATTTAGGCAAAATTTGAGAAAATTGTCTTCTAAAAACTTGTAGTTTATGTCAAGAGTTTTCTGTAGCCATAAAGTTTGATATTTTTCGATATCGGAATTGAGAGTTATGATCAGTCAAAGTTCGCTTAGAGTTTGACTTTTTGAAGAAAAAGTTGACTTTTTGATTTAGGCAAAATTCAAGAAAATGATCAACATGAAAATTGTAATCTCTGTCAAGAGCTTTTTTTGGATATAAAGTGTGCTATTTTTCGATGTCGGGATTGAGAGATATGATTTTCTGAAGATATGCTTTGTTTTGAAAATGCTATTAAGTATAGATTTGTGTGTTCTATGCTTCGAGGCCACTCGTTGTACGGATTTAGTTTGAATTAGAATAAGTGGCCTTTATGAAAGTTTTAGATGATGTTTTTATCTTTCCATTGATATAAAGTTTGCAATTTTTCGATATCGGGGCAAGGAGTTATGAGCGATTAAAAATTAGAAGTCGTTTAGGAAAAGTTATTTTAGACAGAATCTTTGATTGAGGTTTTGACTTCTTTCGAGACCTAATTTGATTTTGAGTACTTCAGGGAAGATGTAGAGCTTCCTTTGATCTTTTTATTGACACACATTTTTTCAAATTCCGAGTTTGGAATCAAGAGATATGATTTTTGAAAAGTTCGGTTTTAAAGTTTCGATACTTTGTTTTTAATCCGATCCCTTTTGTAATCTTTTGCTTAAAATTCCTTTGTCCGACATCCGATTGACTCGATTCTCGAAGCGTTGGATTCCTAAGACGATTAATTTCATTTTCTTGAAGAATTATGATTTTTAGGAGATTAAATGGAAAGAGATTGATTGAACCTAAGTGAGAGATTTGGTTATAGGTTATAAGTTGGATAATTTTCTGAACATGGTTCGGTATTTTGCGAAATTCGGGAGCTGTACAACTCCGATTGAGTTGATTCTTAAGGCCAAATAAAATGAAGATATGGGGATACAAATCATGTGAAGGACTCGAATTTTAATTTAGTCCCGAAGATTGTCAATTTCTGGAATTAAGATGGGTTTATGTTCAGTCTCGGATTTTGTGCAGGTCTGATAGTATTTTGGCTATAACTTCTTCGTTTTAGATCCGAATTGAGCGCCGTTAGTTGCGTTGGATTTGTATGATCGAGTGGAACAATTCTCTAGTAGAAAGTTTGTCCAAATTATTTCATTTAGTTACCCGAAACCAGGATGCAAAGCATCAGATTTTTAAAGAAAGTGCAGGGGCAAACTTGGAAATAGGCTAATAAGTGAGGACAAAAATGGTCATTTACCCTCCATTTTTAATGAAATGGCAAAACTCACCTATGGTTGTGGTTGTTAAAGGCTGGGAATCACGATAGTTCTAGAAAATTAAAGAAGAGAAGAAGAAGAAAGGAGAAGATAAGAGAAGCATATGGTGAAGTCGAAGGAGAAAGAAGAGAGAGTAGAGACAAAAAGTTAAGTTTTGCATTTTTAAGAGTTTTCAAGAGGATTTTTTCGTTGTTTTCAAAGGGAAAAGAGTAGAAAAGCTTGAAAGTTTCCTTTGGAAACAAAGAAATCCAAAAATTGAAGGGAAAAAGGTAAGAGAAAAGTTTTAAGTTTTGAGTTCTTTTTTTTTCTTGAAATTTTGGTTTAGAATCATGGAAAATGATATGGGTAGGTGATATATAAATTCAATTTTGATGATTGTTAAGGATTAAGGGTTTAATTTTAGTTGGAAATTAATTTGGGGTTTATTCCTAATTTTGTGATTTGAGATTTTTGGAAATTAATAGCTTAGAAATATAGGAAATATGATGGGTTTGTGAATTATGAAAGTAATTTTGAAGAATTTGTGAATTATGATATTGAATTTAGATAAATTGGTTTAGGCCAATTTTGAGATTTGGGAATTTTTGAACTTGGTGGTTTAGATATCTTGAAATTAGTATGAATTGATGATTTATGACATCAATTTTGAAAATTAAGTTATTAATCAGATTGAATTTGAGTGAATTGGTTTAGGTAAAATTTTGAATTTGGGGATTTTAGAAATTCTTGTTTTAGAAAGCTTGGAAAAGTGATGAATTTGGGTTCCCTATAGTTAATTTTGATAATTATGCAAATTATGATGTGTAATTTGGATGATTATGGCTTAGGTTATTTTAAATTGGAAGGAAGAAAGAAGAAATGAACAATTTGGAGCTTGGAACAAGTTTCTGGCAATAATTCGAGGTGGGTAGTATATTTATATTTTGATTTGTAAGCAATCTACGAAGTTTGAAAAATTAAAGAAAGCAAAAATTTGGATTTTGATAAATTAATGTTTTGTAAATGTTTGAAAATAAAAGTTTATTCTTGTTTGGAATTATGATTTCCAAATGAGTTTTGGATAAAATTGCATCATTATATATGAAGTTTTAATAATTGCTATGGTTGTGCATTATTGAATTTCTAAGAATGTGTTATGTGTATTGGTTGAATATTGTGAAGTTATGAATGAAAATATGTCTGTTAGGACATGTGTGTAAAAAAAATCAAGATTTCGAAACGTGCCTTCGGGCAATCTGAAATTTCATTTTCGATTATGTGTTATGTGGGTTTGGTCAGGTCCTTTTGTGAGTCGATTACCTCTATTCGTTATAACCTTCTCCCATTGCCCATTAGTGGCACGGAGCTCCGATTTCGGACTCCCTTCACGGCTACACTGTAACACCCCACTCCCGCATGACCCAAACCCGACATCAATGGTGATATCCGAGTTCGTGCCCCGCGAGGGTGGCGTGTTACATCACTCTGTAAATTTTTTTTCCGCACATACACATACATAATATAATTTATGCGGAAAGCAATTTACATAAACTATTCAATAGCCTCAGGGCTCTTTTTATACATACAATTTATTTCAGTCTATTGACTTTACCAATTGACCTAATCTTAATACAAAATTTCAGAAAAGAAAAAAAAATACACTAATGCAGACGCGAACTGATCCCGACTACTTCTATTTCATTAACCAAATAGATGTCATATGCCTGTTGCTAACGGGTATTCTTCGAGTCTGAAAATAATTGCAAATTTTGGGTGAGTTTTGCGAACTCGGTGAGAAACCATCATCGATGGTTCACTCAGTTCATGCAACACATCAATTCACATATCATATATTTACATTGTTGCATATTTGATCACATTTCACAAATTTTACTTGAGCATAGACAATTATATACATTTCATACGATTAGACATCCATAACCAATTGAATTCACCCAACACTCAAGCATAATATAGTTGTTTCATGATTCACAATCAGAAGTATCCCATGACTATTATCATATCAGTATATGGCATTTTGCCTTACATTCAACCAAATAGATCAATCAAAGCAACATGTAACATTCTTTTCAATTTATTTCAGTGTTGTGACCGAGCGCCTGAACTGTCTCCATAAGGGCACATCAATCGTTGAGCCATAAGCTCTGGAACTGTCCCATTAAGGGCTCATTAATCGTTGAGCTTGTAGCTCTGAAACTGTCCCTTTAAGGGCTCATTAATCATTGAGCTTATAGCTCTGAAACTGTCCCATTAAGGGCTCATTAATCGTTGAGCTTATAGCTTTGAAACTGTAGCTGCTCCGGTCACAACTATCGTTAACTGATTTTGCAATCATGCACATATTCATTTATGCTACAGTTCAATCACTTTATGAAAAATTTCGACAATTTCTCCAAAAATGTAAAACAAACAAAAATTCACCCCAATTAATTTTTCAAGCACAAATAACACATTTTTCACAGTAAACACATATGCCGGGAAATGTCATGAATGCATCTACAATCATGTGCATATGCAAAAATTACAATGTATGCATATATGGAGGCCATATTATGCACGAACATGCTGATACTAGTTTACTCACTCTTAACCAATTCCAAATTACTATTTTACCCTTCCCATCGATGATGGGATGTTACATACACTGGATCGCAATGCAGGAAAGTGTAGTACGTTCTGTTCACGGCTGCACAGGACCGCTAAATGGGAATGTGCAGTACGTTCTGTTTCGGACCGAACCAGACCATTTGATATGTTACGTGTTTTTGATTTGTTTCTATGTGCTGCATTCATGTTTAAAATTGAGAAATGAAAAAGTGAAATTTATTATGAAAAGTTTGAAAAATTGAAAGGTTTGAGGAAACCGTTTGAAAAGTTACAAAGTTTGAAAAATTAGCCCTTTTGGCAAAAAGCTTATGAAAAATTGATTTCTGCTTATTTGTTAATTTATAAATGTGTTATCCAAGAGCTTTTGAGCTCACCCCCCTTTTCATCCCCATCTCCAGGTATTCGAGCAGGAGGGTCCGGTAGATTTTGATTGATTGTGTGATTGGTTGGGGATTTAGAAGTGTGTTTTTCAATACTTTGCAGGTTTGGGTTAGAATAAATGCAGTCGTTTATGCTGCCGAATTTTTGTTAGAAAATAAATTGGAAAAGAAGAAAAATAAGATTTAGATGCTTAAAAGATGGATTTATGAGATTGGTATAAATGTTAAGAAGTTTGTTGTGATTTGAGTGAGATAGTTTGTTATGATCTGAGTGAGATTCTGAAATGAATAAATTTCCAAGAAAAAGGAAATTGTATGATTTGCATGAGTTTGAGTAAAAATGGTTATAAGAAAAAGAAAAAGAAAAAAATATTTTATACCGAATTTCGGATATGGATAGTCTAGGAATTCCAACGCGACGCTTTTCTCTGTTCTTTGTTTTCGGATGTCGGATTTGTTTGCTTGGGTTCGATCCTGTTCGTATCCATTTTCGATTCGTATTCGATCCGTAATTGTTTCATATTTCGGCTATTCGATAATACGATTTTGATTCGTTTTGTGTTTTGCCCCGCTTTGTTTCGCTATTAGATCCGATTCGTAATTTCGTCCGTTCTGTTTGCTTCGCTTTTCGATTTGCTTCCTCTTTCGTTTCGCGTTGTCCAATCGTTCTTGTTGTTTTCCGTTATGTTTTTTCGGTTGGGATCCGGTTCCCAGATCGGGTCCCAACACCTATGGAGCTGAAATTTGGCTTAAATTAAACTTAAGAAGTATGGTTAGATTTCATATGAAGGAAGTTTTGTCCAATTATGGCTTTAAGGGTTTTAAATTTGGCATGAAAAGTGAGTTGTAGGTGCTGTAGGAACAGTAATCCGAACCTTGAGACTTGAAACTTTGATGATTTGTTTTGGGTTGATTTGGATTGAATTTGCTAATTTGGTCTTCATGAAAGTTGAAGATTTTTGTGTTAGTTTTCGAACACCACTATGTATGAATTTTTTTGATTTGTACGTTGAAAGGTATGGTGTGTTAATGTTCAGATGGTCATTCAGCTGAAAATATGTTTTGTGTGTAAGAGACTTTATGTGTATAGGTTTTGTGCTTTTTGTGTTCTGATATTTATTTGCGAATGTTAAAGGTAAAATTGGCTCAAGTGACCTTCTGGAAAGTTGTATAGGATTGTTCTAAATTTCTAATGAGGTATTTTATGCCAATTTTGGATGTAAGGATTGTTAGATATGAATTTGTAAAGTTTTGTTATGGTTTGGGTTAAATGCTGATTTCTTAAACCCTAACAGGACAGCCACCTTAGTGAGAGGATTTGACCTAGTTTGAATGGGAATTTGCTTTGAAGTCCTTCTTGATAATTGTAGTATATTGTCGGAGCTTTTTATTGCTATATGGTATGTAATTTTTCGACAATGGGTTGGAAAGTTATGAATTTTGGAAGAATGTGTTGCTGTTGAGGATGATAGATCTGGGCAGAAACTTGGATTGAGAAATTGATTTGTTTAGAGATTGAATTTGCTTCCAAGTTATTCATGAAACTTGTAGAAAATGTTTTGATATTGCGTTTGAAATAAAGTTTGGAATTTTTGGCATAAGGAATGGAAAGATAGGATTTTTTTAGTAGAGTGCAGTTACTGTTCATATGGTAGTTTTACTATTTCATTGGGCAGAAAATTTGTTTGTGTTTTTGACCCTTTTATTGATTGAATTGGATTGAGGGTCTTCTTGAAGATTGTAGAAAATGATTAGATCTTTCTAATGGTGTATAATGTACCATATTTGGAGTTATGAGGAAGAAGTTATGAGGATTGGAAGAACACAGTTACTGTTCATATAGTCATTTATGGGCAGTAACTTTGAAGTAGTTTTTGACACCTTAGAGGTGAGATTGGTTTGTGAGCCCTTCATGGAACTTGTAGGGTTTCTTGTGATCTTTCCAATGAGATCTTGTTTGTAATTTTTGGATAAGTGTGTAAAGAGTTATGCATGTTAGAAATTCAAATGGTGGAAGAGAGGGAAATAAGTGCAAACTCTTTGATCTCTTGTTTTGTCCTAAAGCTTCTTTTGTTTATATCTTCGTCATCTGACCTCCGATTGACCTGATTCTCGAGGCGTCGTATTAATAAGACAATTAGCTACCTCTCCATGAAGAATTGTGGACTTTGTGGGATTTAATTGAGATTTAGGGATTGAATCCAAGTGAGAGAATTGATTAAATTTTGGTAATATCCGAACCTATAGAGGTCCAAATTGAGTAATTCTAGTGTCTATAGGTTCTTAAGACATAGGGGAATCTTTTGTGATGTGAATTATGAGAAATGCCGGGAATGTCATGAACATGCATTGTACACGTTTTAATTGTTCCATGTGCATTGTTTGATGCTTCTGAATATACATTTGGTAATGTGTAATTATTTTGCTTGTTATAGAGGCACAGTTGGAATGTCATCCCACGGACGTTGCTGAGACTTCCTGGCATTAGCTCGGAAGCTATTTGGTGAGTAACCTAGATGGTTCCTCAATTATAATTTGTTTATATTTTGCACTTATAAAACTGTGGAGAATAATGATGGGACTATTGTGTTTGTCTATGCCTATATTCTAGATCGAAGGTGTCCGATGTATGTGGGAGATTATGACATAGGAGTGTTCAGTTGTGATTGTGAGTTTGTGAACTATTTGTTGACTGCATTGATTTGGGATGAATTTGGATGTGGACTTTGCTTTATGTTGCCATGTGCATTCCATGCATAATGCATGATCAGTAATTAGCAGTTGTAATCGGAGCAGCCATCGAGAGCTTAAAGCTCAACGTATTTGGGCCTCGAGTCCACAGTGCTTCAGAGTCTCAGGCTCAACGAATAATGTGCCCTTATTGGGACAGTTTAAGCGCTCGGTCACAACAATGTAATAAATTGAAAAAAAAGCGTCACATACGCATACATTTGACTGAATATCTGTGATTTGAGTGAAAAGCCAAAGGCTTTGTGTTCATGTAAATAATCATGTGGTACATATGAATGAGTTATTATGTTATATTGTGATTTTTTTGACTATGCATAAATTGGGTGAATCATCGATGATGGTTCCTCACTGAGTTCGGAAACTCACCCAAAATTGCAAATTATTTTTCAGGACTGAGAGAGTAGACTCCTAGCTCCAGAGAGAGACTTTTCCTGTCATATAGATCGTGTTGGCAAGAGAAGTTATGGCACACAGGTCGGTCAACTGGGATCTTTTGGGGATGACCTAGTTAGGCTTTTTGTACTAAATTTCTTTTAGAGTATTTTACAGACAGTGAAAAACAGACAGATGTGTAAATTATTGTTTTTGATGATATGAAATGAGAAAAATTTATGTTTTCAAAAATTAGTAATTTTTAGTATTGATGCTTTATGATATTGATAACATGTGAAGTGTTTGTGATTCGTTTCGTCCCCCGTTTTTGGGTTGGGGCGTCGGTTTCCGGATCGAGTCCCAACAGTTGTGGTATCAGAGCCCAGTTATATGATCTTACTTGGGCGTATGAGTATGAGTGACTTGTATGAGAAGTTGATAAGAGTTTGTAAGGCTAAGTTTGATTTTGTGAGAATGTGATATTGACGTGAATTGTTGGGCCCGGGCCCCGGATGCCCGAATCCCGAGGCGGCCCCTCGGGTCGTGCCCGTGTCGAGCGCCCCAAATCGCGGACCCGATCCCAACATTTAGGCACAAACGATCATACGATACATACATACATTGCCATAACATACAGGACTACGAATTTAAGACCCTATAACCATAGGGATTTCATACTATTGCAAATTAAAGGAAATCCAACAAATATTCTCAATTGTAGCATAATACAAAATGAAATTTATAATCCAAAATACATGAAACATGCTCCTTGATAATATGCTCAGAGGGCCAACAAAATATGAACTTAATACAAAGCTCCTAATTGGTCTGAAGTTTTCAATACCGCACAAAGTCAACGATCGTCTGATCCACTTTTGAGGAGGAAAGGAATGGGTTGAGCTACACAGCTCAGTGGCTAATATAATCATAGCCATTGGCAACTAGCACAAATCCCAGCATATGAATGTATATATATTATATCTATATACAACCATCAGGCATTCACACGCCAATCACTAATGTACGCATTCATTAAAATTAATGAAAGTCAAATATGTCACAAAGCTTTCACAATGAACAATTCACATATGCAATGCACATCACAATGGCTCGAGGGTTCCATGAAAACAAAAGGAAGAAACCGAAGTTTACATCCTGAACGAAATGAGTCCATTCGGAACTCATAGGCCACAAGCGGGCAGCCGGGAGAAGACTCTTGTCTACGTGCACGTGACGAACGAAATGGTTCCACTCTCGCCCAATCAAAAGCATAGATTCATGCTCAAAATCATTTTATCAATGATATGCTTTCATATGTCTCATTTATTCAAAATGCCATGACCGAAGTCGAGGCATAGCATGCTCAAAATCAGAATGTAATGCTATCAATTTCTATGATTCTTTCAAAATACATGTAATCAAAATCATTCAATTCATCACATTTAACATGCATAATATATAACATATATTCAGACATAGGCAAGAAATTGCCTAATCGCACAATAACTATAAGTATATTACCCACCTCTAATCGCTCGAGTATCCAATTCACGGATGTCCTTCCTCTTGCGATGGAAACGGGTCAGCTTGGTTTCCTAAAATAAACCAAGTTCCATATCAATCAGTATCTCAAGACAATATTTCAAAGCTTGGAAAGCCAAAATAAAACACTAAACGTCTAAAGGCGACTTCCTCTGAAAATCCCGAACCCTTATAGACTAATTTCCGAACTTCCCTTTTTATGCTTCTTATAGTCCTTATTCCCTAGATCACAACGACTCCAAAATCACCTCAATAGGGCATTCGAAGCCTAATATTTGCCCCAAAATATCAAAATCTCACTTTCAAAAATACAGGGGGTCGCCGCGACGTCTGACTGCTCGTCGCGGCGAACCAAAAGCCGCAGGTCTCGACGTCTCCAATCCTACGTCGCGACGTCCACAACAGAGCACATGTCGCGACGAATAAGCGTAAAATCATTTACACGTCGCGACGTGGCTCCCTTCCTCACACATCGCGGCGTTATTCATACGCATGTTGCGACGTCTGAGTCGAGGAACCGACCCCGAAACTCCATATTTCTGCATTTTCCACCTCCAATTCATACCAAACTCAAATGCAACACATCTAAAGCGTAGATCAAGGCTTATACTACAGTTCTAACCCATTCTAGGCTTCCAATCCATCCTAAAATCGTCAACCCAACAATTTCTAACTATTTTAACCCTAAAATCCTAAAACCTTCGATTCTCACATGTTCCACATATCCTAGGTTTAATCCATCCAGAAGCAAGATAGAAATGACGTAAACTTACCGATCGAAGTTCTAAAACTGTCAAAAACGCTGAAATCACAAAACTCTTTCTTCTCTTCTTCTTCCTTCACCGACGACGCACTCCTCCCCTCTTTTCTATCTTCTTTCCTCTTTTCTCTTTTCTAATTCTCTTCTTTTAAACCTAAGGGCATGGACAATGTCCACAATGCCCTGCCTAAAAAGCCTAAGCCCATTACAACTTAAGTGAACCACCTAAAATACCCTTACACCATTTAACCCTCAAATTCTCATTTAACCACAATTAAACTGTAATTATCTAATAATCTTCTCAATTTAATCAAACTAAGGCAAAATCACATAATTGTCACAATTTACGCTTAATGATATCATTAAAAAAATCCGGGGTCTAACATGAATAAAGTTGCATGAATTATTTGAAGAATCTATTTGATTGTTGGATTGTGGTGACAAGAATTGTGATTGAAATTAGGAATGTGTTAAGGAAATTGAGATCAGAATTCCTTGATGAATTGATTTGACTATGCTTTTGTGAGATAATAGAAGATGAGATAAATGATAGAAATATATGTATGAAAGATAAATAGGTTGATTTTAAATGATGATTGGTCCATATTAGGGTTCCTTAATAAATGGGACCATTGACTTGTGAAATGTGCTAAGAAATAATTGATTTGTGGCTATAGTGTTTTTATATGATATGGATGGTATTTGGTATAAGAGGTGAAAAACATTATGAATATATATGATGAGACATTTGAATATGTGAATGATTAGGATCATTTGGAGGAAATTAGTTAAGAGAATGTGTTATGTGGAGATTGCTTAATTTCGAGGAAGAAATTCTTTTAAGAGGGGGAGAAATGTTGGACCTCGAATTTTTAGTGGAAATATCAAAATAGAATATGAGTTTATGTATGGCTTTGAATTATGAATTGGTATATAGCTGGTTGTGAAATTAGAATGTGAACTAAGTATGGATGATGAGTTGAGAAACCTTAATCATAAACCATGGTTATGTATGTAAGATAGAATGTTTGGTGAATGATAAGAGGTTATTGAATATGAGAGTATATGAATTGAGGTTGAGTATTGAATGGATTCCAATTGGAAGTTAAATTGCTTTGAATGATGTTGTAATAGAGAAAGTGAAGTTGGGAAAATGTTAAGTTTTGTATGAGAATAAAAATGAGTATGTTGATTCAAGGGAAATTCTAGAATAATTGAGATAGAATTAGACAAAGTTGTCTTCTTTGAAGTTGTAGCTTATTCTCTTATCTTTCCAACGATACTAAGTATACAAGTTTTTGAGACCGAAGTTGAGAGTTATGCTAGTTACAAGCTAGGATGTCGTGGTAATCAAAATTCCCGAACCTTTAGAGTTTGTGACGTGATCTCGGGCTCGAAAAGAGTGGATTTTGGCAAGATTATGAATATATGAGAAGTTAGGATGGATTTAGGACCCTTTGGAGGGGTCTTAGAGGGTGAAAATTTTGCTATACCCGAAGGATACACAGCCTGCCCGTGTGAAGTTACACGGGCTGTGTAAATCTAGGCGCAGGAGACAGCTTCCACCCGAAGGTTACACGGGCTGTGTAATTTTTACACGGTCCGTGTACCCCCATAGAGACAGAATTTCAAATTTGTTCTTCATGAAAGTTTTATCCCTAGATGTCTACTTTCTAACCGTCCAAGAACTAAGTCAATGCGACATCTATAATGAAAGTTATGGCGTTTGCGCCAAAGTATGTTTAGTAGGAATCTGGATATGAACATATCGGATTCATTTGGCCATAACTCCTTCGTTTGACCTCCGAATGAGACGATTCTTGAGGCATTTGATTCCTAAGACATATATCTATCTCTCCATGAAAATTCGTATCAATTGGAGTTGAATTGAAAGAGTTTGAATGAATCTTATGATAATCGGAACGATTTGTTTCCTTCCGATTTTTCTATCTTCCTTCCTCATCCCACTTTTGTTTAATTCTTTGCTTATAATTTTTCCGTCCGACATCCGATTGAGTTGATTCTTAAAGCGTTGGATTCCTAAGACAATTAATTTCATTTTAGGAGATATTTGTGAATTTATGAGATTAAATTAAGGGTGATTAATTTAATCAAAGTGAGTTGGACTACTTTCTGAACATAGTTCAGTATTTTGAGAAATTCGGGATCTGTGGTGATCCGATTGAAGTGATTATTGAGGAAAAATAAAATTAAGATATGGGGCTACAAGTCATATGCAGAAATGAAATTTCAATTTTGCCCCTAAGATTTTCGATTTATGAATGGAAGTTCGGATTAGTGTGCAGTTTTTGGATTAGGAACATCTGAAAGTATTTTGAGCATAACTTTTGTTTTGGAAATCGAAATGATGTGATTCTTATTTTGGATTAAACTAGGGAAATAGAGATACAATTTTTATGAAGATATCGAATGTCAATTTTGGGATTAAAAATGTAAATTTTTGGATGGAAATAATGTGCTGGAAAAATGAGTTAACATAAGATATACCCGAAATGTTTTGAGTATAACTTTTGGTGTAGTGCTCGAAATTGGATGATTCTTGAGGCATTATGAAATTAAGATAATGAGGAACAATTCTCTAGAAAGAAGTGTTGACTAATTCCTTCAATTGGATGGTGAAAATATTGTCCTAAAGTAAGCTCAAATGAAAATGAATTCAGGGGAAGTTTTGGAAGTCCACTTTAAGAGGTAAGAGTTTAGCCTTGCATGGGAGGGCAATTTGGACAATTAACCATCATTTAAGTGACATGGCACTTTATAAGGCACATATCTGTCATTTTAGAAGAGGAACCCACGAAATTTAAGAGAGAAAAGAAGAAAGAAACGATAGAGAGGGAGAGAAGAAGGAGAAGAAGAAGAAGGAGAAGAAGAAGAAGAAGAAGAAGGAGGAAGCAAGGTTCATTTTTTTTTGGGGTTTCCTAGAGAATTTCGATGCTTGTCAAAAGGGAAGTAAGCAAGAAGAAGATGGCTTCCTTTGGAGCTTGATAAATTCGAAAATGGAGGAGAAAAAGGTAAGAGAGAGAAGTTTTGATTTTGAATTTTTGTAGTGAGATGTTGGTTGATTTGGTTTGGAAAGGTTATGGATTTGAGTTTTCTAAGGTCCATTGAAGTGATTATACTATGATTGATAATTAATTTTGGATTAATGTGAGTTAGGGTTTATGCCCAAATTTTGAGATTTGGGGATTTTGGAAGTTCTTGATTTAGATGTCTTGATATGAGTATGGGTTTGTGATTTATGTGATCAATTTTGAAAATCATGATTTTTATGAAGTGGAATTTGGGTGATTTGATTTAGGGAATTTGAAATTGGGAGAAAGAAGAAAGGCTTTAGAGAATTGAAGCTCTAATCAAGCTCCAAGCATGGATATGAGGTGGGTTTCATGTTTATAGTTGAATAATAAGCCATTAAAGATTTTTCCAAATTAAGAGAATAAAATGATTTCAAATATTTTACGATTGTGCATATATTGTTTTAAAACGATTTAAAGAATTGGATTTGAATGGCTATGAGCATGCAAAAATGCATTGTGATGTGTTATGTTATGTTATGTTATGCATTGAGAAATATATGACACTTTGATGAGAATTGAATTGTGATGAGATTATGCTATGTATTTGAGCATGGCATTGCGATTTATTGGAAAGAAGAAAAAGAATATGAAAAGCATGAAAGCATTTCATTTCAATGAAATGAGTTTGATCATTTTTTATGTGCTTTGTTTGGGCGAGAGAGGAACCGTTTCGTAAGTCACGTGCACGTTGACAAAAGCCTTCTCCCGGCTGGCTGCTTGTGCCACACGAGATCTGAAAATAGACTCGTTTCGTTCACGGAGTAAACTTCGGTTTCTCTGTTTTGTTCACGGAACCCTCGAGCCAATTGATTGTGCATTTGCATATTAATGTGCTAAGCTATGCTTTGGATTGAATTGTATTCAAATATGTGTTATGAGAAGATGTATTGCATTATGAAATTGTGATTTTTGAACAAGTTGATACATTTATGTTTTGCGGATTATGGATTTCAATACATGACGAAAATTTGAGAAACGAGCATTTTATAGATTTTCAACAAGAAATTTCTATGGCAGTAAACTTTCAAACGGTTTGGCTTATGATTGATTATAAACCTGTTACCTAAGGGCTTTTTAAGCTCACCCCCTTCATTCCCATCCACAGGTGATGAGAAGAAGATCGGGTGAAAGAAAATGAGAGATTTTGTTTGTATGAGTTCTTATTGAACTATTGTTAAGTTTAGATGTTGTTGAGAAATTGAGAATTATTGTGCATTGTGCACTTTGGATTTTGATCATTAGAAATTGTACATGGCTTGGAAGGTCATTAATGTAATGTAAACATTTCGTTCATGATGTATTTGGATTATGGAATTGTATAAGAACTTGTGTATGGTTATTGGTTCTGTCGGATTCTGGCAGGATGGAACGTTGCCGTTGTGCTCCATGTGATTGACTGTCTTCTGTGGTGAATTCAGTATGAAGATACCTGCAAAACAAAGAAGGCTTGACGAGGGTTGTGTCCCGATTAGCCCCTCCGACGCTCAAGTCAGTTTTCTGGTGAAGGTGAGGTTGATAAACACAGAGAAAGCTAGGTTTATGATTGTGTGTACCTCTGTTATGAGAATAATACCTTTTATATGGTTTTTCAGCTAGGTTTAGGTCTTTACGTATCTGCATGGGAGATATTCTTCTACTGTTGGGCCATGGATGTGTGGGTCAGGCCCGAATTAATTGGTGGATGTGAGACCGACCGATCGGCCTGTGGGATTGGGCTCGGGTCCAATATAGCCGACCCAACCATAAGCCCCCTACTCCTCGAGTCTGAGCGAAGAGCAAGGTCGAAGGAGTATGTTGGACATTGGCATTCGTCGGTTTTCTCATAGCTCGTAAGCAAGGCTGCTCGTAAGGTGGTCGATCGGTCAGGTATTGGCCTTGTAGCCCGATCATGGGATTGTTCGGGCAGTTTCGATCAGTCGAGTGCCAACTAGTCGTCCCTGACTACTCGTGTTAGAATTCGATTGACCGAGGGCCCCGATTGATCGGTCTCGGCACTTCTCGCGTGATGACTTATTTATGGTAGGTCAGATAGCCATCATTGGCAGACGCTTGGACTTGAAACATTTATTATTTGACGACGCGTGCTCTCTGACAACTGTTCAGAATCTGAAACGTATCGTCCTTGTAACTGTTGTACAGCTGTCCCGTACGTCCTTTCAACTACCGCTCCTTTCCGGATTTCGAACAACCCTAATTCTTGTGGCTTAGATCATGCCGCGTGTCTGAGCATAGCTCGGATTTTCTCCACGTGTCGTAGTCCGATTGGGTCACTTTCGAGTGTTCCTTCTGCCGACCCTCTATAAATACTCATAGTCAATGAGTTGTGGCGTTTTTTACCTTTTGCTTTCATTCTCCCGCTTACACTGTCTTCGCTTGTTCTTTGTCATTCGAGGTTCCCAGAAATTTCCTTTCACTTCGCCGTTCGATTTCCCTGTTTCGAACCCCTGATTAGGTACGTCCTTTTTCTTCATTCCCTCTTCTTTTCCAAAAGTCTTTTTCTTGGTGAACATGTCGATGGGTAGTTCTGGGAGCATGGTCGGAGGTGCGGAGGAGATGTCGATGAGAGAGAGAAAAGACGGTTTAGTTGTGGAGTTGCCGCCAAAGACTGCATCGTCGATGACCGTGGGGGAACTGAACAAATTGTCTCTTAGGTATAATATCCCTACGTCTTGGGGTCCCCGACTGGCCTTGAGGAATGAGCGGATCCACAGCAACTTCAGTGGATACTTGGCCGTCTCCGGTAGCTTTTTCTCAGTAGGCGGCATGAGGCTCCTGTATGCCCCGATTGTTGACGAGGTATGCGCCATGTTCGGGTTATTGCTGAGCCAAATTCCTCCAAATAGTTGGAGGTTTATAAACGGGTTGGCATTGCTATGCCATCAGTTCGGCCATCCGCCTACCGTCGGCATTCTGCGCTACTTCCTGAGGATGAGCCATAGTCCGAGCTCTGGGGTTGGAATCCCCTTTCTGCAATATAGAGATGCTCGGTATCATCCGGCCAGGACACCCTCAAAAATTTTTTCCTGGCGAACCAAGTATTTCTTTGTGAAGCCCCCAGGATCTTCCTCTAAGTGCCGACCATGGAGGTATCCTCTGGCCGAGCAATGGAATGATTCGTCGACCTTGTCCCTTAGTAGAGAGGAGTGGGAGGTGGTCTGTCGTATCAAGGAGCTCGACAGATACGATTTTGCTCGGCTCATTCAGGGATACCCCAGGGGGGCCAAGGTCGATTCTTTCCTTGTCAACCCCCCTCCTCGTATTAGAGGGCTAAAGGAGGAAACCGCCCCGTCTGGTTGACTCCTCGTGATTGTACTAATTGTTGAACTTTTGTGCATTAGTTTTGTTCTCTAACTCATTTTATCATTGTGCAGCCATGGTGAGGATGCCCGCCCAAGCTTTTACGTCAAGGAAGCAGGCCTCTCGAAAGAAGGGGAGTGAGGCGGAGACCGGTGAGGGAGCCGCTTTGTCTGCGGGGTTGGTCTCCTCGGCTGTGCCGGCGGGTGCTCCCCCTGTCGGGGACCTTCCTATTGCGTCGGAGCCATTGTCGATTGTACCAGTGGTAGAAGAGGAGGAGGAGGACGAGGGTCCTCCTCTTAAGAGGAAGAGGTTGATTCAGTTGGGTGACCTTCCACCCCGCCCGGCCAGTCAAGCTGGAGCAGGAAAACAGAAGAAAGGCAAGGAGAAGGCGCAGGCCGTGAGCCTTGGGCAATGGGAGCCTGCCATCAAGTTAGGTAAAGACGTATCGATCCGGGACCTCGAGGTGTCCCGCTACCTTGCCGAGAGGGTTACTCCCCTGGCGGACGAGCGGTTCATAGAGAAGAAAGGTAACCTGGAGTTGGGTTCTCAGCTCGTTCGTCTTGGTATGCGGGCTGCGACGATGTACTTTTCCGTGCTGCAGCGTTTGGAGACTCTGGACCAGGAAGTCCAGGATCTCCATGATCAGATGAAGGGTTTGAAAGGCGAGCTGTCAAAGGTGAAGGAGGGGAGAGACCTCCTTCAGGCTAAAAACGCGTCCCTTGAAGAGGAGAAGGCCCAGGAGGGGGAGATGGGAGCTTTGACGGCTCGACTGGCCGAAGTAGAGGAGGAGAGGGAGAAGGAGAGAGAGGAGTGGAGGAAGACTGTGAGGGCGGAGCGGGAGATCAACAAGAAGTGCCGCCAAGATTGCCATTCCGACGTGGTGGATAGAGATAGAGCTGAGAAAACCCTGCGGGAGGTGCGGTGCTCTGTGCGGGAGTAACGGATTGAAGCAATCAAGCGATGGAAGAGGCAGTTCTTGTATGAGGAGAGTTTGGAGCTTGCCTGTGAGGTAGCCCTCTCGGTTCTGAAGAGGGGCCACGAGCTCTATGCTCCTGAAGGGGTGGCATGCCCTTCATTTGAAGAGTATGCCGAGCGGCTTATTCCCGCAGCTTTTGGGCTTTCTTTGGAGGAGATGACGAAGAAAGTCGAGGGAGAACCGTGCGACGTTCCAGATGAGGAGCTAGATCTCAGCTCCAAAGAGGAAGAGCTCCCTGGTGTAGATGTTCCTTCGGTTGCTCCCCCGGGTCCTGCTCCTGTTCTCATTGTGTCGCTCTCCGGAGAGGTAGAGCTTCCTAGCGAAGATATTCCTCCGGTTGCTCCCCCTGGTCCCGCTCCTACTTCGTCTCTTCTGCCCGCTTCCAAGGCTTCCCCTGGGTATTCTCCTTCTCCTTCGGCTGTTGGTAGTTCCCCTTCTCCCATGTTGTAGAGCTCACCTGGTCGGGCTTGTGGCCAGGATCAATCTACAATAATAATTTTTTGAAGTTACTTTCGTGTTTTAAACTTTACATTTCGATCATAGTGTAGTTTGGTAAAATCGCTCATGGCCGAAAGCCAAGCCGAGGTCGATCTATAATTGAGGCCGAGCTACGGTCCCAGCGATTATGCCTTGGCGACCGATCGACCTTAGTCAATCCGTGTCGAAGGCGGCGAAGGTCCCAGGATCTCGTCTTGGCGACCCGATCGACCGTGGTCGATCTATGGAGAATCCGAAGCGATGGCGATGGCGAGGGTCCCAAGGATCTTGTCTTGGCGACCGATCGACCGTGGTCGATCTATGGAGAATGCCGAGCGATGGCGATGGCGAGGGTCCCAAGGATCTTGTCTTGGTGACCGATCGACCTTAGTCGATCTATGGAGAATGCCGAGCGATGACGATGGCGAGGGTCCCAAGGATCTTGTCTTGGCGACCGATCGACCTTAGTCGATCTATGGAGAATGCCGAGCGATGGCGATGGCGAGGGTCCCAAGGATCTTGTTTTGGCGACCCGACCGACCGTGGTCGATCTATGGAGAATGCCGAGCGATGGCGATGGCGATGGCGATGGCGAGGGTCCCAAAGATCTTGTCTTGGCGACCGATCGACCTTAGTCGATCTATGGAGAATGCCGAGCAATTGGCGACGGTGAGGGTCCCAAGGATCTTGTCTTGGCGACCCGATCGATTGTGGTCGATCTATGGAGAATGCCGAGCGATGGTTACCTGGATTTTCTATTCTTTGCCATACATGATTGAATTCTTTATTGCCATGAAATCTGAAAACCCCTTTATTGATAATAATGAGGGCGTGGGCCGTTAAAAAACCTTTTTGGCAGGGACAGGAAAAAGGTACCCACATGTATACAAAAATGATAATAAGGAAAGATGAACTAAAATAAAACTTATCTATTGGTAAAACGCCTTTATGTTCTGTGAGTTCCAAGGCCTTGGTAGAAACTTCCCTTTCTCATCGCTGAGGATGTAAGAACCATGCCCGACCTACTTAATCACTCGATACGATCCTTCCCACGTCTGTCTGAGCTTTCCGGGATGCTTTCCAGCCGCCTCGGCTTTTCGTAGGACGTAACCACCTACCTTAACATCGCTCGACTTGACCCTTCTATTAAAGAACTTGGTCGCATTTTCACGATGGCCACGAGCGGCGATCGCCTTTTCTATCCTCGCTAAGGAGAACGAGCTCTGCTCTACGGGCTTCATCATTCCGTTCTTTTTCATAGCCCGACACCCTTTGATTGTGCAATGCCAACTCTATTGGAACTAGGGCTTCTGCCCCGAAGGTCATCCTGAACGGTGTTTCTCCTGTGGCTCCATTCGGTGTGGTTCTATATGCCCACAATACTTCGTCTACTTCTTCCACCCGTGTCTTTCGGTTTGTCCGGGCATTTTTGAGGGCGTTCATTATCTTTTTGTTGGTGTTCTCTGCGAGACCGTTACTTTGGGGATGGGCTACCGAAGTCAACCGTAGTTTGATCTTTAGTCGATCGCAAAAATCTCTAAACTTGTGGTTGTCGAACTGCCGACCATTATCCGTAACCAACACCATAGGCATCCCGAAGCGGAATAGTATATTCTTCTTTATGAAGCTTTCCACCTTCCCCTCGGTGATTGTAGTGACAGACTCCGCTTCTACCCACTTAGTGAAATATTCCACTGCCACTATCAGGAATTTCTTTTGTCCGGGACCGAGAGGGAAGGGCCCCAGTATATCCATTCCCCATTGGGCAAAAGGGATAGGATGGCTCACGATTTACATTCGCTCGACCGGCTGGTGTGACAGGTTGCTGTTTCTCTGGCAGGCCTCACATCGGTCGACCTTTTCCTGACAATCTCTTCTCATTGTCGGCCAGTAGTACCCCTGTCTGATCAATCAGTGAGCCAACATTCTGCCCCCTATGTGATTTCCGCATATCCCTTCATGGACTTCGGCCATTGCCTGCTCGGCTTCTTCTTCATTCAAGCATCAAAGTAGCGGCCAGTCGTAAGACCGCTTATATAGGGTACAGTTGACGATCGTGTATTCGGCTGCCTTTATCCTTAACTTCTTGGCCTCTAACGCGTCCTCCGGTTGCTTTCCTTCTAAAAGGTACTGCGCAATCGATTATGTCCAACTCGACCGACCGGTACTCACGTTGAGAACTTCCTCGGCTTTCTGAATGCTAGGCCGATCAAGTCGTTCGACTAGAACATTATTTATGGCATCACGGTCGGAAGCCATTTTCGAGAGCGCATCCGCTTTAGCATTTCGAGCTCGTTTTATTCTGTTGATTGAGTGCTGTTCGAAATTGCTCAATTCCTGCTTTACTAGCTCCAGATACTTGATCATGTTGTTCCCCTTGGCCTCATCTTGCCTGTGACTTGGCCTACCACCACTTGGTATCGCTATATATCTTCAGGTGCTTCACCCCATCTCCCTGGCTAGTTGGAGGCCGGTTATCAGAGCCTCATATTCTGCCTCGTTATTGGAGGCCTTGAATTCTAGCCGAAGGGCGTATTCCACCTTTTCATCCATATGCGGGCTGACTAGCACTACTCCCGTTCCGCATCCCTCGGCATTGGATGACCCATCGACAAACAAGCTCCAGGCGGGGAACTGCTCGTCCTTCGAGCTCGGTTGGCTCATCTCTGCAATGAAGTCTGCCAACACCTGTGCTTTAATGGTCGTGCGGGGCTTATACTGTATGTCGAACTCTCCCAGTTCTACCGCCCACTTTATCAGCCGACCTGAAGTTTCGGGCTTTTGAAGGCACTGCCTGAGGGGTTGATCAGTCCACACCTCAATGGTACGACTTTGGAAGTAAGGCCTCAACTTCCTAGCTTCCATTATCAAAGAGAGGGCTAGCTTCTCTATGGGCGTATATCGCGTTTCGGCCGGTCAACACTTTCTTGACATAGTAGATGGGATCTTTTCGTTTCCTTCCGATCGGATAAGTACTGCTGATCGACCCCTCCGTGTCGCCAAGTATAAAATCAGGTTCTCCCCCTACCGGGCTTTGCGAGAATAGGCGGCTAGACAAATATTGTTTTAAATGTTGGAAAGCTTTCGCACTCATCCGCCATTGAAACTGGGTCACGTTAGCTTTCTCAAGACTTTGAAAATGGGAGGCACTTGTCTCCTAGTGCGAAATGAACACCTTTCGGTGAAACTATCCGACCGGTCAATATCTCAACATCTTTCAAGCATTGCGGCGAAGGCATCCGTATGATGGCCTCAATCTTCTCTGGATTAACCTTCGATTCCCGTTGGTGATCATAAACCCGGGAATTTTCCTGGATGCCACCCCAAACACGCATTTTACGGGTTTAGCTTCATCTGGAATTTATTCGTGGTCCGAAGACTTCTTGAGATCTTGTACATGCTCATGACGTCTTACTTTTGACCACCATATCATCCACATAAGCTTCCACCGTCCGCCAATCATTTTTAAAGACTTACGTGACGAGCCGTTGATATATCGCCCGGCATTTTTCAGCCGAAGGCATTACTTAGTAGCGATATGTGCCTTGGTCGGTTATGAAGGCGGTTTTTTCTTCGTCTTCCAGGCTCATTTGGATCTGGTGATAGCTCGAGAAAGCATCTAGGAAGCTGAGCAGCTCATGCCCTGAGGTGGAGTCTACTAATTGGTCGATCTTAGGCAATGGGAAGCTGTCCTTTGGACACGTTTTGTTCAGGTCAGTGAAATCTATGCACATTCTCCACTTCCCGTTCTTCTTTTTTACTAAAATGACATTGGCGAGCCATTCAGGATATTTGACCTCTCGGATGAACCCGGCCTCCAGCAACTTCACTACTTCCTTCTCGATCACCCCCTGTCGCTCCTTGTTGTGCCATCGCTTCTTTTGTCTGATCGGCTTATAGTCATGCCAAATACCGAGGGAGTGAGATGCGACCGATCGAGAAATTCCAGGCATGTCGCTCGGTACCCAAGCGAAAACCGACCTATTTTCTACCAAACAATCTGTGATTTCTTTAACCAGGTCCCTCTGCAGCTCGGAACTAAGGTTTGTGAACTTAGAAAGGTCGGCCGTCGATCACGACCCTCTGCGTTTCTTCCACGGGTTCATCATATACATCTCTTCGCGGTTCTCACATCAAGAGAGCTCACAAGTCGGCCTTCTGCCCCATCTAATGTTTTAGTCTCTGTTAAGTAACATTCCCTGGCGATTTTTTGCTGACCTCTGACAATACCGACGCCGTGGGGTGTCGGAAACTTCATAACTTGGTAGTAGGTGGACACGACTGACCTGAGGGCATTTTGAGTTGCCCACCGATTATTACATTATCGCCCTTGAAACTTTACGACCAGGAACTCAACGTCCCTTTCTATCTAACACGGTTTCTGCCTGAATTTCACTTTCAAGTTTACCCGGGCGAACGGGTAGGCCGACGCCCCGGTTACCCCTTTGATGGGTCCGTCTGTGGGTAGTAGTCGATCTTCGGGTATCTTCATCTATTTGAAGGCCTCATAATACAGCAAGTCGACTGAGCTGCCCATGTCAATCATCACCCGTTTCACCTCGTATCCGTCCATGTTCAGGTTTACCACGAGGGCGTCGTCATGAGGGCAACTTACTCCATTGAGGTCGGACTCGTCAAATGATATCATCCCGTCGCTCTCCCTCGGCTTTTTGATGTATGAGTCTTTGCCGACCTGTTTGGCATATCTTTTTCTCCCTTTGTTGGTGGATCCCCCGGCTGCATTTCCACCGAATATCATATTAATGACCCCAGTCGGTCGGTCGTCTTGTTGCACGACATTTCCGTCATTTCTTTCCCTCGACCGCCCTCTCTCTTCTCGTCGATTATTCGAATTCGCATTCTGCCTCCCCTCGTCATTTCTGTCATTTCTACTCCAGGGCGGTCGTCTATTGTCTGGCTGACCTGTCCTGCGTCGATTATCCCGATCGGCATTCTGCCCGTGCTTCACAAATCGGCCTAACCTTCCCCTTTGTATGAGGAATTCGATTTCTTTTTTCAACTGCCAGCAATCTTCCGTGTCATGACCGACCTCTTTGTGGAAACGGCAATACAAATTAGGGTTCCTGTCCTTGTAGGGGGTCTTCATTTTTTCGGGTTCTCGGACAGTTTCCCCATCTGCTCTCATTGCTGCCAACACCTCTTCATATCGCCTGTTTAGTGGGGTGAACTCCTGTCGATATCCCTGTCGATCATTCGGTCTTCTCGAGCTCGACCGCCTTTTTTGCTTATGCGAATTGCTCGCTCATCATTCAATGACGATCATCCGCTCGACGCCTCGTATTTTCAGCACTTCTTTAAAATGAATATACCTATCATCCTGTTTCTTATTTCTGAGCGGATCGGGCTGATCGAGGGCTAGTGACTTCTTAAACTCCTCGTCCTCGTATTGGTCATGGCGTGGCGGCATGGACGAAAGCGGTGAGGTCGGGCACCTCGACCGCCGTTATTAAACCGAAGTGATGAATTCCGCAAACTCGTTTCTTCCTTGGGTGAGTTGCATCACCTCCAGAGCGCTCTTTGCGGCCGCTTACTAGTGGCGAATCGTTCGAAATAACAACTGAAATCTTGAAGCATGTGATACTGCTCGGTAATAGTTGAACCATCGCCGAGCTCCCTCTTGGAAGGCCGTGCAGAAAGCCTTACATTGGATAGCGTCCGGAACACAATGTAGATTCATCATGGACTGGAAGTGCTGCAGATAATCCAGGGGGTCGGTCTTCCCAGTGTATTTCTCGAGGGTTGGTATTTTTGTTCCGGGTGCCAGGAGGCTGTCCAAGATTTCTGGGGTGAAGGGAGAGCTATATTGCGCCATTGGGCGATCCGGACGAAAGCTCATAGGCTCGTTAATCCGATCATCCGCGATTTTTTCTAGGGCTTCAGATGGGCGATGATCGGTAATTAAGCTGATTTGTCGGGCGGCTAGCCGCATGACAGTGGTGTTGTCTTGGGTTGAGGCTGCGAGATCTGGCGAATCACCAGTTCAGCTGCCTCCTCTATTTGTTTCCGATTCAGGGTGGTGTGCATGGACGGAGGAGGATCTGCGCCTAACCGGTGTTGGAGATTCGAGCGGGCATTGAATGCAACGTTATCCTCTAAGGCCACGCTCTGTTCTTCTTGTTTTAAGGTTTGAGGATTCAGTTGATCGTTTGGATTAGAAGATTCCGTGCGTGAGATATGTGGTGCGGGCAGCAGAGTCGCAGGAAGCTGTGAGCTTATACGCTGCATCGCCAGAGCTGCGACAGCAGCTATGTCAGGATTCATCGCCGCCGCCTGGCTGATTTGTGTGTTTCTGGACGTGGTGCTCGGAAGTCGGGTCCCACGGTGGGCACCAATTGGTTCTGCCGGATTCTGGCAGGATGAAACGTTGCCGTTGTGCTCCATGTGATTGACTGTCTTCTGTGGTGAATTCAGTATGAAGATACCTGCAAAACAAAGAAGGCTTGACGGGGGTTGTGTCCCGATTAGCCCCTCCGATGCTCAAGTCAGTTTTCTGGTGAAGGTGAGGTTGATAAACACAGAGAAAGCTAGGTTTATGATTGTGCGCACGTCTGTTATGAGAATAATACCTTTTATATGGTTTTTCAGCTAGGTTTAGGTCTTTACGTATCTGCATGGGAGATATTCTTCTACTGTTGGGCCATGGATGTGTGAGTCAGGCCCGAATTAATTGGTAGATGTAAGACCGACCGATCGACCTGTGGGATTGGGCTCGGGTCCAATATAGCCGACCCAACCAGTTATGATAGATGAGAATGATTGGGTTGTGTAAGGAATTGATTTATAAAGTTGAGTATGAATTGTATTACATTATGAGATTTGTGTACTGACTTGAGGATTGTGTGTTTGAACTGAATTATAAAATTGAGTGTTAAATCCTATGTGTGCAGGTTTTGGGTTAGCTTAATATAGCCGTTATGCTGCCCGATTTTTGTAGGGTAGTATAGTGGTATATGTATTAAGTGTTTATTGGAGAATAAAGAGAATGATAAGTTTTGAATTTATTGATGAGTTGTGGTTTGAACATGAAGAATCAAGTAAGTGGGGTTTTGTTTAGAATGAATTTCCAAAAAGGGAAATGATATTGTTTTGATTAGTATGAGCTTTGAATAAAGATGAATAAGAAGAGAGGGAATGAAAAATAAGAAAAAGAAAAATTTGCACGGAATCGGATAGATTAAGTTTAAGGTTTCCAACGCAACGCGATAAGCTATCTAAAGAGTTTGTTTACGGATGCCAGAATTTATTTAAGATCGACTAAGCAATTTTTTTTACTTTGATCCAACTCGCTTTCGATTCACTTCGATCTATGATCCATTCGTTTCGCTTTGTGATCAATCGTTTTATTTGTTCCGCCTCTTTGTGATTCGTTCCGTCCTTCATTTTCGGGTTGGGGCGCCGGTCTCCGGATCGGGTCCCAATAGTTGTGGTATCAGAGCCCAGTTATATGATCTTACTTGGGCGTATGAGTATGAGTGACTTGTATGAGAAGTTGATAAGAGTTTGTAATGCTAAGTTTGATTTTGTGAGAATGTGATATTGATGTGAATAAAGTTGCATGAATTATTTGAAGAACCTATTTGATTGTTGGATTGTGGTGACAAGAATTGTGATTGAAATTAGGAATGTGTTAAGGAAATTGAGATCAGAATTCCTTAATGAATTGATTTGACTATGCTTTTGTGAGATAATAGAAGATGAGATAAAGGATAGAAATATATGTATGAAAGATAAATAGGTTGATTTTAAATGATGATTGGTCCATATTAGGGTTCCTTAATAAATGGGACCATTGACTTGTGAAATGTGCTAAAGGCAAATGATCATCCCATGAGCTTTTGGAATCCATAACACAAGCTCTCAACGTTGCCTTTAATGTTCAGATTGTCCTCTTCGATTGTCCAACAGTTTGTGGATGGAAAGCTATACTGAAGTGCAACTTAGTTCCAAAAATCTCCTGTAAACTTTCCCAGAACCTCGAGGTAAACCTGGGATCTTTATCTGAGACTAACGAACTTGGAATTGCATGAAGTATGATTATCTCATCTGTTGACCCCTGATTTGATTTTTTTGTATTTGATTAAGCATGATTAGATTAATTTTTGAGGTTTTGATAGACTTATGTGTGTTGGAAATGTTGGAGTTATGTAAATATAGTGCCCTGGAAAGCAAGTGTATTTACATGTAACTTTATCTTCTTGATTCTGATTTTGTAATGAAAAATTTATTATTAATAAAACAAAAGAGTTTGGTTTTATCTGTATGAGCATTATATATCTGGTCATAAGGTACCAAGATTCATTTGTAAGTAATATACATATACATAGAGATGTATGGGAAACATGTATATTATTAGAATCAATTAATTGATTCACAGTTGAATAATCAAGTTGGTCGTTTGATTATGGTTTAGAGCGTAGTGTTGCGATTTATCTCCATATAAGTAAAGGAGTTTACTTAAAGGGAATGATGAGTTTCATATCATGATAGTAGTAGACTATCGATAATAGCACTATTAAATGAATTGGAATCAAGTATGTTTTCAAGAATAAAGTGGGTCGTTACTTTAATCTTAAAACATACAACTTAACATTGCTTATTATGAACCACAATCTTGATGAGTGGTGAACTCATATATGTTTAATTATAATTCTTGATATGATCGGAATGGATTTTTACAGGTATTAATCCGATTATGCATGTTGGAATTATTAATTGAAACATGTATCGAGGAACATTCACTCGAATAAAGAGTTTATAGTGTTATCATCTCTTCTAGATGTTTTAAGGAGATTTGGTGATTAAACTGGCGCCAGTAGTTTGATGGACTAGCTACCCATCAAGTCTTAACACTAAGATGAGATCTTATGTGTTAATCACCATATAAAGTAAAATGAGAGATCTAGAAGGAAAAACCAACATAAGGGCAAAACAGTAATTTTACCCTTTGTTGTGCGGATAGCTATAATAAGGTTCTAAATAGGGTTTGCAATTGGACATATTCTCATAATATTTAATAATTCAAGAGTTCAACTAATTGTCTTTAGTGGAATGACATTTAGTTAATAAGCTAGAATTAATTCCAATGAGATTGAATTATTTCGGGCTTATCAAGCTTGAATTATCAAAGTCCAATAAGATTCCCACTTGGCTTTAAGGAAGGTTATCAAGCTAAGTAAGAAGTAGTTTGGAGGCTTTAGAAGTCCATAATTGAATGATGGGCTTATACTAATTAATGGTTAATTGGAAGCTCATATGTTCATTTAGAAATGAGCTTGTTTTGGTTTAATGTAATTGATTAGATTAATTATATTAAAACAATTTTTTAAATGGAGAAGAAGCAATTTCGAAATTGTGTTAGGTTAGATGTGTAACCACATATTTGACATTAAAATACTAAATAAAGATGGTCTTTATTATGGTTCATCATTATTAAATGGAGTTATGAACTTACCATTAAATGGTTTAATGGTTGGCTTTTAATGTTAGCATGTAACCTATTTGCATTCATTAGATTAAAGATGAAAGATGTGCATTAGATGGACCATCTTCCTTCTTTCTTCTTGCCAAAACGAAATGGGTATTCAATTATAGGTTATGGTCTTTTCAAATAGCCATTTTAAAGATAAATGAAGTAAGTCTCATTTATTGGCTATTTGATGAGTGATTAATGTAAGTGATGCATTGGATGCCTCTCACTTTTCCATTCATGCATATTTCAAAATTGAGATGTAAGAAAGGGTTCTTGCATGGTTTTTAGACATTCTCTCCTTTCATGGAAGGTAGAACCGAAATTCCTAAGTGAAAGAATTGAAAGAGTTTCATTTTTGGTTCTTCTTCTTCTAAGAAAATCTCCTCCAAATATTTCTTCTCCTTTCCCACCAAAGGATTTTGTTAACCTAGTTGTCCTTGAAGAACAAGTGGTAAATCTAATTGGTTAAGGATACTACAACAAGGAAGAAGATAGATTGCTAAAAAAAAGACTCAAAGGCAAAGGATTTGGATATAAGAAGGAGAGGATAGCGCGTGAGGATTTAAAGTCTGAAATAAGGAGTCGGTAATTCCTTTTATCTTGTTCTTGGTTTTATTATCCTTATACCATATCATGTATGGATTAGCATGTTGATTTGGATATATTGCTTCCGCTGTAAGATGATTTCTTAAAAAGTTTTGAAATCTATCGTTTCTCCATACTAAGCATGCTTTCTTTTTCGATCCAACAATTGGTATCGAGTAGGTTTTCATGCATGATTTCGGTTCCTATATGGTGGATGCATGGGTTGGCAATCTTTTATGTATACTGCATATTTTATGTGATAGAAATATATATGGTGTATGTTGCTCTTTTGGTTGTCCATAGAAGTTAAATTTTATCTTGTAAGATTTCTTCATTTGGTTGTAACAAGGAGGGTGGTCTATCATCATCATGTTTCCTCCTTGGTTTCTTTTTCTATTTTATTTGATTTTGTAATGTACAAATTGATGTAATGATGAAGAAGGAGCAGCCATGGATTGAAGAAATGGAAAGGTAAAATTTTCATTATATCCTTTTGTATTTTGGCATAAGTTTTGTGAAAACTAAGTTGCTGGAATTTTTGTTTCAATGAATCATATTTCAGTTATGATTGGAAAACAAGTGCTGGTTTTTTGTTTCAAAGAATCCAATTTCGGTTTTGTTAAAATACTAAGTGCTGTGTTTAATTTTCATGAAATGAGTTTCGGTTTTAATAAAACAAGTGCTGGAATTTTTTGTCAAAACAAAGATTTGGTTTTCTAAAAATCTAGTGCTGGAATTTTATTTTCAAAATGACAAAATTCTAATTTCATAAATGCCATTACATTTTGTTTACCGAATGGGCGGATCATGTTAGCGAAGAGTTCGAAGCGGAAGATCCAAGATGAAGAAGCATATTTTGGGCCTAAAAGGCTTGTAATTATTTTATGTTTCTAGGATGGACAATCAAAAGTGGCTTTATTAGTTCATGTGATGAATGGAGAAATGAATGCTTGTAATATGTGATATTATGTGATTGCATGTCATTTAGAAAATTGCCAACCCTAGGCCTTGCCATGCATTCATTATGTATGAGATATATAATGAAACAATATAGGATGGATAATAAATTGCATCTAGACAAGATGGTATTTAAAACTTAAAGCCCAAAAGATTGAGTGGGAGAGGATGCTCTGTGAGAGTCCACGGTCTCCAAATGATGGCCCGTTTGCATGTGGTGAAGTGTTACTCCCCATCGGAGGGCATGGATCCTAGATCTTGCATGGTTTGGGTCTCTTTAAGGATAAGTCCACTTAATGATAGCGAATGTGACCTCCCACCGAGGCATGATTTGTAGGTATCTTTAGTGAATGAATCAAATGGTTATACACTCAACATTTTTATCAATAAACCGCCCAGTAGCTCTGTTGGTAAAAGTATGGACCAAATTAAGACGCTTCTTAAAAATTGAGCATGAGATGCTTGGTAGTTTTTGAGTGGGAGGGTCCCAGTTTTTCTTTTAATAGATAAGATGGCCCACCGTCACTTAGTCTGTTATAGATAAGAAAATAACCGTCAGATAATGTTTTAATTTTTAAGTTTTGTTAAATCTATCATCATGCATACATGCATCATGATTTTATACAAAGTTCCATAAATTGTTGACTAGTATGCTCATGTTTTAATAATTTATATTTTCGGACATAATCAACCACAAAATGAATCCACTCACCCTGCTCTTGACTAATAACAAATTGGAAAATGGATACAAGTTTAATGAATGGAGGCGTAACCTTGACATTGTTCTTCAATATGAGCGTATTTCATGGGTGTTAACGAAAATGAGCCTACACCTCTAAGTGGAGATGCAACTCTGAGCAAGTCCAACAATATGGCGTTGGCGAGAATGTTGACAAGACTACTAAGTGTTATATTCTGGCTTCATCGTGACATGTTGCAAAAGCAAATTGCTTGTATGAAAACAGCTAGTGCAATGGTCGATCACCTACATGAGATGTTTGGTGTGAGGACTAGGTTTGCAAGTGAAAGCTATCCAAACCTTTCATAATCTCGAGACGAAACACTGGTGAACCGGTGCGGGATTACATGATGAAGGTAATCTCTGCGGTCACCGAGGCCGAGATGCTTAGGCGGATATGGATGCGGACACGTAGATGATTATGATCATCAATAGCTTAAATTCTTCTTTCAGCAGTTTAAGTTGGACTATGAGCTCAACAAAGAAGGATTACACTTTGAGTGAGTTGATGAATACCTCCAGGCACGGAGGAAATATTGAATATTAAGGCTCATGGGCCGAAGCTAATGTAGCTTCTTCTTCTAAACCCAAGGGTAAGGGCAAGGAAAGAAGAAGGGTCCAATGAAAAGAAGGCCCAAATAGGGGTCAAGGCCAAACCCATGAAAAAGAAGGCCAAAGAGAACATCAAAGGAAAGTGTTTCCACCGTGATGAGATGGGCCATTGGAAAAAACCGTCCCGATCTACCTAGAGTCCCTCAAAAGCAAACAAGGTATGGGCTTCCTAAGTTTGTTAGGAACTAGAAATGTGGCATTTATCTACTTCTTGGATATTAGATTCAGGAGCCACTAACCATGTTTGTAATTCTTTGCGGGGTTCAATGAAGGAAAAGACTTCTAAAGGCCGCTTCAAGTTAAGATAGCGAGATGGTTCCTATGTTTCAGCAGAATCAATGGGAGTAGTTATCTTGGACTTTCCTAGTGGTCATAGGTTATATTTGGAAGATGTTTATTACATGCCAATGATTGTAAGGAACATGATTTCTGTTTTTGTCTAATAAAATCTGGCTATTCCTTATATTTTGAAAAGGTTGTTTCAATATATGAGAATAAAGATTTTATTTGTGAAGCGATAATTAAGCAGGATTGTTTTTATAGAACCTATGAAAGGCTCACTAAACACCACGTAATTGATAAAACCAAGACAATCCAATATCTCTAGCATTAATTCAAAGTATCTGTGGCATCTAAGGATGGGTCATATCAATCAGAAAAGACTTGACAAGCTAGTAAAGGATGGGATCCTTATGAGCTTGGATACTGATCCATTACCCACCTGTGAATCTTGTATTGAAGGAAAAATGACAAAAGCCTCATTTCCTTCTAAAGGAAACAGATTTGAATCCACATTGGACATGGTACATACTGATGTGTGTGGGCCCATGAATGTACAAGCTAGAGGAGGTTATGGATATTTCATAACTTTTATAGATGATTACTCAAGACATGGCTATTTGTATTTGATGCATAAAAAGAGTGAATCTTTTGAAAAGTTCAAAGAATTCAAAGCTAAAGTTGAGAAGCAACTTGGCAAGCCATTAAAACAGCTTCGATCAGATCGAGGTGGTGAGTATTTATCTGGAGAGTTTCAGCAATATTTAATTGACAATGGAATTGTTTCCAATTTGTCAGCTCCTCGTACACCTCAACAGAATGGTGTAGCAGAGAGGAGAAATAGAACTCTATTGGAAATGGTAAGATCAATGATGTCCTATGCTAGCCTTCCGAATCGTTACGGGATATGCCATACAAACGGCAACATATCTTCTTAAGCATGCTCCATCCAAATCGGTGCCTAAAACACCTAGGAGTTGTGGATCGGCGAGTGCCTTCATTGAGGCACTTGAGGACTTGGGGCTGTCCAGCCCATGTTCTAAAGCTTGAATCCACAAAGATGGAACCAAGGTCAGAAGTATGTTTGTTTGTAGGATATCCTACGGAACTCGAGGGTACTATTTTTACAGTCCTCACGATAGGAAGGTATTTGTGTCGACAAATGCAAACTTCAGAGAGGAAGAGTTTGTGAGAAATCACAAAGGAAGAAGTGAAGTAGTACTAAAGGAGTTAGCAATTTCATCCAAACCAAGAGTTGTTTTGGATATGACAGAACAAGATGTCGAAATGGATTCAAGAGTTGAATCAGAAGTGCAACTTGAACATCAAGATGTGCCTAGACGTAGTGGGAGGGTTGTGAGACAACCAGATAGGTATCTGGGTTTAGGAGAAGGCTTAATTGCCATCTCAGACCAAGAAGAAACAGATCCCGCTTCGTATACACGTGCTATTAATGATGTTGATGCGGAAAATGGCTCAAGGCAATGGAATCTAAATAGATTCTATGTATACTAATGAAGTGCTGGTCCTTGTAGATCTACCACCGTGTCTAAAACCATAGGGTGTAAATGGATCTACAAAAGGAAAAGGGATCGGATGGAAAGGTAGAGACCTTTAAAGCTAGATTGGTAGCTAAAGGCTATACTCAAAAGGAGGGTATAGACTACGAGGAGACTTTTTCTCCGGTTTCCATGCTTAAGTCCATCAGGATTCTTTTGGCCATAGCAGCCTATTTCGATTATGAAATATGGCAAATGTGTAATATCCCACCCCCGATGAGAAGGGTAAAATAGTAATTTTGTCAAGGATGAGAGTGACTGGGACTAATTAGGATTGTTCATGCATACTGGTATTTGTGAATAGTGAATTTATGCACATGAAAAATAACTGTACATGCATTCATGATATTTCCCGGTATTTGTGCCTACATGGGATTTTATTTTGGAAATGTGATTTATGGGCTTCAAAATTTATTCGGAATGGATCATTATAGGTTTTACATTTTAAAAAAATTATAGAAATTTTTCTGGACTTTTTCGGAGAAAATTTTTGGACCGAAAAAAAAATCGCCAAGTGGCGAACCAGTTGGTTTTCAGTACCGCAATTTTCTGTTAAATGGGCTTGGGCTATTGGGTTTAATATTTTGGAATTGTCCATGGGACCCTTTGAAAATGTATTAAAGATGTAATTTTTAATATTAGGATTAATTGATTAAAGTTATTCCTTGAATTTTTGTCTTTATTCCTTTAAATTGGACATGTGTCATGGTGACACATCCCCATTTCATTAAATGCTTGCTTGTGTTCTTGGTTCTTCCTATTGAACGCATGAAAGATGAATTTTCTTCCTTATTTCCTTAGCCAACCGAAATCTCCATCTTCCTCTTTGGTCTCTCCATCGATTTTAGCTTAATTGTTATTTTCCTCCAACCTTGAGTGATTTCCTTTCATGTTTACAAACTTAAATCCTCTTACCTTCTTACCATGGGATAACCGTACATGAAGAGTAGAAAGGAGAGAAAGTAAAGTAATTGGAGAAGTTAAGAGTTGGATTTGGAAGCTTTAATTAGGTAAGGATTTAATTATGTTCTTTTCTTAGTAGTTGATGCATTAATTGGGAACTATTGTTCATTAAATATGAGTTATGATGTCTTGATTTCATGAAAACTATAGTTTGAGTTGTTGGGTATAAGGTTATGTTTGTGCATGACTTGATGAAGTTAACATGAATCATGTGTTTTTAACTTGGTTTTAGCTTGATTTTGGATTGATTTTGATGACTACTATTGAATGGAAATTAAAAGTTAAGTGCTGCCAAATTGTGGCTATTGGTCTAAGTGAAAGTATTGATGATCTAGTGGCTGATTTCTTGTCCAATTGGTATGCTTATTGAAGTAGAATTGGATTTGGCATGATAGGAAGTGAATGGAGTAGCAAAGCTGGAAAATTGATTTTGTACCTATTACAATGTTTTGATCATAGCTAATTGTGTGGTTGAGCAAATTAGGTGAGGTTTGGACCAAATGAAACTTTATTTGTTTGGCTAAGATTTCTTATGAAATAAGTGTTGTTTAATTGTAGCTTTAAGAGGCTGAATTTTGGTTTTGAAAGTGAACTATGGGGGCTGTGTGAACAGTATCCAGAATTGAGAATCTGAAACTTTGATGATTTTTCTAGATTGATTTAGGAGGAATCAGTGAAAATTGTCTTAATGAAAGTTGAAGCCTATCTTGTTAATTTTCCATTGCCACTAATTTTTCAATATTTTGATATGTATATTGTGAGTTATGACCTGTGAATGTTGGCTGTTTATGTGCATTATGTTGGAACCTAGCCATAAGTGTAGGTTTTGTGAGTATTGTGATTGGAAGCAAATTTAGAGATTTCTGTGATTTGAATTGGCTCAAGTGATCTTTTGGAAAGTCGTATAGGAAGAAATTATCTTGAAAATGAGAGACACTATACTATTTTTGGATATCAGAATTGGGAGTTATGAATTTTCAAAGATTGGACTTAAGTTGGGTCATTGACTAGTGATCAGGGTAGCCACTTGCATGACAGTTTTGAGTTTGTTAGAGATGGAATTGGCTGTTAAGCCCTTCATGAGAAGTGTAGTATTCTGTTTGATACTTTCATAAGTATAAAGTATGCAATTTTTTGACACTTGTACAAGAAGTTATGCTTTTTATAAATTGCTGTTCAATTCAGGTGGTTTCAGTGGGCAGAATCATTCATTGAATTGTTTGACCTACTTAACAATTGAATTTGATTTCATGTTGTTCATGAAAGTTGTAGGTCACATTCTGATATTTCATTTGGCATAAATCTTGTAATTTTTAGCAAAGGGAATGAGAAGTTATGGAATTTTTAAGATGTTGCACTGTTTTGACAAAATGTTGCACTATTTTGAGGGGCATTGTGAAGGCAGTAACTTTGAGTGTATTTTTAGCACCCTTAGAGGTAAAATTAGTTTTTGTGTCCTTCTTGAAACTTGTAGAGCTCTCTTTTCTCTATAAAATAGACACCAAGATTGTCCAATTTGGAGTTCGGAGCAAGAAGTTATGAATTGTGAAAGTTGGGATGTCGGAGGACGTTTGTTCCAGATCTGCCATTGTAGTGGCATAAGTCGACTTGCATCCTCAGACAAGTCGACTAGGACATACACAGTAGCATAAGTCGACTAGGAGTCTCAGGCAAGTCGACTAGGAATATATATTTTCCTTCTTTTGCTTATAACTTTTCCGTCCGAGGTCCGATTGACCTGATTCTCAAGGCGTCAGATTCGTGAAACATTGAATTTTATTTTATGAGAAATTGGGAATTTTTGGACGGGAAATTGACGTGGGTCTGGGTAATGGTTCTTTGGTCACTATTTTATTTATTTTTAGACCTTTAAAGGCCCGAATTGATTAATTTCGGTGTCGTTAGATTTTTAATTTTTAAATGGAATGTTTGTGATGGAAATTTTGGATTAAGGCCGGGAATATCATGAACATGCATTGTACACATTTTAAATCGCTACATGTGCATTCGTAAATATTTCTGATTTGACAATTGGTAATGTTTATATACTATAACTGTTATAGAGGCACATTTGGAGCGTCGATCCATCGACGTTACTGAGACTCCCATGTATTAGCTCAGAAGAACAGGTGAGTGACTGAGATGGCATTCTCTCAATTTCTGTATGTTCAGTGTGGAGATAATGGCGGGTTAGTATTTGTGATTGTTTCTGACTAGATTCCGGACAGATGGTCCGATGTAATGGGAGATTTGACATAGAAGTGTTCATGATGTGAAAATTGTGAATTGCTTGTGGTTAATTGTGATCAATTGTTTTGCCTCTGATGTGACATAGTGACTGTTGATAATTCATTGACTGCTAAATTGGACATATGCATTGCATACACAATTGATTGAATATTTGTATATGGAAAAGAGGCAAGAATGCCTTGTATAATACGATTTACTGTAATCCAATCAGGTGATATTTCTGAATATATTTTGTGAAATAGTTTGTGATATTACTAAATGTAAACTGGATGAATTACTTGTGAACTGTTTGTTCGAATATGATAATTTGGAAATGATGGAGATGTGGATACTGCATAATTGCGACATATGTATTTCATGCATGAGTGCATAATCAATAAATGACAGTTGTGACCGGAGCAGCCACCGAGAGCTTAAAGCTTAACGTATATGGGCCTTAAGCCCCACAGTTCAGAGCCTCAGGCTCAACGATTAATGCGCCCATATTGGGACAGTTCAGAGCCTCAGGCTCAACGATTAATGTGCCCATATTGGGACAGTTTAGGCGCTCGGTCACAACACCATAATAAAATAGGAAAGGGGTCAGATACGCATGCCATATGCATTTGAGTTAAAAATTTGATTGACTGAAAGGCGAAAATGCCTAATACTTGTTATTGTAAGCATGTGGTATTTCTGAATGTGAACTTGCGAAATAATTGTGATATGCTGGAATGAGTATGATTTGTTTAAATACGATTATGTGATACTTTTGAATGCGCAACTGTAAAATGACTGTGATTTGCTGTTGGAGTACAACTATGTGGTATTTCTGACTGTTCCTTGTGAAAATAGTTGTGCACTAATGGTTATGTGATTAATGTGTTACATGAATTGGGTGAACTATGGATGATGGTTTCTCACTGAGTTCGCAAAACTCACCAAAAATTTGAAAATATTTTTTAGGACTCAGAAGAATACCCCGTTAGGTTCACGGGAGTATGTCTACTGCATTCAAATGGAGAATAGAGGTCGGGATCAGTCCACGTCTGCATTAGTGTCATCCTTCTGTATTTCATAAAATTGTATTCCGCAAGCTCTGTAAATTAATACTTTGTATTTATAGGGGGCTTAATTTGGTTATGGATTGGTATACATTAAATGGTTGTTTTAAATTATTGTTGAATGTTTGTAAAGATTTGGAATGACTTGAATGGTATACAAATTAACGCGGGCTCGATTGTCTAATGATTTTTTGCGCGTATGAATGTTTAAATCAAAAAATTTTTGATACTGAGTTTACTGAGTGATGTAGCACGCTACCCTCGTGGGGCAAGGATTCGGATATCATCATCGATGTCGGGTTCGGGTCACGCGAGAGTGGGGTGCTACAAAATAGATGTCAAGACCACATTTCTGAATGGAGATCTTGAGGAGACCATTTATATGGCCCAACCAGAAGGATTCATTGAGCTAGGTAATGAGCATAAGGTTTGCAAGTTGCAAAGGTCCATTTATGGACTTAAGCAAGCATCTAGGTCTTGGAACATTAGGTTTGATAAGGCTATCAAAACCTATGGGTTCATACAAAACCTAGATGAGCCTTGTGTTTACAAAAGAATACAAGAAGGTAAAGTTACTTTCCTAATCCTCAGTATGTTAATGACATTCGCTCATTAGGAATGATGTGGGAATGTTATCTGCGGTTAAGGATGGTGAATGAACAGCTTTCAATGAAGGATTTGAGAGGCTATGTTGGATCCTTCATCGAACCCAACTACTTATACGAATCGGAAAACCGAAGCAAACGGAAGCGAAGGGAAGCGAAATTTTGATCGACAACAAAATACGAAGCGCACAAATCCGAAGTAAATAAGCGAAGCAAATACTAATCGAATCAAACGAATGATTCAATCGAATATAGCGAAGCGAAATAATCGAATCTGAATCACAAAGCGGAACGAATAAGCGGCGGATCGAATCGAATGCAAATCGAATTCGGATAGAAAACAAAGTAAGCAAACAAATCAATGTAAATCAAACACTTTCCGACATCCGTGACTAAGCAAAGAACAGAAATGTAATCGCGTTGGGAATTCCTAAGACGTTCCAAAATCTGATATAAATTTTTTTTCTTTCTTATTCTCATTTCTTACATCAATCACATCCATATAATTTCCCATAGGAAAATTCATTCTTAAACCCGAAACTCAACAATCATACAAATTCTTATTCATCTATACAAATCTCAAATTTCATTTTTTTATCCCAATTTTTATCGAAATTTCGGCAGCATAACGGCTGCCTTTTTCCTAACCCAAACCTGCAAGGGTAAAGAAATACACTTCTAAATGCCAATCAATCACACAAATATCAGAATCCACCGGACCCTCCGTCCGGATATCGTGAGATAGACACAAACCTAATTCTAAAACAATCTCATACTTGTCATTCAATCTACTATTTTCATAATTCAAACTTATTCCCAGAATCAAACACAAATATATATGCCCAAGCTATTCATGATTTCATATACCAATTTCTCGATTTCATATACAAATTTCTCAATCATTCCCGATACTCAACTTTATACACAAATACACTTTCTTTCAAATCTATCTTAAACCATAAACATTTCCATACTCAAATTTCAGATTACTCAAAACTAACTCATGCAAATTTCAAAAGCACAAAACCGCTTGAATCGATGTCTTCATTCTTTCATCCAATCTCCCGCCAAACCACGAGATGGGGATGAAAGGGGGGTGAGCTCGGAAGCTCGTGGATAACACATTTATAAAATGACAAATAAGCAGAAAACATTTCTTTATAAACTTTTTGCCAAAAGGGCTAATATTTCAAACTTTTCAACTTTGGAATATTTCTCTCAAACTCTTTCCAATTTTCCCAAACTTCTCATAAAATCTCATTTTCTCATTTTCAAAATTCTCGAATTCTTCATAAATATGAATGCAGAACATAGAAACAAATCAAAACACATAACATTTCAGAATGGTCTGGCTAGGTCCAAGATCAGAGCGTCTTGCCGATCCAGAGCGGTCCTGCTGGCAATGAATGTAACGTCTTACACTTTCCTCGCATAGCGGTCCATTGTAGCCGTGAGGGAGTCCGAACGGAGTCCGTGCCCTAATGGGCAGCCGGGAAAAGGCTATACACATAGAGACAGCGCTGACTCACCAAGGGACCTACCAAACCCACATAACACATCGAAAACGGAAATTCAAATTGCCCGAAAGCACTTTCCAAATTTTTGATTTTTCATATATTCACATAATACATACAATTAAATCACTCAATCATTCGAATTCTAATTTCAGAAATCAAATCATTCAATGCATACACAACAAATGCATTTTTCAGAATTTCTATCAGTTTATCAAATCATTTAAAGCAATGAATTTACGCTTGTAATGATTTTCTAAAAATCATTCAGAAATAAACAAAGTACGAAAATCTTTTCTTTCATTTTCTCAAATTTTTGAAAAGTAATATTTAACTTATAAATCAAAATATAAATATGCTACCCACCTCGAATTATTGCCGGAAACTTGATTTCAAGCTCCAATTGATCCTTGCTTTTCTCTCTCTTCCAAATTACCAAAACCTAAACCATAATCATCCAATTTTCACATCAAAAAATACTTAATTTTCACAATCAACTTAGGAATTCACCAATTCCATTTACATTCAAGCTATTTCAATCTCCAATTTTGAAAATCCCCAATTTTCAAAATTGGCCTAAACCAATACACCCAAATTCAATCTCATAAATAACTTAATTTTCAAAATTAATCTCACAATTCATCAATTCACATTAATTCCAAGACATCTAAATCCTCAATTTCAAAATCCCCAAATCTTAAAATTGGCCTAAACCAATTTATCCAAATTCAATACCACAAAATACAAGTTCTTCAAAATTGATTTCATATATCATCAATTCATCATATTTCCTATAATTCTACACCAAAATATCTCAAAATTCTCAATCATAAAATTAAGCCTAAACCTTAATCAATTTTTCATCCAAAATTAAACCCAACCTAAAGCATATACATCAAAATTAATTCCACAATCCATAAACCCATCTCATATGTCATAATTCTAAACCAAAATTAATCAAAATCTCAAAGTAGAACAATTTCTCTTACCTCTTTCTCATCCAAATTCGAATTTTTTTGGCTTGAAAGGAAGCTCTTATGCTCCTCTACCTTTTCTCTCTTGGAACCATCCCAAAATCCTTAAGAAATAAGAAGAAAATCGAAAATAACTTTCTCTCTCTCTTCCTCCATAACCAAGCTTCCACTCTCTTCTTCTTCTTATTTCTTTTCTTCTTCTGAAATTCCAGCCACTTTCGTGGCTTTTAATATGCCAAAAACGACATCACCATCTGTGTTTCATTTAATGATGGTTAATTGACCATTTTGCCCTTACATTTACTTTATGCCATTCTCACTTGCGGGTCTGATTCGCACTATTAAATTGAAGGAATTTGCTAAAACTTCCTTCTCGAGAAATGTTCCCCTCAATCATACGAATCCAACTCCACTGACTGCGCTCAATTCCGATCATTACATCAAAAGTTATGCACAAAACAGTTCGGGTAAATCCACATTCTAACATATTTTCCATGTACGATTATTTCCGTCCAAAATTTCACATTCTTAATCCCAGAATTGAAACTCGATGTCTTCATAACAATTGTAGCCTTATGTCTCTAGTTTAATTCAAAACAAGAATCGTCTCATTTCGATTCCCAGATCAAAAGTTATACTCAAATTACTCACAGGTGTTCCCAATCCAAAAATTAAACCCTAATCCGAACTTAAATTCAAAAATTAAAAGTCCTAAGGGCAAAATTGACATTTCATGTCTTCATATGATTTGTAGCCCCTTGTCTTATCTTTATTTCGCCTCAAGAATCGCTTCAATCGGATCTCTACAGATCCCGAATTTCACAAAATCCTGAATCATGCTCGGAAAATTTCCCGACTCACTTTGATTAAATTAATCACCATTAATTTAATCTCAAAAGTTCACAAATTTCTTATAAAATGAAATTCATTGTCTTAGGAATCCAACGCAAAAAGAATCAACTCAATCGGATGTCGGACGGAAAAGATATAGGCAAAATAGTGAGCAAAGGTCGGATTAAAAACAAAGAAATCAAAAATTTAAGAAGAAATCTGCAGGCTTGGATGGCGTACGGACGCCCAACTCGCGAGGGCGAGAGCAGCCCGCCTCGCTAGGGCGAGGCGTCGCCCTAGCGAGGGCGCACGCGGGCGCCCGCCCGGCTAGGGCGACCTGTCGCCCTAGCGAGGGCGCAGGCTGGCACCCGCCCCGCTAGGGCGAGCCATACCTAGCGAGGCGCCGTGAGCAATATCAAACTTTTTTTTTTTCTCTAAACTTCCAAAATTCATAACTTTTAATCCCGAACTCCGATTTTGACAAACTTAGTCTCTATAGAAAGCTTAAAGAAAGCTCTAAATCTTCCAAGAAGAACATAAAACTCAATTCGACTCCTACGAGAGTCCATTTTCCCACAAAGATACTATCCTCTATACAAACTTGTAAAAATCATAACTTAATTTTCCGAGATCAAAAATTGCATACTTTATATCGAAATAAAGATCAAAACAAATCCTTCAATTTTCATGAAGAACATCAAAGCTCAATTAACCTCTAACTAGGTTAATTTCTCAGTCAAAGTTTCAACCATAATAAAAGTCAAACCCGATCAAACATAAACTTTGACTGATCATAACTTTCACTCCCGATATCGAAAAATTACAAACTTTATGTCCACAAAAATCTCTCAACATAATCTACAAGTTTCATGTAGATCATTTTATCAAATTTTGCCTAAATCATAAGTCAACTCTCAAAGTCAAACATTCTCTCTCCAAAAGTCAAACTTTCTAAATCCTTCAAATTTTCACACTTTTTCTTTCTAATTCTAGCTATATAACTTCATTTCAATCAACTCATCCACTTGATCATTCATATTACTAAATCAAATTGTCACTCAAGGTTCGGGGTCCAACATTTCTCCCCCTCTTAAAAGAATTTCGTCCTCGAAATTCACTCTTACTTAAACTCCAAGTAACTCATTCTTGCATACATTTCTTTCTAAACAATGATCATCAAACACTTTCTTACTAATTTCTTTTCACAACTCATAATCAATTTCTTTTTCATCACTTTTTACTCTTCATACATATTCTCAATCTCTTCAAAATTTTCACTTCCTTCAATCATATATCACTCATATCATATCAAATCACTATATCTATAACTCATTATTTCTTCATATATGGGCACAAATTAATGGTCCATTTCTTAAGGAACCCTAATATGGTTTAATCATCATCATGTCATCATTCTTTCATCTATATCAATTCATCACAATTTCTCAAGAAGTTCTAATCTTAATTTCCTCAACACATTCCGAAAATCAAACATATTCTTAACACTCAAATCAAACCAATCATTTGAATTCGTCAAATAGTCATGCACATCAATTTCAAATTCCTAAAGACCATCATATTCCTTTCATCAAAATCAAATGACCACCTAGCACACTCTCACAAATTCACTTTTATCTTTACAAACTCGTATCAATTTCTTATTTATACTCATACGCCCAAGTAAGATCATATTACTGGGCTTTGATACCATAAATGTTGGATCTCGTTTCTGAAATCCAACTACTCATACAGATTCCCTCATACGTACGCATGATTCCTTATAAACTCTTCTTGCTCTGATACCATAAATGTTGGATCCCGTTACCGGAACCCAACTACTTATACAGAACGGAAAACCGAAGCAAACGGAAACGAAGGGAAGCAGAAATTTCGGATCGACAACAAAATACGGAAGTGCACAAATTCGAAAGTAGCGAAGCGGAAGCAAATACTAATCGAATCAAACGAACAGATTCAATCGAATATAGCGAAGCGAAATAATCGAATACGAATCACAAAGCGGAACGAATAAGCGAAAGCGGGATCGAATCGAATGCAAATCGAATTCGGATAGAAAACAAAGTAAGCAAACAAATCAATGTAAATCAAACACTTTCCGACACCCGTGACTAAGCAAAGAACAGAAATGAATCGCGTTGGGAATTCCTAAGACGCTCCAAAATCGATATAATTTTTTTCTTTCTTATTCTCATTTCTTACATCAATCACATCCATATAATTTCCATAGGAAAATTCATTCTAAACCCAAACTCAACAATCATACAAATTCTTATTCATCCATACAAATCTCAAATTCCATTTTTTATCCCAATTTTTATCGAAATTTCGCAAAGATAACGGCCGCTTTTTCCTAACCCAAACCTCGCAAGGGTAAAGAAATACACTTCTAAATGCCAATCAATCACACAAATATCAGAATCCACCGACCCTCCGTCCGGATATCGCAGATGAACCACAAACCTAATTCTAAAACAATCTCATACTTGTCATTCAATCTACTATTTTCATAATTCAAACTTATTCCCGAATCAAACACAAATATATATGCCCAAGCTATTCATGATTTCATATACCAATTTCTCGATTTCATATACAAATTTCTCAATCATTCCGATACTCAACTTTATACACAAATACACTTTCTTTCAAATCTATCTTAAACCATAAACATTTCCATACTCAAATTTCAGATTACTCAAAACTAACTCATGCAAATTTCAAAAGCACAAAACCGTTGAATCGACAGTTCACATTCTTTCATCCAATCTCCTTCAAACACGGAGATGGGGATGAAAGGGGGTGAGCTCGAAGCTCGTGGATAACACATTTATAAAATGACAAATAAGCGTAAAACATTTCTTTATAAACTTTTTGCCAAAAGGCTAATATTTCAAACTTTTCAACTTTGGAATATTTCTCTCAAACTCTTTCCAATTTTCCCAAACTTCTCATAAAATCTCATTTTCTCATTTTCAAAATTCTCAATTCTTCATAAATATGAATGCGTAACATAGAAACAAATCAAAACACATAACATTTCGTAATGGTCCAGCTAGGTCCAACAGAGCGTCTTGCATAGCCCCATAGCGGTCCCTGCAATGCGATCGTGAAACGAAACGTTACACTTTCCGCATAATGTCCAAAGGTAGCCGTGAGGAGTCCGAATCGAAGCTCCGTGCACTAACGGGCAGCCGGAAAAGGCTATACACATAGAGACAATGACTCTCACCAAGGGACCTACCAAACCCACATAACACATCGAAAACGGAAATTCAAATTGCCCGAAGGCACTTTCCAAATTTTTGATTTTTCATATATTCACATAATACATACAATTAAATCACTCAATCATTCGAATTCTAATTTCAGAAATCAAATCATTCAATGCATACACAACAAATGCATTTTTCGAATTTCTATCGGTTTATCAAATCATTTAAAGCAATGAATTTACGCTTGTAATAATTTTCCAAAAATCATTCAGAAATAAACAAAGTACGAAAATCTTTTCTTTCATTTTCTCAAATTTTCGAAAAGTAATATTTAACTTATAAATCAAAATATAAATATGCTACCCACCTCGAATTATTGCCTGAAACTTGATTTCAAGCTCCAATTGATCCTTGCTTTTCTCTCTTCCAAATTACCAAAACCTAAACCATAATCATCCAATTTTCACATCGTAAAATACTTAATTTTCACAATCAACTTAGGAATTCACCAATTCCATTTACATTCAAGTTATTTCAATCTCCAATTTTGAAAATCCCAATTTTCAAAATTGGCCTAAACCAATACACCCAAATTCAATCTCATAAATAACTTAATTTTCAAAATTAATCTCACAATTCATCAATTCACATTAATTCCAAGACATCTAAATCCTCAATTTTAAAAATCCCCAAATCTTAAAATTGGCCTAAACCAATTTATCCAAATTCAATACCACAAAATACAAGTTCTTCAAAATTGATTTCATATATCATCAATTCATCATATTATCTATAATTCTACACCAAAATATCTCAAAATTCTCAATCATAAAATTAAGCCTAAACCTTAATCAATTTTTCATCCAAAATTAAACCCAACCTAAAGCATATACATCAAAATTAATTCCACAATTCATAAACCCATCTCATATGTCATAATTCTAAACCGAAAATTAATCAAAATCTCAAAGTAGAACAATTTCTCTTACCTCTTTCTCATCCAAATTCGAATTTTTTTGGTTTGAAAGGAAGCTCTTATGCTCCTCTACCTTTTTCTCTCTTGGAACCATCCCAAAATCCTTAAGAAATAAGAAGAAAAATCGAAAATAACTTTCTCTCCTCTTCCTCCATAACCAAGCTTCCACTCTCTTCTTCTTCTTATTTCTCTTTCTTCTTCTGAAATTCCAGCCACTTTAGTGGCTTTTAATATGCCAAAACGACATCACCATCTCTGTGTTTCATTTAATGATGGTTAATTGACCATTTTGCCCTTACATTTACTTTATGCCATTCTCACTTGCGGTCTGATTCGACTATTAAATTGAAGGAATTTGCTAAAACTTCCTTCTAGAAATGTTCCCCTCAATCATACGAATCCAACTCCACTGATCGCGCCAATTCCGATCATTACATCAAAAGTTATGCGCAAAACAGTTCGGGTAAATCCACATTCTAACATATTTTCCATGTACGATTATTTCCGTCCAAAATTTCACATTCTTAATCCTAGAATTGAAACTCGATGTCTTCATAACAATTGTAGCCTTATGTCTCTAGTTTAATTCAAAACAAGAATCGTCTCATTTCGATTCCCAGATCAAAAGTTATACTCAAATTACTCACAGGTGTTCCCAATCCAAAAATTAAACCCTAATCCGAACTTAAATTCAAAAATTAAAAGTCCTAAGGGCAAAATTGACATTTCATGTCTTCATATGATTTGTAGCCCCTTGTCTTATCTTTATTTCGCCTCAAGAATCGCTTCAATCGGATCTCTACAGATCCCGAATTTCACAAAACCCTGAATCATGCTCGAAAATTTCCCGACTCACTTTGATTAAATTAATCACCATTAATTTAATCTCAAAAGTTCACAAATTCTTATAAAATGAAATTCATTGTCTTAGGAATCCAACGCAAAAATAATCAACTCAATCGGATGTCGGACGGAAAAGATATAGGCAAAATAGTGAGCAAAGGTCGGATTAAAACAAAGAAATCAAAATTTAAGAAGCAAACGGCTGTCGGATGGCGGACGGACGCCTAACTCATGAGGCGAGCCTTGCCTCGCGAGGCGAGAGCAGCCCGCCTCGCTAGGGCGAGGCGTCGCCTAGCGAGGGCGCCGCGGGCGCCCACCCCGCTAGGCGACTGTCGCCTCAGCGAGGGCGATGGCGCGCCCACCCATAGGCGAGCCTTGCCTAGCGAGGCGCCGCAGCAATATCAAACTTTTTTTTTTCCTCTAAACTTCCAAAATTCATAACTTTTAATCCCAACTCGATTTTGACAAACTTAGTCTCTATAGAAAGCTTAAAGAAAGCTCTAAATCTTCCAAGAAGAACATAAAACTCAATTCGACTCCTACGGAGTCCATTTTCCTACGAAAGATACTATCCTCTATACAAACTTGTAAAATCATAACTTAATTTTTCGAGATCGAAAATTGCATACTTTATATCGAAATAAAGATCAAAACAAATCCTTCAATTTTCATGAAGAACATCAAAGCTCAATTAACCTCTAACTAGGTTAATTTCTCAGTCAAAGTTTCAACCATAATAAAAGTCAAACCCGATCAAACATAAACTTTGACTGATCATAACTTTCACTCCCGATATCGAAAAATTACAAACTTTATGTCCACAAAAATCTCTCAACATAATCTACAAGTTTCATGTAGATCATTTTATCAAATTTTGCCTAAATCATAAGTCAACTCTCAAAGTCAAACATTCTCTCTCCAAAAGTCAAACTTTCTAAATCCTTCAAATTTTCACACTTTTTCTTTCTAATTCTAGCTATATAACTTCATTTCAATCAACTCATCCACTTGATCATTCATATTACTAAATCAAATTGTCACTCAAGGTTCGGGGTCCAACAGGCTACCTATGTTCTAGGGATCAAACTTATAAGGGATCGTAAGAACAAGAAGATAATTTTGTCTCAACTAACCTACATTGAGAATATGCTCAATAAGTTCGCCATGCAAGATTCCAAGAGGGGTTTCACTCCTACTAGAAATGTAATCAAACCGTCAAAGGAACAAGCACCTAAAACCCAAGAGAGGTCAACGACGCGTAACATTCCATATGCTTTGGCGGTTGGTAGTTTGATGTATGCAATGTTGCACTAGACCGGATATCTCATACGCAATAGATTTGTAGCGATTTCATCCAATCCAGAATGGAACATTGAATTGCGGTTAAGTGTATTTAAGTATCTTCGTAGATCTAAGAACTTAATGCTTGTTTACTCTGAAGTAATCTTATTCCGACAGGATATACGGATTCGATTTCCAATCGATGTTGATTCAAGGAAATCAACTTCGGTTCTATATTTACTTTAGGAGGTGGAGCCATAGTTTGGAGGAGTGTCAAGCAATCTTGTATTGTTGATTCGACTATGGAGGTCGAGTATGTTGTTGCTTGTGAAGCGTGAAAGGAAGCGATCGCTCGGAAGTTCCTAAATGATTTGGAGGTAGTTCCAGAGGAAGAAAAAGCCATTACACTTTATTGTGATAATAGTGGGCGCGTGGCTAATTCTAAAGAACCTCGAAACCACAAAGTCGCCAAACACATTGAGCGAAAGTATCATCTCATAAGGAGATAATACAACGTGGAGAAGTGGATGTGGTAAAGATTCCTACAGAGCAAAACCTTGCTGATCCGCTCACAAAGACATTGACTCAAAAGAGCTTTGAGGGTCACCTAGAAGGGATGGGAATGAAGGATATGTCAAACTTGCTTTAGGCAAGTGGGAGATTGTTGGAATTATGTAAATATAGTGCCCTCGAAAGCAAGTGTATTTACATGTAACTTTATCTTCTTCGCCATGCTTTGTAATGAAAATATTTATTATTAATAAAACAAAAGAGTTTGGTTTTATCTGTATGAGCATTATATATCTGGTCATAAGGTACCAAGATTCATTTGTAAGTAATATACATATACATAGAGATGTATGGGAAACATGTATATTATTAGAATCTGAATTAATTGATTCACAGTTGAATAATCGAGTTGGTCGCTTGATTATGGTTTAGACTGTAGTGTTGCGATTTATCTCCATATAAGTAAAGGAGTTTACTTAAAGGTAATGATGAGTTTCATATCATGATAGTAGTAGACTATCGATAATGGCACTATTAAATGAATATGGAATCAAGTATGTTTTCAAGAATAAAGTGGGTCGTTACTTTATGATTAAAATGTGTTGTCCTATTTCTTCCTTTTTGAGAGACAAATTTATTACGAGACTGAGTATTGTTTCCAGTAAACCCTAAACCAGTCTTATCACTAGGATGTCTACATTTTCCTAGCATATCATTCATTTTCTTTGTACTCTCAGTGAAAGTAGCTAGATCAGCTGATAGATTCTTGATCCTTAGCTTGTCGATTAATCTCATCCGATCCGCTCACAAGTTTCCTTTAACTTCTAACTCCTTTTTAAGAAAATATTTTCTCTCTATTTTCTCAAGATGTTTAATATTCTTCAGATACTTTTCTTCAACAACTTGTAATTTGCTTCGAATAGCATGAGAATCTTCTAACAATTCTCAATATGCATCATGCAAGTTATCATAATCGGATTTTACCTCCTCATCACTATCTTCTTCAGCCATTAGGCAAATGTTTGCATGTTCGATGACTCGAGCACAGATTCGATTGAGATGAATCTAGATCCTCCCATGTTGCCATCATGCTTTTCTTGCCTTCTTTACTCTTCTTAGGTTTCTTCGAGAGTAGGGCATTCGACTTGTAGTGTCCAGCCGATTGCACTCGTAGCAAATGATAGAAGACTTTTCCGGCTTGGCTTCATCTTTTCCATTCTTTCCAATGTCCGTTACTTCGGGCTTCTTTTTCCACATACGCCTTATCTTTCGAAATGAAAGATAATTCGTCATCTTCATCACTTGACTCGATTCAGATTGACTGGAGTTATCATCCTTTGATTCTTCAATCTTCAATGCCTTCGATGACTTCCTCCTTCTCTGAGTCTTATGATTCTTCTGTCCGCCCTTCAGTGCTATTGACTTGTCTCGCTTGGGCTTGTCTTCACCATTGAGTTCTACTTCACGAATCTTCAAGGATCCCAAGAACTCATCTAGCTTCAAAGACGCTCAAGTCTTTTGCTTCTTGACCGCAGCTTAATTTAGGTCTCCATCTCTTAGAAGGCTTCTTAGGATCTTTCAACATGATCTTGGTTATTGTAAGTCCTTCCAAGAGCTTTTAATCCGCTGACAATTGTTTGAAATCTTCCAAACATTTGATCAATAGATTCTTCATCTTCCATCTGAAAAGTTCATATTGATGTACAAGAATACTTATCTTGGATTCTTTAACTTGACTAGTGACTTCATGAGCAATGGACAATGTGTCCCACATCCCTTTGCAAAGGTCGCAACCATGCACTTTGTCGATTCGCTTCGCCTGTAGGCACATGTTAAGAAGAATTTCGCCTTTGAATTCAGCTTGTATTCTTGCTTTACGATCACCGTCCATCCGCTTCGTGGAATAGAACTACCTTCTTCATCTACAGTATATAGGTCCGTTCTCTATTACGTCCCAAAGGTCTACATGTGTAGATTTGATGAATAACCGCATTCTATCTTTCCAAAGAATGGTAGTCTTCTCCATTGAATGCTTTGGAGGTCTAGTGATCGAGGCTCTTTCAATGATGTATACATGTGACTCGCCATTATCTTTAATCCACACTTCGCCAAAGTGATTCTTGGATACCAAGCTCGATACCAATCAAGTGAATCACAAGTTAATACAACACTTATAAAATGATAATAGAATGCACGAAGGGGGGGTTGAATTGTATTCCCTTTTAAATATCTTTTCAAATTACTTGTTAGAAATAAAATTCTTTACTGTAATTCTTATTAATCCCGATTTATCAAAACTTTTCAATGCTAAGTATATGAATAGTAAATGAAGATCAACTTTGAAACTAAAAGTGAGATAGAGAGTCGAGTAGTAGACACGCAGATTTATCCCGGTTCACCCCAAACGTGGCTACGCCCATCCTCGAGTTTCTTCCGAGATTTCACTATCTCTTCAAACTTTACAAGTATTCTTTCACGAGCCTCTTGTGTCTCTCGCACCAAGATTCTTTCACACTTAGCCTCTACAGCTATCTGACAACTCTTTCTTTTCGAAAAGTATTTGAACACTTTGTTACAAGAAGATAGCGTCACTAATTCGCACTTAATCGCTTTTCACTTTGTGTATTTTTTTCAAAATGCTTAACTCGCAGTCTTGACTTGACTTGTATTTATAGCCTTAAATCAGAATCGCTTCTTGAATCTTGAATCTTGAATCTTTAATCTTTAAAGAAACGGTTAATCAGTTGAGTTCTCAGAATTAACTCGAACTCGACTCTTGCGTCTGCTTCTTTTAAGCGTCAAGGTCTGCGGCCGCTTATGCGTCTGCGTCAGTGTTTGCTTCTATTTCGCTGCGTCAGATCTACATTTGTGTCTTTGTCTGCTTATTGTCTTGTGTCATCTCGCGCGTGTGTTGATTTTTACTTTGACAAACTTCGTACATGTTTGACTTGTATCAACTTCGCCTCATGTCTTGTCTGCTTATTCAAACTTCGCTGCATCTTTGGACTCAGATGCACGCCTTCTTCGCTCTGCTCCTAATTAAATCAGGATCGTTTTTGTTTTTCTTGTTTTTGATCTCACTATATTTGTTATACATCAAAATCATTTGTATGTAAAGTCATTCTGACTTAACAATCTCCCCCTTTTTGAATATAACAAATTACATACAAGAAAAGAAAACAAAACAAAACAAAATTTACAGATGTTGCAAAATAAGACAAAAAACAAACTTATCTTCTTCCTGTCTTCGTCTATTGTGGTCACACCTTCTTCATCTAAACATCCTCTCCTCTTCTTATTATTTTCTTCTTTTCCTGCTCTCCCCCTATTTGTTATAATCAAAAATTATTATCAATTCTAGTTCTTCAGCAGTTCTGCTATCATCTTCTTTAGATCATTCACCGTCTCCTTCATGTCATTGAGTTCACCACGTAATCTCGACTTCATCTCGACGAAGAGGCTTGATCTCGTCACGATAGGAGGCGAAAGGAATGAAGTAGTATAGGCATCGAAGATGGAGTGTAGTCTTCATTAATCTCAAAAGTAGTGGATCTAATGAATGTTGCGACTTCAGAAGATTTAGATCAAAAGGAACCGGCAAAGATCAAGAATCGCCTTCCTTGCAGGGATAAAGCTTGTGCTTCTATAGACAGTGTACTAGACAGAGGCCTAATACGAAGAACTGTTTGAACAAGGAACTCAGTAAATGTTCCTGTTCTTATACTTCCCCCTACTGGACAGTCTTCCGCACGATTTGTATGGCTGCAGCTCTCTTGATCTGGATCTTGATCAGGAATGCATGCTTCATCAATTTTCCGCACTTCTTATGCAATCTGATCTGCGAACAGATCATCATCAACATTATCTTCAGGAAATAATTTTGACTTTCCTTTGTTAAATCTTTTATACGCCTTGGCTGAATGTCCGAACAACCTTTATCTCTGTTCTCGTGATTGGGAACATAGTACACGCAAGGTGGACGCCTTGAGGATATGGCAAATGATTAGTAAGCCTCAAGGTATCGTAAAAGACTTCTCTTTTCATTTAGTAACTGCCACGTGATATCATTAATCAACATAGGTTACACCAGAGCTACTATTTTCTTCATTGGTTCAACACCGATTATAATAGCATTGCTCGATTGGTAATAACTTCTACCAATTTGATTTCCACCTATATTTCCTCAAAACTTCGTAGTTATATACCTTCGCCTTGGTTCATCATCAACCAAATCTGCATCGTGGTTGCTTCTTGTGTGGTTCCTTAGAAGTTTCTGAGCCGCCATTCTTCCGCCGGTTCCTCCTTTATAATGCCAGTGTCTCATGAACCGTGCTTTCATTCATCGGTTCTTCTTGTTGGACCACAGGAGTATCCTGAATCGTAAATGCTCGGCTTCGTTTCAACTTGAACAATATCGCTCTCTTTTGTAGACTAACATCCTCGCAGCTGAGATGCTCTTCTTTTGACTAACCTTCTTAGTCTTTTCTCGCTTGATTAGTTTTGCTGATTTCTTCACAGAAATTTTCCTTTAACAGTTGTTGCTTTTCTCTTCCTCTCAGTCTCTTTAGATCTTCTGGCCGTATCCTCTTCCAGAATTGAGACTAAGGATCTTGTGGCTTTGGCTGCACAAGATTTAGAAGTTTCTTCTCGCCTTTGTTCTCTGGCAATCTTTTCTTCCTGTTGCCTCAGAGTCCTGATTCTTGGAGATCGCTTGGCTTTCTTCACAACTTCGCTCAAGAGACTTTCTCCTTGTCTCTTTGGTGCAGTTTGCTTTGCCCTCTGAGATTGATTTTCTTCGAAAAGAGGACTCACCATTTTCATAAGAGGTCTCCCTAGGACTCTCCTTAATTCGGCAGTAGGCGATTTGATACTTACAGGCGATTGAGAACTTGAGACAGGAGTCTTCTTCAATACACGCTCCCCCTCAGTTCTTGGTTTCTTTGAAGAACCGACGTGATCTTTGTCTACTGTGCTAAGACCCATTCGCCGAATCATGTATGCATCGATTTTGCTCTTCACAGGAACAGTTTGTCGATGCCGTAGTGCATTTAATCTTCGGATTCTATAAAATCCTTGTCAAAATCATACCATAAGGATAATCTGAAGTTTCCTTTAACCCTTAACCATATAGTGAAAGATTAAGAAGGGTAGATCTATAGGATTTCGATTGAGAAGAAAGAATAGACATTGTTCGTCTAGAGTGGTCACCAAATGCCTTGAACCAACTCTGGGAAGAATGCAGTTGAACAGGATTGCATGAGGAACTCTGGCCTTCGGAATCAGATTTGATGTCTTCCTCTCTCTGGAATCATTTATGCCATAGAGCTGCCTCTTGACATCTTCTTCTTTCATTCCAACTGAGGACATCCATCCGGCCTTGGTAGACAGTTTCTCTCCAACCGATGGGCAACCAGTTACCTTCCTTATCAAATCCTTTGTGACAATAACTGATATTCTATCCACAGAGGATACAATAGTGTCTTCTATCAGACGAGCGTTCTTCCAAAACTCATAAACCTCGTCCGTATAGACAGATTCTCGAATATGAAAGAAGTTCTTCCAACTAGCTCTTGTGATCTCTGGTTCTACATCCATGTCGTCTCTCCTCAGTGACTCAAAATCCACAAGTCTTCCATAAACCATGGTTGCTTCCATTGTATAGAGTGAAAGATTATCTTCTGAAAAACTTTTGAGTGAGAAGATTTTGAGAGAATTGGTAAAGTAGAAATGAACCGTCAGGAGATGATGAAAAGACTGCTATAAACTCATCTCAGTCTACTTATAGGGTTATAGACTGATGGGTTCTCGAATCATTAAGAACCTCGAGTTTATCAGATATTTCCCTCCAAAAATCTTCCTTGTGAGAGAAGTTACCAGCTGTAACTCACTGTGTATAACGCCGTTAGTTTCTCACGTTATTCTAGCCTAACTGCTCATTTAGCATCACCATATTGAGATTGCATCTTATCTTCTGAAAACGTTCTTCACTTAGTGGTTTAGCGAAGATGTCCACCCATTGAAGCTCTGTTTCAACGAACTTTAGAAGCACCAACTTTCTCTGAACGTAGTCTCTCAGAAATGATGTCGACTTCTATATGCTTTACTCGAATGTCAATTGATTCTTTGATGATTTATTGACTTTGGTGTTGTCGCAATAAATTGGAATCTCCTCCTCCTTAATCAATAGTCTTGTCGATACTTGATCCACAAGATCTCGTGAACAACAATCATGCGGCAAAATATATTCGCTTCAATGGTTGATAGAGCAATTGAGCTTTGTCTCTTTCTTGACCAGAGACTAGATTTCCTCCAAAAAGTGACATCCTCCACTTGTGCTCTTTCTTTCAATTCTATCTCCAGATAGTCCGCATCACAAGATCCGATTAACTCGAAATCTTTACCTTTCTCAAACATTAAGCAAAGATCGGTAGTACTGTGAGATATCTCAAAATTCTTTTAACAAAGAAGAAATGAGACTCTCTAGGATCGGCTTGAATCTTGCACACAAGCATACACCTAATGTAATATCGTGTCTACTTGTTGTAAGATACAATAAAGAACCGATCATCCTCTATATAGGTTTGATCCACCTTCTTACCAAGTTCGTCTTTCGACAAAGGTTTGAAGGATGCATCGGAGTTGCCATTGGCTTCACATTATTCATGTCAAACTTATTCAACAACTCTTTCACATACTTCTATTGATGAATGAAGATCTTCTCTTTGGTCTGCTTAATTTGCAACCCAAGAAAGAACTTTAATTCTCCCATCATACTCATTTCAAATTCTCTTTCATTAGACTCTCAAACTTCAAGCATAACCCTTTTGAGTAGCACCAAATATGATATCATCAACGAATCAGATTAAGATAAAATCATTATGAGAACTTTTCCTAAGAGCGCCTTATCAACTTGACCTCTGCTGAAACCATTTTCGTTAAGAAAGTACTCAGACGATCATACCAAGCTCGGGAGCTTGCTTCAGCCGTATAAGGCTTTGTGAAGTCTATAGACATAATCTGGATTTTAACATCTTCAAAGCCGGAGGTTGTTTCACATAGACTTCTTCGCCTATAAAGCCATTCGAAATGCACTCTTAACATCCATCCAAACAACTTTATATCGTGACAGATTGCATATGCCAACAAAATCCTTATAGCTTCAAGTCTCGCTACTGGAGCATATGTTTCGTTGTAGTCTATTCCTTCTTGCTGATTGTAGCCTTGTGCTACTAATCTGGCCTTGTTACGACTCACTCTTCTTGATTCGTCTAGCTTATTCTTGAATACCCATCTGGTTCCAATAATGGATTTCTTAGGAGGTTTTGGAACTAAGGACCGACGTTATTCCTTATGAATTGGTTCAGCTCTTCTTGCATGGCTAACACCCAAGCGTCTTCAAGAGCTTCCTCAACCTTCTTAGGTTCTACTTCAGAGATAAAAGCTACATTAGCTTCTCGTCTGAATCTGGACCTTGTCCTAACTCCTTCTAAGGTCTCACCGATAATTAACTCTTCTGGATGAGAACTTTTATACTTCCAATCTCATCTTAGTTCTATAGTTTCTGGAATATCTTCAATCTTGTCCTCATGAGTGTCTGACGAGGGAGTTTCTGAGGCATCATCTAGGTTCTTTGAAGGACCTTCAATCTCCATGTCATCTTCCTTATGGGATTGAGAACTATCATCAAACTTGACATGAATTGTCTCTTCAATAGTCTTTGAAATCAAGTTGTAAACTCGAAAAACCTTAGATGATGATGAGTAGTCTAGAAAGATTCCTGGATAGGTCTTCGAGTCGAATTTATCCAACAGTTCTTTCGTATTCAGAATGGAATATTTGCACCCAAATGGATGAAAGTAGGATATGCTTGGTCTTCTTCCATTCCATAACTCGTAAGGAGTTTTCTTCAACATAGGTCGCAATAAGATCCTGTTCTGAATATAGCATGCTGTGTTCACCGCTTCTGCCCAGAAATACTTAGGAAGATTCGTTTCACATAGCATGGTCCTTGCCATCTCTTGAACCGTCCTATTCTTTCTTTCAACAACTCCATTCTGTTGTGGAGTTCTAGGGGCCGAGAAGTTGTGGGAAATTCCATTCTCTTCACAGAAAACTCTAAACTTCTAATTTTCAAACTCTCCACCATGATCACTCCTGATACTAGCAATGGATATTCCTTTTTCGTTCTGTAACTTTCTATTTTCCTGATTCCAATGATTTTGCCCTGCTGGTTGTCTCCGAAAGTTACTGATCCTCCCTTCTTATACTGAAGGTCTAGGAACATAGACCTTCTTCCCGTCATGTGTCGCGAGCATCCACTATCTAAATACCAATGGTGCTTGCCGTATCTTCCAAGGAAGGATATCTGCAGAAGAAACTATTTTATTTCTTGGTACCCAAATTTTATTGGGTCCTTTATGGTTAGTAGTATGCACATGATGTAATCTATAATGCATATTACTCGGACGTTGATTAAAATGTGTTGTCCTATTTCTTCCTTTTTGAGAGACAAATTTATTACGAGGCTGAGTATTGTTTCCAGTAAACCCTAAACCAGTCTTATCACTAGGATGTCTACATTTTCCGAGCATATCATTCATTTTCTTTGTACTCTCAGTGAAAGTAACTAGATCAAGTGATAGATTCTTGATCCTTAGCTTAAGCTGATTAATCTCATCTGATCTGTCTACAAGTTTCCTTTTAACTTCTAACTCCTTTTTTAAGCAAATATTTTATCTCTCTATTTTCTCAGTATGTTTAATATTCTCTGCATACTTTTTCTTCAACAGCTTGTACTATTTCAGAATAGCATGAGAATCTTCTAACAATTCTGAATATGCATCATGCAAGTTATTATAATCGGATTTTACCTCCTCATCACTATCTTCTTCAGCCATTAGGCAAATGTTTGCATGTTCGATGACTCGGAGCTCAGATTCGATTGAGATGAATCTAGATCCTCCCATGTTGCCATCATGCTTTTCTTGCCTTCTTTACTCTTCTTAGGTTTCTTCTTGAGAGTAGGGCATTCGACTTGTAGTGTCCAGCTGATTGCACTCGTAGCAAATGATAGAAGACTTTTCGGCTTGGCTTCATCTTTTCCATTCTTTCGAATGTCCGTTACTTCGGGCTTCTTTTCCACATACGACTTATCTTTACGAAATGAAAGATAATTCGTCATCTTCATCACTTGACTCGATTCGATTGACTGAGTTATCATCCTTTGATTCTTCAATCTTCAATGCCTTCGATGACTTCCTCCTTCTCTCGAGTCTTATGATTCTTCCGTCCGCCCTTCATCTTTATTGACTTGTCTCGCTTGGGCTTGTCTTCACCATTGAGTTCTACTTCATGAATCTTCAGGATCCCAAAGAACTCATCTAGCTTCAAAGACGCTCAAGTCTTTTGCTTCTTGACCGCAGCTTAATTTAGGTCTCCATCTCTTAGAAGGCTTCTTGGGATCTTTCAACATGATCTTGGTTATTGTAAGTCCTTCCAAGAGCTTTTAATCCGTTGACAATTGTTTGAAATCTTCCAAACATTTGATCAATAGATTCTTCATCTTCCATCCTGAAAAGTTCATATTGATGTACAAGAATACTTATCTTGGATTCTTTAACTTGACTAGTGACTTCATGAGCAATGGACAATGTGTCCCACATCTCTTTTGCAGTGTCGCAACCATGCACTTTGTCGTATTCGCTTCTGCTTAAGGCACATGTTAAGAAGAATTTCGCCTTTGAATTCAGTTGTATTCTTGCTTTCTGATCAGCCGTCCATCTGCTTCGTGGAATAGAACTACCTTCTTCATCTATAGGTATATAGGGTCCGTTCTCTATTACGTCCCAAAGGTCTACATGTGTAGATTCGATGAATAACCGCATTCTATCTTTCCAGTAATGGTAGTCTTCTCCATTGAATGCTGGAGGTCTAGTGATGAGGCTCCTTCAATGATGTATACATATGACTCATATTATCTTTAATCCACACTTCGCCAAAGTGATTCTTGGATACCAAGCTCTGATACCAATTGAAGTGAATCACAAGTTAATACAACACTTATAAAATGATAATAGAATGCACGAGAAGGGGGGGTTAAATTGTGTATTTCCCTTTTTGAATATCTTTTCAAATTACTTGTTAGAAATAAAATTTTTCTGTAATTCTTATTAATCCCGATTTATCAAAACTTTTCAATGCTAAGTATATGAATAGTAAATAAAGATCAACTTTGAAACTAAAAGTGAGATAGAGAGTGAGAGTAGTAGACACGCAGATTTATCCCGGTTCACCCCAAATCGTGGCTACGCCCGATCCTCGAGTTTCTTCCGAGATTTCACTATCTCTTCAAACTTTACAAGTATTCTTTCACGAGCCTCTTCGTGTCTCTACACCAAGATTCTTTCACACTTAGCCTCTGCAGCTATCTGCATAACTCTTTCTTTTCAGAAAAGTATTTGAACACTTTGTTACAGTAAGATAGCGTTCATCTAATTCACACTTAATCGCTTTTTCACTTTGTGTAATTTTTTTTTCAAAATAGCTAACTCTGCAGTCTTCGACTTCGACTTGTATTTATAGCCTTCGTCTGTAACTGCTTCTTGAATCTTGAATCTTGAATCTTTAATCTTTAAAGAAACGGTTAATCAGTTGAGTTCTGTAACTAACTTGAACTGACTCTTGTGTCTGTTTCTTTTCTGCGTCTGCGTCTGCGTCTGCTTCGCTTTGCGTCTGCGTCTGCGTCTGCTTCTCTTTCTGTGTCTGTTTCTACATTTGTGTCTTTGTCTGTTTATTGTCTTGTGTCATCTGCGTCTGTGTTGATTTTTTACTTTGACAAACTTCGTCTATGTTTGACTTGTATCAACTTCGTCTGTATCTGACTGACATCTTGCAACTTCGTCTGTGTCTTGTTTGTTTATTCAAACTTCGTCTGTCTTCGGACTTCGTCTGTATACATCTTCTTCGTCTGTCTCCGAATTCGTCTGTGACTGTTTTGTTTTTCTTGTTTTTGATCTCACTATATTTGTTATACATCAAAATCATTTATATGTAAAGTCATTCTGACTTAACAACTTTGATCTTAAAACATACAACTTAAGCATTCGCTTATTATGAACCACAATCTTGATGAGTGGTGAACTCATATGTGTTTCATTATAATTCTTGATATGATCGGAATGGATTTTTACAGGGTATTAATCCAGTGTCTGCATGTTGGAATTATTAATTGAAACATGTATCGTGAACATTCACTCAAATAAAGAGTTTATAGTGTTATCATCTCTTCTAGATGTTTTAAGGAGATTTGGTGATTAAATCTGGCGCCAGAGTTTGATGGACTAGCTACCATCAAGTCTTAACACTAAGATGAGATCTTATGTGTTAATCACCATATAAAGTAAAATGAGAGATCTAGAAGGAAAACCAACATAAGGGCAAAACGGTAATTTTACCCTTTGTTGTGCGGATGGCTATAATAAGGTTCTAAATAGGGTTTGCAATTAGACATATTCTCATAATATTTAATAATTCAAGAGTTCAACTAATTGTCTTTAGTGGAATGACATTTAGTTAATAAGCTAGAATTAATTCCAATGAGATTGAATTATTTCTGGGCTTATTGGAGCTTGAATTAATTCCAATGAGATTGAATTATTTCTGGGCTTATTGGAGCTTGAATTATCAAAGTCCAATAAGATTCCCCACTTGTCTTTAAGGAAGGTTATCAAGCTAAGTAAGAAGTAGTTTGGAGGCTTTAGAAGTCCATAATTGAATGATGGGCTTATACTAATTAATGGTTAATTGGAAGCCTATATGTTCATTTAGAAATGGGCTTGTTTTGGTTTAATGTAATTGATTAGATTAATTATATTAAAACAATTTTTTTTAATGGAGAAGAAGCAATTTCGAAATTGTGTTAGGTTAGATGTGTAACCACATTTGACATTAAAATACTAAATAAAGATGGTCTTTATTATGGTTCATCATTATTAAATGGAGTTATGAACTTACCATTAAATGGTTTAATGGTTGGCTTTTATTGTTGGCATGTAACCTATTTGCATTCATTAGATTAAAGATGAAAGATGTGCATTAGATGGAACATCTTCCTTCTTTCTTCTTGCCAAAACCGAAATGGGTATTCAATTATAGGTTATGGTCTTTTCAAATAGCCATTTTAAAGATAAATGAAGTAAGTCTCATTTATTGGCTATTTGATGAGTGATTAATGTAAGAAGTGATGCATTGGATGCCTCTCACTTTTTCCATTCATGCATATTTCGAAATTGAGATGTAAGAAAGGGTTCTTGCATGGTTTTTAGACATTCTCTCCTTTCATGCAAGGTAGAACCGAAATTCCTAAGTGAAAGAATTGAAAGAGCTTCAATTTTGGTTCTTCTTCTTCTAAGAAAATCTCCTCCAAATATTTTTTCTCCTTTCCCACCAAAGGATTTTGTTAACCTAGCTGTCCTTGAAGAACAAGTGGTAAATCTAATTGGTTGAGGATACTACAACAAGGAAGAAGATAGATTGCTAAAAAAAAAGACTCAAAGGCAAAGGATTTGGATATAAGAAGGAGAGGATAGCGTGAGGATTTAAAGTCAGAGCGAAGGAGTCGGTAATTCCTTTTATCTTGTTCTTGGTTTTATTATCCTTATACCATATCATGTATGGATTAGCATGTTGATTTGGATATATTGCTTCCGCTGTAAGACGATTTCTTAAAAAGTTTTGAAATCTATCATTTCTCCATACTAAGCATGCTTTCTTTTTCCGATCCAACAGGAAATTAATTAACATGTTAATGTTAATGAGGTTGTGTGACATAAGAGATTAAATTGAATTGTTTGGATTGTTATGAAGTGTTTAGGCTTTAGAATAAGTGAATTTGTGAAGATTATAAGTGTATATGGTGTTAGGATGAAAGTTGGAAGCATTAGAGAGGCATTGGAGGACCTTGGGGAACCCCAATGTCCGTTTAACGGACATAAGGTCCATTAAATAGACCTTATTGAGTGTAAAAACACGACTTGCCCAGTCTATGTCTGTTTAATGGAAATGGATGTCCATTAAACAGACCTTCTCTGGTCATTTTGGACTCTTAAGCCCGTTGTATGTCCATTAAACGGACATAGATGTCCGTTTTACACTGGACAGCTTAAGGAAATTGTGATTTTTGGCCCTCTTAGAGACAAAATCCGATTTTGTGGTCTTCATGAAAGTTGTATATCTAGAAGTCGTATTTTAAATGGTCTAAAACCAAACTCATTAATATATCTAGATTGAACGTTATCACGATATTGCCAAGATAGGTACAAATCTATTGAGGATATAAACATGTTATATTCTTTTGGGCATAACTCCCTCATCTGCCCTCCAAATGGAGTGATTCTTTAAGAAATGGATTTATAACATCTTTGGATACCTCTCCATAAAAAATGGTATCTTTTCGAGTTATTTTGATGAAATTTTCATTAAAGTAAGTGAGGGGTCGGTTAGGAGAGCATAATTGGAGTATGTGCACGCTTTAGTTTTTTAAGCATATCTTGAGTTATAGAGCTCTGATTAAGATGATTTTGCTTCAAAGCGAACTAGAGGCTTAGAGCTCCAATTTCTATGAAGAAGTCAAGTTGTGATTTTGATATTTGATTAGTGTGCACCCACCATTATTGTGGAATGACAACAAATGACCTACAGGGTTTTAAGCACAAGATTTAAGACTTCGAATGTTGAGCTCCGGAAACGGAGTCCAACAGTTGTGGTATCAGAGCGACCTGGTTTTGTGATCTCCTAGGCAACTAAGTGGGTAGTTTTCTAGTATGAGGTGAACATGTATATTTTTACATGAACCACATGCATTGTTTTAAATGAACAACTTGCATTGTTTTGCATGATTTGAAACTGTTTTGCCTGAATTAAAGATTTTTCAATGGTTTTAAATTGAAGGAGTGATTATGCTGCCTCGAAAAAGAACTCAAGGAGCTCTGACTCGATCTGGCTCTCTCCAAGGGAGCACGGATGAATCGTATGTCCTGCAGGACACAGGGACATGCCTTGCTTCTGATTCTGAGGCACCTAGTGTGCAGCATGAAGTGCCACTGCCTCCTCCTCCTATGCATCGAGTGAACCCACTGGACCTGCAATTCTTTCAAGCCTTTGCATAGGCTTTCACCTATACCATGGGCTAAGGATCACAAGCTCAGGTACCAGCTTCAGTGGAGAGGAGTGGGCAATATGATAAGCTCCGTAAGTATAGGGCTATTGACTTCAACGGGACTACTAACCCTGAGGAGACAGAAGCATGGTTGAAGAGGACCGAGAGGGTCCTGATTCAGATGAAATGTACTGATGAGGAGAAGCTGGACTATACAGTCAGCTTGCTGTAAGGGGATGTACTCCACTGGTGGGAATCAGTGCCCCACAGTCAAGCTATGCCTCCAGTGTTGACTTGGAGGGACTTTCTCGAAGCTTTCCAGAGGAAGTACTTCTCGAGGGTCTATATCCAAGAGAAGGCTAGAGAATTTCTGAATCTCACACAGAGGGAAATGAGTGTGAGTGAGTACGAGCTGAAGTTCACCCAGCTATCATGATATGCGGCTAACATTGTGACAAATGAAGAGGACAAGTGCCACAAGTTTGAGGGGGGACTTCATCTTGGGATCAAGGAGAAGGTGCTGATCCACAATTTCTGTGACTACCAGCAGCTAGTACATGCTGCACTCTAGGCTGAAAAATTGGAGAATATCAAGTCTGAAGTGAACAAGAAGAGGAAGAATCGTGAGCAGTCTTCAAGGAAGGGGATGAGTGCTCTGATGCCTGAGAGGAGTACAAGGACTTATCATATACAGAGTGAAGTGGGAAGTAGTGGTCCTGCTAAGAACAAGCAACTCAGAGCAGTTTCAGTGCAAGCCTCAAGTGTGGGAGACACAGGAAGGACGGGAAGAAGCAGATACACGAACCCCCAATGTGAGCATTCCGGGAAACTTCATAAAGGAGAGTGTTTCAAGCTATTTGGAGCTTGTTTTTGATGCAGTGAGAAGGGGAACATGATGAGGGATTGTCCCCAGGTAGTAAGGCAAGAGGGGTAGCAGTCGCAAGCCCCAAGAACAGCAGAAACAGTAGGACCCAGGCCAGTCACAAAGATAGGTAGTTCTGGAGTTATGAGGAAGGCTAATCCTCTAGGGAGGCCAAGAGGTCAGGCGCAAGCCAAGGTATTTACCATGACCTGAGAGGAAACTGCAACTGCTCCTGAGGTTGTCACAGGTATGGCTCAGTTATTCAATTTTGAAGTATTTGTATTAATTGATTCTGGTTCGAACCATTCTTTTATTTATGCAAGTATGACTTTACATGATGTGAATTCAATGCCTTTGAGTAGTCCTTTGCTTTTTAGTACACCTCTAAGGAGGAATGTGATAATCAGTCGAGTGTATAGAGATTGTGAATTAGTTATTGAGGGTGCTAGATTGGTAGTAGACTTGTTACCTCTAGAGTTGAAGGGTCTAGATATGATACTAGGTATGGATGCCATGGAAAAGTATCCTGCGAAGTTGGATTGTGGTCTTAAGGTGGTAGAATTTGATATGGGAAATGGTGAGAAGGTAATTTTTAGAGGAGACAGGAGAATGCCATCGCCAAGAATTATTTCAGCTTTGTTAGCTGACAGAATGATGGAAAAGGGGTGTGAAACCTTCTTGACGCATGTTGTGGATACTGAGGTGACTGAAGCAAGGTTAGAGGATTTTCCAGTAGTGAAGGAATTTTCAGATGTATTCCCAGAGGAGTTACCTGGTTTGCCACCGGTGAGGGAAATCGAGTTTCTCATTGACTTGATTCTCAGAACTGCACCCATTTCTATATCACCATATAGAATGGCTCCAGCTGAACTGAGGGAACTGAAGGAACAGTTAGAGGAACTGTTAGAGAAAGGGTATGTACGACCGAGTTCGTCACCATGGCGAGTACCAGTTTTGTTTGTTAGGAAGAAGGATGGGTCATGGCGTATGTGTATCGATTATCGGAGACTCAACAAGGTAACTGTTAAGAATAAGTACCCTCTGCCTCGGATAGATGATCTGTTTAACCAATTATAGGGAGCAAGGGTCTTTTCTAAGATTGATCTCAGGTCAGGCGATCATCAGCTCAGAATCAAGGAGTCTGATATAAGCAAGATAGCTTTTAGGACTCATTATGGGCATTACGAGTTCCTAGTCATGCCATTCGGACTGACCAATGCTTCGGCTACATTTATGGATCTTATGAATAGGATATTCAAGGATTTTCTAGATTAGTTTGTAATAGTGTTTATCAATGATATTCTGGTTTATTCCAAAAGTGAAGGGGAACATGAGGAACATCTCAGGATAGTGTTGTAGAGATTAAAGGAGAAAGAGCTTTATTCCAAATTTAGCAAATGTGAATTATGGCTTCACGAAGTGATTTTCCTTGGACATGTGATTTCTAAAGATGGGGTACATGTTGATCCAAGGAAAATTGAAGAAGTAGTGAATTGGCATGCACCGACGACAATGATAGAGGTAAGAAGTTTTCTAGGTCTAGCAGGGTATTATAGGAGATTTGTTAAAGGGTTCTCGATGATAGCTACTCCGATGACTATGTTATTGAGAAAAAATTAGAAGTTTATTTGGAGTGATGAATGCCAGAAGAGCTTTGAGGAGCTTAAGCACAGATTGACAAGTGATCCAATTCTGACTTTGCCTATAGGAGAGGAAAGTTAAACAGTTTATAGTGATGCTTCAAAAAAGGGTTTGGGTTGTGTATTAATGCAAGGAGACAAAGTAATAGCTTATGCCTCGTGGCAGCTAAAGCCTTATGAACTGAATTACCCAACCCATGATCTGGAATTGGCAACAGTAATTTTTGCCCTGAAGATTTGGAAACAATATCTGTATGGGGTGCAGATGAAGAATTTTAGGGATCACAAGAGTCTTAAGTATTTGTTAAGTCAGAAAGAGCTGAATTTGAGACAGAGAAGATGGTTAGAGTTGCTCAAGGATTATGACCTTATGATTGAATACCACCCAGGAAAGGCAAATGTGGTTGTGGATGTCTTTAGTAGGAAATCTTCTATTGCTCATGTACAAACAATGTATTTGTCGTTATTGTAAGAAATGGCGAAGCTTAGAATAAGTTTGAAACGGGAGGAACCGGATTGTGTGATTGCAAATTTCAGAGTGAGGCCGATACTCAGGAAGAAAGTTAAGGAGTTATAAACACAGGATGCAGAATTGAGTAAGCTCTGAGAAGAAATTCAGAATGGCAAGAAATCTGAAGTGTTAGTGAGAGATGGACTTATGGTTGTCGGAAGCAGACTTTGTATCCCGAATGTCAAAGAAGTAAAGGATGAAATATTGGATGAGGCACACAATACGTCTTATGTCATGCACCCAGGTAGCACCAGGATGTACAGAGATTTGAGAGAACATTTCTGGTGGAAAGGCATGAAGAGGGATGTAGCAGAATATGTGAGCAAGTGTCTAGTGTGTCAGCAAATCGAGGCTGAACACCAGGCACCTTCCGACAAGTTAAGGCCATTATCCATTCCTGAATGGAAGTGGCAACGGGTAACTATGGATTTTCTGATGGGTTTGCCCAAGACTAGTAGGAAGCATGATGCCATATGGGTCATTGTTGATCGGTTGACGAAGTCAACACATTTTTTAACACAAACGGACTGATTGTTTGCAAGTGTTAGTGAAGAAGTAAATTGACGAGATAGTTAGATTACATGGGATTCCAGATTCCATAGTTTCGGACAGGGATCCTAGATTTACTTCGAGATTTTGAGGAAGTTTGCAAGAGACTCTCGGGACCAAGTTGAATTTTATCACGATATTTCATCCCCAGACGAACGGTCAATCGGAGAGGACCATTCAGACACTTGAGGGAATGCTCAAGGCATGTGTGATGGACTTCAAAGGAGCTTGGGATGAACATTTTCCATTGGTCGAATTTGCTTATAATAATTCGTACTATTCGAGCATTCAGATGGCTCCTTATGAAGCACTGTATGGGAGGAGATGTAGAACTCCGATATGCTGGGATGAAGAAGGAGAAAGAAAACTCATAGGGCCAAAGTTACGTCAGATGACAGTGGACAAGGTCAATTTGATTAAACAATGGCTTAAGGCAACTGAGGATAGGATGAAGAGCTATATTGATGCGCACCGAGAGGAGATGGAATATGAAGTTGGTGAGAAAGTATTTCTTAAGACGTCTCCTTAGAAAGGAGTAATGAGGTTTGGAAAGAAGGGCAAGTTGAGTCCGAGATATATAAGTCCTTATGAGATTCTTGAGAGGATCGGACCACTAGCTTATAGGTTGGCGCTGCCATCAGAATTGTCACAGATACATGACGTTTTTCATGTGTCTATGCTGAGGAGGTATAGATCGGATCCATCCCACATCATTCAGACCACTAAGGTTCAGTTGAGAGATGATTTGAGTTATGAGGAGACTCCAATGGAGATTTTGGACACCAAGGAGAAGGTCCTAAGGAATAAGACAGTTTACTTAGTCAAAGTCCTGTGGAGAAATCATTCTGTTGAACCATGTGGGAGCCCTTGGAAGCCATGAAGGAGAAGTATCCATACCACTTCAACGAATCACGTAAGAATTTCGAGGACGAAATTCTTTAAAGGGGAAGAAATGTTGGCCCCTAAATTTTTTTATTTTTCATTTGATTAAGCATGATTAGATTAATTTTTGAGGTCTTGATAGACTTATGTGTGTTGGAAATTAAGTAACATGTTAATGTTAATGAGGTTCTGTGACGTAAGAGATTAAATTGAAGTGTTAGGAGAGTATTGCATTAAGGGCATTTTGGGCATGTCACTTAAGGAGGAAAGAACATAAGCTTTTGAGTAAGGGCAAAATAGACTTTGTGCAAGCATTAGTGGTATAAAAGGCAAGAGAAATGAGTTGTCTTTCATTTTAAAGAAACAAAACCGAAAATTGAAAGGAGAGAAGAGTGCGAGAGTCGTAGGTAGAGAGAGGAAAGGAGAAAAAGAAGAAAAAGTTAGGGATTCCATTTTCTTGTTGTTCAAGAGGGTTTTTGGGGTTAATTCAAGAAGGAAAAAGAAAGATAAAGGTTCAAGCTTCCATTAGAGCCAAGAAAATCCTTTGTTGGGTGAAGATTCAAGGTAAGTGATTTTTAAGGTTTTGGATTTTTGGAGTGTTTGTGGTTCAAAGAGCTTAGAAAATGGATGAGTTTAGGTATTCTAGGATCAATTTCATGTATTGGGTTCTTTAGGTTTTTCAATTTGGATTCCTTTTCATTTGGGGGATTTTGCTTTTATGAAGGGAGGCAAGAGGAGCTAGAAGAGGAGACACATCCTTGAACAAGCTTCAAGCAAGGAAAATCAGGTGGGTGACATTTTTATAATTCAGTTAATAAGCTATTAAATGTTCTTCAATAAATGTAATCAATGATTTTCTGACTACCTTAGAAAAGTGCATTTATTAATCTTTATATGCTTGAGAAGTTGCTACATGCTTTTTGTATGTGAGTTTTGTGAATGAATTTTAATGATATGGGAATGCTTTACAATTGATCTACAATTGTTGTATTTGAGGTTTTGAATAAGTTGAAAAATGGCTTTTATAATTGGTATGAGATTTTGGTTGTTGAATTGTGAAATATGTTATGTGCATGAAAAACAAGTTTTCAAGAATGTGCCATTTGGGAAAAATATTTTCAGTTCATGAATTACATGTTATGTGGTTTTGGTTTATTCCATCCAAGAATTTTCATGTGCACGTTGACCAAGTTAAGACTTCTCCCGCTTGCCCGCTAGTGGCACGAAACTCCTTTAAGGACTCCCTCAAGTTTACGACTACACAAGACCATTATATCGAATTATGTATTTCGTTATGCTTATGGACTTGCCAAGCCATTTGTGATGTGTTTGTGTGTTTACATGTGTTGACAAGTTTGAAGAATGCTTGACTTATGAGAATTGTGATTTTGGTTTAACAAAGTTAAGAAATATATGCTTTATGGACTTTTCTATAATCTGGAAAGTTTCAAATGGTTTTTGCTTATTGCCATTTATAAAGTTGTTACCCACGAGCGTTAAGCTCAACCCCTCACCTTCCCATCCATAGGTGATGAGCAAGATGTCGAGCGATCGAGTTGAGCGTCAAGGCTTCACTCCAATTTGCACTTTTGTTCTTTTCATCTTTTGAAGTTAGAATTTGTAAAAGAATGCTTTAGTTGCATTTTGAGAAATTGTTGCTTTTGTTAAGTTTGTATTTTGGATTTTGTTGTAAAGTGGCTCAAAATGCCCACTAAAGCGTTGTCAAACTCTTATTTTGATGCAAATGAAATACAAATGCAATATGGTTGTTTATGGCTTTTCATGTTTTTCATTGCTATTTTTAACCTTTCATAAGGGTAGGATTGTGTTTTGGATTCAAGTGAAATTATGGAATTATTTAGGTAGAATTGATAAAATTTGTCTTCTTGGAAGTTGTAGAAGATCTTTTAATCTTTCCAACGATATGAACTTTGTGATTTTTGGATGTCGGAATGGAGAGATATGAGTGTTAAAAGTTAAGATGCTGCTTATGATTTGTGGTTATGACAACTATGGTGATTGATGGGAAATTAAGGCTTTGATGAACCAAATGAGTTGAGATTTGAAAAGTTTGTGAAATGAATTTGTTGTTTGGATTATTATGAAGTGTTTAAGCATTAGAATAAGTGAATTTGTGAAGATTATAAGTATATATGGTGTTAGGATGGAAGTTTGAAGCATTAAAGAGGCATTGGAGGACCTTGGGGAACCCCAATGTCCGTTTAACGGACATAAGGTCCATTAAACGGACCTTCTCGAGTGTAAAAACACCCCTTGGAGAGTCTATACCGGACCTTCTCGGGTCATTTTGGACTCTTAAGCCGGATGTATGTCCGTTAAACGGACATGAATGTCACTGGACAGCTTAAGGAAATTGTGATTTTTGGCCCTCTTAGAGACAGAATCCGATTTTGTGGTATTCTTGAAAGTTGTAAATCTAGAAGTAGTTTTTCAAATGGTCTAAAACCGAACTCATTAATATATCTATATTGAAAGTTATGGCGTTCACGCGAAGATAGGTACAAATCAATTGAGGATATAAACATGTTATATTCTTTTAGGCATAACTCCCTCATCCGCCCTCCAAATGGAGTGATTCTTAAAGCAATGGATTTCTAACATCTTTGGCTATCTCTCCATGAAAAATGGTATCTTTTGGAGTCATTTTGAGGAAGTTTTCGTTAAAGTAAATGAGGGTTCGATTAGGAGAACTTAATTGGAGTATGTGCACGCTTTAGCTTTTTAAGCATATATTGAGTTATAGAGCTTCGATTGAGATGATTTTTCCTTCAAAAAAAACTAGAGGCTTAGAGATCCAATTTCTTTGAAGAAGTCAAGTTGTTATTTTGATATTTGATTAGTGTGCGCTCACCACTATTGTGGAATGACATCAAATGACCTACAGGGTTTTAAACACAAGGTTTAAGACTCCGAATGTTGGGCTCCGAAAACGGGGTCCAACATCATCTATATATTTCTTGGCTAACACATTCAAAGAATCTATCTATCTAATTGGCAAGAAATGAGTAAACTTGGTTAGCCTATCCACAATCACCCATATTGCATCATGCTTCTTACTAGTCTTCAGCAATCCCATTAAGAAATCCATCGTAATCTTCTCCTATACAATTTGACATACAATTCGTTCTTCCTCAAAGTCTCCAAGGCAACCCTCAAATGTTTTTCATGCTCCTTGTAACTATTAGAATAAACCAATATATCATCAATGAAGACAATGAAAAATTGATCTAATAAGGGCTTAAAGACTCGATTCATCAAGTCCATGAAGGTTGCAGGTGCATTCGTTAACCCAAAAGGCATAACTAGAAACTCAAAATGCCCATATTGTGCTCTGAAAGCAATCTTCAACACATCAGACTCCTTTATCCTCAACTGGTGGTAACCCGATCTCAAATCTGTCTTAGAAAAGACTCTTGCCCCTTGCAACTGATCAAATAAATCATCTATATGGCGGAGTGGATATCTATTCTTGATAGTGACCTGATTGAGTTTCTGGTAGTCCACATACATCCGCAATAACCCATCTCTCTTCTTCACAAAAAGGACTGAAGCCCCCCAAGGTGAAGAGCTTGACCTAATGAGCCCTTTCTCTAATAATTCTCCCAATTGTTCCTTAAGCTCCTTCAATTCTTTCGGAGCCATTTTATAAGGTAGAATCGATCTTGACATTGTGTCTAGAAGAAGCTCAATGGGAAATTCAATTTTCCTAGGTGGTGGTAGTCCTGGTAATTCCTCGAGAAAGACATCCGGGAATTTCATGACCACTGGTATTTCTTCTAACTTCCCTCCATCTGCCTTTATGTCTACCACATAGGCCAAATATGCTTCACATCCTTTCCTCATCAGTTTTTTTGCTGTCAGAACTGAAACCATTCTAGTCGGACTCACTTTTCTATCCCCCATAAACGTCCCCTGTCTACCCTTGCCAATTTCGAACTCCACGATCTTCTGTTTGCAATCCAAGTTGGCATTATATTTTTCCAAGGTGTCCATTCTCAAAATCACATCTAATCCTCCCATCCTTAATGGCATTAGATCCACCACTAATTGTTCCTCTCTAATATGTATCTCACAGTCTCTATATACTTGACTAATAATAATACATTGTTCGATTGGAGTACTCACCATCAAAGGAGTATCCAATGGGCTCAATTCTCTACCATTCACAATTCTACTCAATGGCACAAACGAATGAGTAGAACCTGGATCAATCAAAACAATAACATCTTCATCAAATAATTTAATAATGCCGGTTACGACTTCTGGGGTTGTCTCTGCATCCTCCCTCATGATAGCAAACACTCTAGCTAGTGCTTGTCCTCTCGGTCTCCTTGGAGGGTTCGCTTTCCTGACTGTATCAGAGCTTCTACTTCCCACTTCTGTTACTGTCCTGTGACCAGCTATCTCAGCCCTCCTTGAAGCTTGCATCTGACTTCCCTCATGTCTCAAATTCTGAAGGCACTTTCTTGCCATGTGTCCTTTCTTCCCATAATTAAAGCATGCTCCAGTTAGTCGGTAACATTCCCCCTATGAAATCTTACGCAGTGTTCGCATTTGAGAATGGGTGGCTTATCCCCATCTCCCCTCCTCTTGCCTCCAGCCGTTGAAGCTTGACGTGAGACAGTTTTCATCTGTCTTGGCTTGCTTGCTCCACTGCTCTTCTCCTTAGACTGTGTTAGGAAAGTCCTATCACTCCTCTCTGACATAGGAGTACCGCCTCCCCTCTTAGACTATTCTCTGCTTTTCCTCTTTTTATTGACAACACTCTTTATATTTTCAACCCTCAGTGCTGCTTCAACTAGCTGTTGAAAGTCACAGAAGTTCTGCACCACCATTTTTTTCCCTAATGGCTAGGTGTAGTCCTGATTCAAATCTTTGGCACTTAGTCGCTTCGCTCATCATTAATTCAGCTGCATATCAGGTCAATTGTGTGAATCGACGCTCATATTCGCTCACCTTCATCTCCCTCTGGGTGAGGCTTAAAAACTCTCTCTGCTTCTGTTAGATGTACACTTCTGGCAAATACTCCTTCTTATAAACAATTAGGAAGTCCTTCCATGACAACACCGGTGGCTTCATCTGACTTCCTGGGACACTCTCTGACCAATGTAAAGCATCCCCTTGTAGCAAACTCACATCATATTCAACCTTCTCATCATCTTCACAATCCATTTACTCTAGTATCCATTCGGTCTTTCTCAGCCATGTCTTAGCTTCCTCGGGATCAGTGGTCCCATAAAAATCCACAACTCCATACTTTCTCAGTTTGTCAAACTACTTCCCTTTCTTAGCTAGGGCCAGAGCAGAAGATTGCGGCATCTATCCCATAGCCTGGAAAAATGCCTGAGTGAAGGATTGGAATAATCTCGGATCCAAGGTAGGCACTTGCTCTTACAGAACAGGCAACTCCTGAGTCTGTGATCGAGAGGGCTCAATACTGTGCCCTACAAAAGCCTCAGCATCTGCTGGGGCTCTAGACTCATCCGTGCCCTCCTCTCTTAGTAGAGGGTTAGCTGCAACCGATCCTTGCATAACTCCTTGTGTCCTTCTACGAGGTGGCATTTCACTCCTTCAATAGAAATATTAACGATTAGCTGACATTTTATTTTAATCCTATTTCCTACATGTATGCATGTTATACATGTCATTTAATGCAAATAATCAATTCACAATGCAATCAATTTATCACATATCACAATAATGCATAGCACAACATATTCTAAGCCTAGGACTCTTTAAAAGCCTAAGCTTTGATACCACAAGATGAAACGGGGCCTAACCAATGTTGGACCTCATTCTCGGAGCCTAACTATCGTTCCATACTCAAAAAGCGTAAGCGACTTTCCTTGAAGGGTCATTCCAATGAACCCTCACTTCCTTTTTATCAATATTTTGAAATTAGACACCAAAGGCTATAAATGTTTTTAGGAAGGTAGCTAAACGTGTTAGGAAGAATCACCTCAATCGGAGGGTGGACGAAGAAGTTATGGCCAAACGAATCCAACGTGTTCATGTCCTTACTCATATTGTACATGCCTTGGCGTAATTGCCATAACTCTCAGTACAGGTGTCGGATTGACTTCATTTTTAGGTGGTTTGAAAAAAGACTTCTAGATCAACAAATTTTATGAGACTCTGAAATGAAATTCGGTCATTTTAAGGGTCAAAACATGGGCCGTGTAAACCAACACGGGCATACCGTGTAACCTTCAAGTGAAAATGTGCTCCTGCGCCAGAAACATACGGCCCGTGTGATTTTACATGGGCAGGCCGTGTAACCTTTGGGTGTCATGAAATTTTCACCCTCCAAGACCCCTCCAAAGGATCCTAAACCCATCCTAACATCCCCTTTCCTCATACTTTTCTCCAATACCACCCTTCTAGTTCCAAAAACCACTTCATATCCATTTAACTACTAAAAACATCTCATTAACACTTAAATCTCAACTCCAAAGGATTCATCACACCCAATCTTTTTAATTCCAACAGGCTATTCTAACACTAGCAACAATTGGAAATCTCAACCAAATGATAAGCACATCCATCATTCTCAAACATTAAAGAAACATAATCATACAAAAAGAACTTCTCAATTCTCGTTCCCATTTCTAAACAAAGTCAATGTTTTGAACAAGCTTTACTTACATATCAACATATACATCAACTTAATACAAAATACAAAAGATGCTCATGCTTGATATGCCTACAAAGCTAGCCATATGTTACTAACTTAGTACAAAAGACTCCTAGCTATCTTGGAATTTCCAAATGCCTTACAAGGGGTCGTTACTCTTCTCGGTTTGCACCTGAGGAGGAAAATTTTGGGTTGAGCTACACAGCTCAGTGGTTACTATATTTATAGCCATTAGCAATGAGCCACACAATCAACATATACAAATATCCATATAGGTTAACAATGAAATCCCAGCATTCATAATTCCAATACACATCTCATAACTCAATACATCATCCCATGTAACATATTGGATCAAATTCACATATAGGCATAACACTCAACTCAAAAGTCACCATAACTTAAGACATCAAAATGTAAATGTAAACATAAATTGGCTCGAGGGTTTCGTGACCAAAATGGAGAAACTGAGGTTTACTTCATGAACGAAAGGAGTCCACTTTTCGGATCTCGTGGGCCACAAGCAGGCAGCCGGGAGAAGGCTTTATATCGATGTGCATGTGACTACGAAATGGTTTCTCTCTCTCCCAAACACAATCAAATTCCATGCTTAATTCAGTCATTCATAATATCATAATCTCATGCTTTTTCTTTATACAAAATGCCATGATTCAATTTAATGGCATAATATGATTATACAAACAATTCAATTGTTTTATCACAATGTCATGAATCATAATGCAATTTCCGGATTACAACCTTTGAAAGCAAGTCATTTTAGCACACAAAGCACAGATAAGACATTTTGCCCATTACACAATAACTATAAATAAATTACCTACCTTATACTCTTGAAAATCCAAATTCAATGGTGCCCTTCTTCTTGCTCTTGGGTAGGTTCTTGATCTCCTAATATAACCAAAATTCCCATTTAATTCCAATTCCAATAGAAATCCCCCAAATTTCCATAATCATAACAAAATATAATTAACATAAATCAAGCTTAAACTTAACCTACCCATAGTCCATATAGGTTAGAAAACCCAAAACCTAACTTAGAAACCCATCTTTTTCCTCCAATCATTCGAAACACAAAAACCCTAAACTTCTTCATTCACAACACAACCCATTTCCTCAATAAATAAGAAGAAAAGATGAAGGACTTACCTTAAAAAGCTTGATTCTTCTCTTCTTTCCACGATTTTTCCTCCTTCTTCCCTAGCTTTTTCAAAATTTTCTTCTCTTCTTCTATTTCTCTCACGTTTTTCTCCCCCCCCCTCCATGGCTTTCACGATTCTCTCTTCCTCCTAATTTTAAGACACCAATTAGTCTATTCTTCCAATTATGCCCCTCACTTACTTGGGCTTTTCGATTTTACTCTTGTTTTGTCTTTTATGGCTCTACCCCTTTTATCCACTAACTCCACATTAACTCTAACTAAGTCCCAATCTTTCCAACAAACTTTTCAATCTTCATTCATGCCTACTAATTTAATGACCCAATTCAAAAAAATAAATAATTACACTAACATACAAGCATAATAAATCATTAAGCAAATAATAAGTAAATTTAAAACAAATTAGGATCCAACAATTAGCCCTTTGATCCATATCATTCCCCCTTCCTTAGAAGGATTATTCTTCGAATCCAATAGATCTATATCAAATTCAAAGGGAGAAAGATCATATATATTAAAAGTTACACTAACATCATAGTCACCTAGAAGATTAAGTTTGTAGGCATTATTGTTCTTCCTAGACACAATTTGTAAAGGGCCATCGCCCCTATGATGGAGCTTTATTCTTTGTGAAATAGGAAATCCTTCATTGCACATATGAACCCAGACCCAATCATTAGGTTAAAAAAGAGGTACCGCTTTTCCTCCCTTGTTGGTGTTTCATATAGAGTGCTCAGTTTTACTATAAGGCCCCAAGCTATACCCTAGTAAAAATGGTATATGTTCATAAAAGTACATGAATGATAGGCATTAAAAATTGTGATAAGAATGAGACTTTCATATGACTTGAAATTTGGTATTGATGGATTGTAGTTAAGAACTTGGGATTAATTGATACCAGTAGAGGATTGAAGTATTTCAATGTATATTTGCGCTAGGAAAATTGTTAAATGACAAGTTAAGTTGGTATATAGAAATTAGAATGACTAAACCTAAGAATTAGTGACATTTGGCATAACTAATACATTGACATTTGGCATTAATTAATGTGTGACATTTGGCATCATTTAATTAAGGACAAGTGGCTTAATTAAAGTGTTACAAATGGCAGCTTAAATGGTGGGCAAATGGGCTTCATGCCTTGATGTTACGTGGGATGTTAAGCTAGTGGCACCTAGTTAATGATGAAGAAAGTTTCTGTTGGAGCAAGTCTAGCTTTGTCCATTCTTCACCTTACTTACTTCTTTCCACCGAAACTCCCATTTTCTCTCTAATTTCTAGAATTTTTGTTGGACTTTGGATTGTCATCATGTTGGCCCCCATTTTTTTTCTCTAATTAAACATGATTTAAATGAATTATGAGGTTTTGATAGATTTAATTTTTTTTGGATTTATTATTATATTAATGTCAATAAGATTATATGACATGGGTTAATGGAATTAAAGTACTAAGGTAATAAGGATGTTCAAGGGTATTTTTGGAAGGTCACTTAAGAGTATAAGGACATAAGCATATAAGGAAGGGTAAAAGGGACTTTGCACACTCATTAAGGGTATAATAGGAAGAGAAAAATGTTGTCTTGCTTTGGAGAGGAGTAAAAACGTGAACTGAAGATAGAAAAAAGAAGAGAACACCAAAAATGAGAAAAGAGAGTTAAGTGTTTCGATTTTTGCAAGAAAGGAAGGAAGTAGACTTAGGGTTCTTCATTTATTAGTGTTTAAAAGAAAATTTAAAGTTGTTCAAGAAGGGAAAAAAGGAAGAGGAGGATTAGAGCTTCCATTAGAGCCAACAATCTCACTATTTGGTGAAGATTCAAGGTAAGTTTGATTTTAATCTTTTGAACTTTTGAAAGGGTTTTGGTTCATAAAGCTTAAGAAATGTATAGGTTTAAGAATTCTAGGATCAATTTTAGTGAATATGTCTTGTGAGTTCTCCATTTTGAATCCCTATTGAATAGGAATTTTGTCTTTGATAAAAGGAAATCAAAGGAGGCAAGAGGAGCAAGAGTAGAGGCACTTTTTAGCAAAATTTCAAGCAAGAAAATCAAGGTGGGTTACGGTTTTATAATTAAGTAATAGGCCATTAATGTTTTCTTTTAAATGATGGAAATAAATGATTTCAACTATCTCACGAATGTACTTTATAACTCTTTGAATGCTTTGAGAAAGTGTTATGTGTTTGGTATGAGCATATTGTTTTGATGAATTATGAAAAGATTGTGCAAATAATTTTGAAAAGATATTATGTTTGAAAAATCAAGTTTCGAAAATGTGCCATTTTGGGCAACAAGTTTACAAGTTATGAAATACATGTTATGTGGATTTGGTTTGGTCCATTTGTATGTCAAGTGCACTTCGACTAAAGGCTTCTCCCGCTTGTCCGCTAGTAGCATAGAGCTCTTTCATGGACTCCCTCATGTTTACGACTACACAAAACCACTATGTGGATTGTGTTAGTTCGTTCTGTTCATGACTACACATGCCCATTTCATAGAAATGTGTGAGTTAGTTTTGTTTATGGACCTTCCAAACTATTTTGATGTACTTATGTACTCATGTTAGGTTGATAAGATGGATGCATACCTGATTTGCATTATTGAGAATTTGGTTGAGAACTTGAGAAAAATGTGCTTTGTGATTCAATGTGAATTTTTATTACAATGGAAATAAGTATTTAAATGGTTTTGCCTGTTACTGGTTATAAAATTGTTATCCACGAGCTTTTAAGCTCACCCCATTTTTGTCCCATCTTCAGGTGAAGAAAATGAGATCGAGTAACTAATAGTCAAGGTGTCATTCTACTTTTGCAATGTTTATTATAAATTAAGTTAGATTTTGTAAAAGCAAGACTTTAGATGCATTTTGAGAATTATTAGGTTTGATATCATTTGTAATTGGGATTTTTTATACCGATTATATAATGTGGCTTAGAATGCCATTAAAGCTTTGTAAACTCCTATTTTGCTGTTAATGAAATATGAATTATGTATGGATGATGTTGAGTTAGAATTGGGTAGATTTAAAGAAGTTATCAACTTGAGTTGATGATTTTTGGACATGAATTGTGGATATATATATACATATAAGCGAGATATTATGGAAAAAGGAAAAACAGGATTTTTGTGAATGATGAGAATTAGTTGTAAGAGCTGAGTACAATGAGGAGAGATTAAAGAGTTTAATGAAATAATATTGGTAGTTGAATGGTCATGTTCATAGCATTCCAAGTTTGTACATTGAAAGTTTCAAGTTTTCTTAAGGGAAAAATTTGTGTTCGGATTTCAGGGGAAAATCTATATTAATATAGGTTTAATTAGATAAAGTTGTCTTCTTGAAAGTTGTATCTTTTCTTTCTAGCTGTCCATTGATATAAAGTATGAAATTTTTGGACAGTGGAGTTGAAAGATATTGTTGGACCCCGTCTCCGAAGCCCAACATTCGGACCTATCCAGCGTAGAAGACCCACAACCGAACACATATGCTAATCACAAATATGGAAAAATTTCACTTTATAAAAATTCGGGTTAGCTCTTGATAAAATGATCCTCGGATCTCACGATTCCAACGCAACTGGAATCGCTCAATTCGGGTTAGGAATGAAGATGTTATGGTTAAAACACTATCTCGAAGAAAACAATCAAAACTGAGCACTACCGACTTCGGGTAAGCATTTGAAAATCTTAAAGGCTTAATCACTGATCGGTCTCTTCATAAAACTTGTAGGTTTATGCCTCTAGTTTAATTTAAAACAAGAATCGCTTTGATCGGAGCTCTATAGCTCAAGATATTTTAAAATTTCTGAAGCATAGTCAGCCCTTATCAACTGATCGCCATGCTTCGTTTCAAACCACCATTTTCAATTTGAAAGAAAATCTGATAAGTCCAGTGTAGAAAGGTAGAAAAATCTTTTAGAAATCCAATGCTTCGAGAATGAGGTCGATCGGAGGTCTGTGCAAAAAGTTATGGCCAAAAGAAGGAAGAGGGGTCGTAAGACAAAAACAGACGATAAAATGAGACGAAGATGACGTCATCCTTAGCAAAAAAATCAGACGGAGATGATGTCATCCTCAGCAAAAATCAGACGGAGATGAACAGTAACATCGTCTGATTTTTGCTCTGATAACTATCGTCTGGTTTTGCTACAATGCATCGTCTGGTTTTTTTTGCTACAGATGCATCGTCTGGTTTTGCCATGATTGTATCGTCTGGTTTTTGCTGATTACATCATCGGTTTTTTTACTAATTACATCGTCTGGTTTTTGCTACAGTGCATCGTCTGGTTTTTGCTACAGAACAGCTCCACTTGCAAAGGTCATAACTTTCCATTCCGAACTCCAAATTTAACAAAATTGGTGTCTATTTCATAGAAAAGAAAGATCTACATTTTCATGAAGATCATCACCCAAATTCCAAATCTATAAGGGTCAAAAATGGTCACAAAGGTTCTGTCTAAAATCATCATTTGACAGCACCTACATTTAATTCTAACCACTCACACCTACCATTTTAATCCCTCATGAATAGCTTATAAACATCTTAGAAGAACCTACAGCTCGCTTATCACTCTCAAGGAGTCATAAAGCTCCCATACAATCCTCTAACAACACGAAATATCGAGAAAATGCAACATACCGAATTTACAAAACTTTTACAACTCCTAACCTTGGAAATTTTCCAGCAAGCTCTTTCAAGGCAAAAACCCAGCAGACACCCAACAGAAATCTCCAAACTTAAAAGAATGGTACACATGCTTCACACATAGGTCACAAATCAACAAAAACATATAATGAAGAGAGTACTAGAGCTCTCATTCTCTTTTCCAATCATAAGAAAGAATCATGCATAGCTTTGGTTACATATTGGCATATTCATCAAAATCAAGTACAAAACACAAAAGATGAGATGCTCAATGATCAATATGCTTACAAAGCTATTCCAAAAGCTAATTATTAACTTAATACAAAAGTTCCTAAGTTCTTGGAGTGATGTCGATGCCTTGCAAGGTTCAGCTCTCAACTTGAATTTTCACCTGAGGAGGGAGAATGGGGTGAGCTAACACGGCTCAGTGGCTAACAAATTTATAGCCATCACATAATGAGCCACACACACACAATTAATAATCCAAAGCATTAGCAATTTACATAATAGGTTGAAAACTCAACTTTATCACCTAACTCACAATTTACTCAACTCATCACACAAGGCATAACATAGAATCATCTTGCAACTAACACCCATCTTATGCATCATAAACACTTATAAATGATGAAATGCACACAATTGGCTCGAGAGTTCCATAGACACGACGAAACCGAAGTTTACCGTAATCACGACGAGTCCATTTTTTTGGATCTCGTAAGCCTAAAGCAGGCAGCCGGGAGAAGGCTAATGGGGGTCAACGTGCACGTGACTTCACAAAGGGGTTCTCTCTCGCCCAAACACAATCAATATGCTCACATATCAAAACACAAGATTCACATTTTACGCTTATCGCACTCTTTCAAAGCATCAAAGTTCCATTCTTTCCTCTCAAAACACAAAATTTCATTTTCAATATGCACATAGTATAACAAGATAGCACACATAGGGCTTTGCCCATTACACAATAACTATAAAGATGTTACCCACCTATCGTCGGAAATCTGGATTCACGATTGCTCTTCCTCTCTCTCTTGAGTGAGGTTTCCTTGGTTCCCTTCAATAAAACACATTTCGAAACTCATTGGAAAAGTCGAAACATTCAAGAATCGATAAATCGATAACGAAGTCTTAAACCTAACCTACCCATAGCCCATTTAAGCTAAAACAACCAACCCTAGCTTCGGAATCACAAAACCACTCATCTCTTCTTTCTTTCTTCATTCCTACACAAACCCTAACCTTCATTTCATCCCATTTCTTGAATCTAACTCAAAGGAAGATAGATACTTACCTTAAGCTCTTGATTTCTCTTCTTTTCTCCTTCTTTATTCTTCTCCACAAGCCTCCCACGATTTTCTCTCTTCCTTTCTTCCTTGGCTAGCTCACGTTTTTTCCTTCTCTTCTCCTCTCCTTTGGATTCTACGACACTCTCTCTCTCCTCCTCTTCCTTTAACTCTTCTTTAATTCCTTTAATTCATCCTACACCAAAACTACATAGTTTTGGCTTTCCCCTTACATAAAGGCTTTTGGGCCTCCACCTCCCAAGGCCTACTTCCACCGAACCCACTTATTATTAATCCTCCTTCTACTTAATCCATTTACCTAAGCCCATACTTTCCAATATTAAGCCCAAGCTTTCATTTAATTTCTAACTTCTAATTTCCAAGCCCAACATAAAAATATTTACATAAACACATAATTAAATCAATTAAGACAAAATAAAATAATTAACGAATAAATCCTTAAATAAATAATTAATCAATTCAAATAAAATAAAATAAAAATTTTCGGGGCCCAACAGATATGATCATTGGAAGTTTGCGATGTTGTTTAATAGGGACATTCGGGACATCTATATTGTTTAAAAATTTTTATTCTTGTAGAAGAAAAAATTGTTTCCAGGGTCTTCATGTAAGTTGTAGATCTAGAAGTTCTCTTCGAAACGGTCTTTAAATGACCTTAATCTGATATTTGTAGTGAAAGTTATACCCTTTTTACTAATATAGGTCGGAAGAAGAAAAGCAGAAAAGGAGAAGTCGTGATCGTGCAAAGTCGCGATCGTGACTCTGCGGACTTGTGGCACGATCACCACTCTGCGGACTT